>JAOTQJ010000096.1:161656-203103 GCA_025642045.1 Solanum sejunctum
CTTGGTCTAAGGGGGGTCCAAACATATGCTCCTTTACGAGTGCTTCGTCAGTTTGCACAAAAGTCTACTATATATTTCAAAGGTGGGAAAAGATTGTTTCAACGAGGAGCAAGCCTTTTGCCAACCAGAATATTATGTGTGGCTCCTAGAGGATGCTAAGAGCGTGGACTTTAGTAGAAATGGACATCATGGATGTGAGGATGTGAAGGAAAAGACTTAGGTACTCAACTTGCTAAATCACCCGTATGACATCACTCCAGATATGACAGAACAAATCGCTCCAACCTTTGAGAATCAGCGTTATAGGACATCTTGAGGTTTTGGAGTTTCCCTTTTCTTATCCCATTTCCCTTAGTTTAATTTTCTTTCTCTCTTTCGAGAGATGTTTTAGTTTCAATCATTTAATAAGTCAAATTGTTTGTTTCTCTTTATTTCTGACTTTAAACTCTAATTAATGTCAAAATAAGGCTTGGAGTGACCTATGTTGCTCGGACTTTTCAAAAGAGAGTGCATGTCGAATTCGCCAAAAGTAGTGTATTTTCGGAGAATCCGACATGGGTGTGGCATTGAAAGTGAGGACTTCGCGCAACTTAGGCTGGGACTAACCCTAGTGAATCACTTATTTGTCGTCTTAGGCCTACCTCTGGCTCAATGAGGGTCCCTGCCTTTAAATCATTTATTTCTCGTAAAACATGTTTATTTTTATAATATGTTCTACTCTCCAAACAAGACATTTCTCTTGATCATATTTTCCTTCCCCAGAGGTAGATCTAAGATTCCATGGCCAACTCTCTGTGATTGTGCTCCCCAGACCTAGAAGTTTGTAGGATGCCTTCACTGAGAAGTCCTTTTTATTGAAGTTCTGCTAGCAGATTAATAATTTCCTCTAACTCCCAGTCTTGTAGGTTTCTTTTGAGGATTAGGTTCCAAGCATTTCCTTCCCTGTTCTGATGGACTGTTGAGACAGGGTCACTGGCTATCTGAAAAATATTGGGGAAAGTAATAGACATTAGAAGAGAATTCTCAAGCCATTTATCTTTTCAAAAACTGATTCTCTAGCCATTTCCTGCTACAAGATGATGGAATTGTGAGAACTCTTCCCATAGCTTGCACATATACTTGCATATGCCAACCCCATATGGTTCATCCGACAATTTTGATCTCCAGTGATGCTTGGCAATTATAATTTCTCTCCATAAGCTTTGCTCCTCTTGTGTGTATCTCCATAACCACTTCATGAGGAGGCACTTGCTATGCAAAGCTAAATCTTTTCTGCCCAAAACCCCCAGCCTCTTAGGCAAAATGACTTCATCCCACTTGACTAGGTGAAATTTGTACATGTTGCTGTTTCCTTCCCAAAGGAAATCCCTTCTTATTTTGTCAAGTTTTCCCAAAAATCTTGCCAAGAATGAGGTGGAGAGAAATATTATAAGTTGGAATGCTATCTAGCACACTACTGATCAGATTAAGTCTGCCTCCCATAGATAAATACTGCATTTTAGAAGCAAAACTCTTTTCAAATTTCTCTCCGACTCCCAAAATTTTAGCAATCCTTTAACAAAACATCGATCAGGAACAATATAAATAAGGAACGTCAAAAATCCAGCAATTTATGAATCTCCCCACCATGGTCTCGTTTAATATCTTCCCACCATCTCTTAAGCTTGTGGGGTACTCCTACCACCATTCGAGGTTGGAGAATGGAAACGAAATAGGTGTCGAAGCTTCGAAACTATACTTTCATTTTTAGATTTATATTAGAAAGGGAAGCCAAAGTGATTTTCAAGAAGGCCAAAGATGGATGAACAAGTACCTGAAGCTGGAGAGATGGTCAGAAGGTGGCTGTGTAGACAAAAGGTCAAACATAGATGTTATTGCGGAGAATATTTCCAACATCTCGACGCAATTGTGGTGTGGACTTGTTTTGCAGGGTGGGGGTTATATGTGAAGGGTTTGTGGATCTCCTGTGAAACATGAATGATAGAGTGAGCTTTTGCAACGAAAGGGAGACCATCCACAGGGGTGGAGGCAAGGGAATGTTGTTATAGGTTATGACTTACTCGAGAATTTGAGTCGAAAGGGTTTAATGCTAATGGGGAGATGTAGGGAAAGAAGGAATGGAGGAGGAGGAGGAGGAGGAGAAGGGAAGGGATGGAGTGAGAAAAGTCTAAGCTGAGAAAATTTGAAGGACAGCCTGACTGGAAAGCCCTATTAATAAGATTGTCGGCTTTGCAATCTAATGACATTCAAAAGGAAAACATGAGAGAACTGTATTATACACCAGATCTAAGAAGAAACTCTAGCATGAAAGACAACAATCCACCCTTGATTGTGAAGGGAAACAGTTCTCCAAACAAAAGGGGAAAAAAAGACAACTACCCAAAATCATAAAGATGCCTCTAGTAACACCTAACAAAAATAAAGAACAGAATGAAAGTGGAAACAAGACATAGATTAACAAAAGATGAAAGATAAGCCAATGAAAAACCAGCATGTCAAAAGATGCATAAAAAGAACAAACCTGAATGTAGTGGTGAAGCACAATTTCATATTGCTCCTTTAGACTAGCAAAGAACACTAGCTCATCAACTCTACCATAGCTGCAACAGGAAAAATTAATAAAATAGAGTACAATAAAGCCAGAGACAAACTATTAGAACATATTAGGGAAGGAACAAATAATAAATATATGAAACGAAGATGACTGAACTTTCACAAAGGAAGAGTTCATTTTTCCCTAGATAACAATAGATTTCTTTTTTTTTCAATGAGATTTCGGCTTTAAAAACGTTGCAGGTCACAGCACCTAAAATGTCAAACATGTTCTACCAGGTGAGTCTCTGACATGTGCATATGTACAGTCAGCAATTAGTATGACATAAAAAACACTTACTATGTTTGTTGGAGGAAGTAATTAGATGACAAAAAGAAAAAGAAATGTACAAGAATTGGATTTAAAACCAAGCGAGAGATCATTTTCCAGATAAGCTACCTTTCTAATAGTTTCATGGTGGTTGCCTCGTCCAATACATCCTTGCAGTCACTTAGGAAAGCACGAAACTCTTCAATGAGTGATTGGTACTCGGTATTATTACTGTCCAATGCACCGTCATCTTCCAGAAGCAGCCGATTGATCTGCAAGAAAGATGTACGAAATCAAAAACCCAGAAAGGCTAATCATCTATGTTCAAATTACAGATACCATGTTATCACTTAAAGAATACACTTTGGTCTGAAGATGGATAAGTGCAATCATTCTGTGAGAAATATTGGAGAAGAATATTATTGAATTGTTGTCTACATTATTACATTGAGACCCTATTTATAGATACTATATTAGACTCCTTTCCCAACTAGAATACTATAATACAATCCTTTTCCAAGTAGGATTCCATATACTATTACTATTCCTAATCCTATTCTAAGTAGGATTGTGGATATTATTCTTATTCCTATTCCTATTCTAACAATCCCCCTCAAGCTGGTGCATACAAGTCATTAATACAATGACCGATGAAAAGCTTGATAAGATATCTGCAAGTTGATCACACGACTTCACAAAATTGACAATCAATCTCAATGTGTTTAATCTTCTCATGAAATACTGAATTTAATACATAATGCTAGTCAATCTCAGAAATATGGGGAAGAATATTATTGAATTGTGTTTGCATTATTGACACCCTATTTATAGATACTATGTTTAGACTCCTTTTCCAACTAGGATACTATAATACAATCCTTTTCCAAGTAGGATTCTGTATACTATTATTATTCTTAATCCTATTCTAAGTAGGATTGTAGATATTTTTCTTATTCCTATTCCTATTCTAACAGATTCCATTAATATTCAGCTACCCTGTATCGCATTAAGAGAGCTCAAGAGAAGAGGTATATTGATAATTAAGCCATTTGGTACCCATGACAGACCAATACATAGGTGTCAAACACAGTACAAGTATGATACTTGTATTACAATATCAAACTTAAATTTTTAATATGTTAAGCATTCTAGATTTTGATATTCGAATAAAATTGAACATTCTACAAAAATTTTCAGTTCTCCAAAATCTAGTTGAAAATTCAAGTACAATATTAGAAAGTAATCAATCAAATGACTAATTACCATAAAAGAGATGCGAGGAATGGTCACCCAAGTTTTCTCCAAGCACTTCTTGAAGGCAAGAAATGTAACAATATACACCCTTCCTTTGTTCTAAAAGAAATTCTCATCAATTACACAGTTTGTTGCCCAATTGACGTGGCTTTGTCAAATTATTTCGTCATTAAAAACTATGCATCCCTCCCCCAAAACAGTCAAGAAAATAGGCATAGAATCAGGGAATGCAGCTACAATGGCCACCAAAATTAAGCATAATGCTCCAAATAGCATCATACGAGTGCAGTTTCCAAAGCATCAAATATTTTATCCATACGACTTCCAAATAGAGAGATATATGTGTTTTAGTGACCACTATGTAGCAGAGGCAGCTACTGGGTGCCTTAGGTCGGTGGGACTTTACATACATCACCTTCTTCAATTTTTCTTCATAAAAGGACGACCAACACCGGCAAACCACTTCTAGGATCACCTGAATTATATATTTTATCGACTGAAGTGCTTGATATAAGTTATTCTACGCGTTGAGCTTGTCACCGTGGTATAATTTGATTTATCGATTTCCTTGTGTATCATACTTTGGTGTTGGGGAAGCAAGGGTTTGGCTATATTTTAATCCTTCGAGCATTACTACGAGCTTAATATCAAGGTAAGACCCTCTTTTTGTTGATTCTAGCTTTGATAAGTTGGAAACAGTAATTTGTGTCATGGTACCTTGTATTCGTGTGTTAATTGTGACCATGTCATATTGTAGTATCGAGGAGGGATTTGGAAAGAAGTTAAGAGGTTACGTGAAGTAATCAAAAAAGGTATGTTAAGGCTATTCCCTTCTTTTGGCATGTTCCCCTAAAGCTTAGGAGCAATATAATTGGAATGATCTCGTTGATTTATTGGTAGACTCACTTGTTCGTGGTTTGCTGCCCAAGGGTTTATTCCCCCCCTAGGCCGGTATTCTTACTGTGTTGGTAGTGGTGCTATGTTGGGTTTGACTTGGAAATTATTCATATAGGTTGCTTATTAGCTAAATTGCTTGTTTTAGCCTGTGGAATAGTTATTGCTGCCATTGGTGCTATTGCGGTTAGCTGCAAGAATGTGATTACTAAGGGGGCTATGAGTTGTCTACGAGGCTATATTGATGCCTAAGAAGGCCATGTGCTACCTACGGGGTTATGTTGCTGCCTAAGGGGGCTATAAGTTGCATACGGGGCTATATTGATGCCTAAATATGTTACTGACTAAGTGGCCAATGAGTTGCCTACGGAACTATATTGATGCCTAAGAAGGCTATGTGTCATCTACAGGGCAATATTGATGCCTAAGAAGACTATGTGCTGCCCATAGAGCTATATTATTGCCTACGAGGGCTATGAGTTGCCTACGAGACTGTACCGATGCCTAAGAGGGCTATATGCTACTTGTGGAGCTATATTACTACCTGAGAGGGCTATGTGCCTGCCTATGAGGCTAGGGTGATACTAATAGGGGTATTTGAACGGAATTGGCACCTGCTGAGCTTATGGAGGCCTAGGTAGGTTGTCTTGTATGTTGTTTGTACCTACTGAGCTTATGGGGCATTGGTTAGATTGTTGTTTGATTATTTTGCTATGCATAGATTTAGGAGTAGGTTGATATGCTTATATCATTCATACTTTCCTACTCGGTTACATTGAGTATATTATGATACCTGTTCATTTAAATTATTTTCTTTCATACTTGGTACATTATTTTGTACTAAACACCCTATTGCTTAAGGGCGTTGTATTCATGCTTGCAGGTCCAAATAGAAGATTCGATAGACCTCCCCAGCAGCATGATTGATTTTTAGCAGATTGACAAGCCTCTTTCTTCCAGAGATGTCATAGCTTTGAAGTTTGTTGATTTTTGTTGTATATTTTGGATATGCTGCGACCCTATCCCGCGAAGCTTTCCTACTCTTAAAGGCTTGCAAATTAGTGTGGGATGCATGGCTATGTAATAGCCATGTCGGCCTAGTTGTTGGTTCGTTGAGGTTTGAAAGTAGTTGTTGTATTGTCTTAATGTATACCTGCTTTTAGCTTCAGCAGAAGCATTACCGCCAGAACAATCACTAGGTATAATAGTGACGTCATTGGAAAAGATGCCACAAGATATATGTTGTAAAGTGTGATTACATAAGTGGGATTTGGAGAGGATAGAGTGTACACAGACCTTACCATTACTCATAGAGGTAAAGAGGTGGTTTCCAAAAGACTCACGGCTCAAGTGCATCTAATCAAAATAGTTATGAATGAAGAAATACGGCAATGAAAAAAAACATGGCAACTATGAGGGGGGATAAGATTAATAAACCATGGGAAAAAATTGCTCCTATGCACATATCCCAAGATTATCCTCTAAAGAGCCTTTTGGTCGTCTACAATCATCCATCAGTGGTTTCTGGTTGCTGGAATCCTCCTTCTCTCTCTCCTCTTTTCTTACTCAAAACTTTTCTTATCTATGGAGAATCATATGGACTTCAGATTGGGGGGGGGGAAATCTTATGGTCTCGCAGTCTCCCTCTGAGACTTGATTCAAATGGATTGAAAGTTCCACACTTTACATCGAGATACTGATGCTATCTAAAGGGGTATTATGGTGGCTCTGCAGAAGACCTGAGGAGGCTTCAGATGTTAGGAGGAAGAGACTTAAAGTCTTGGCGACACAGAGAAATTTCAACCAACATTGGTTGCTCCCTCAAGTTCAATAAATAGGGAAGATACCTTTCTATCATCACAGTTCAATGGTATATTACCTGAGAACAATTTTAATGATGGGTGGTTGGGCATTGCACATCACATTGAAAGCTTCATTAATAGGGGATTTGTTACAAAACAACAATTCTGGAGAACAAGAATTAGGAGAACAGATTTTCATACATAATGAGTTACATATGTGCATTCTACAAAAGTAGATGGACTCAATGAGAACCAGAAGTTCTGCAAGTTCAGGATCTTCTCTGAGCTTCTTCTTCTCCAGATAAAAAGGACCTTCATAGATATTTGGTCTGCAGTTTCCCAGGGAGCAACGAGATTCCCAATCATAATCACTTTATTGGAAGGGCATCTTCAACATGAACGAAATTCAATTCCTTTGAATTCCTATCAAGGAGAGATGCGGAATACATCATGCAAGGTGACCAAAAGAAGCAAGGCAAACGACTGAAGTTTGGATGGTGGACTCCTACTGTTGGAGCTTATCCATCCAGACTAATTTCAATTGGGTTTGGGTTCAAGTTCTTGGTCTATCCCTCCATCTCTGTTCAGTGGAACTTATGAAAGAAATTGGAGATAAATGTGGGAGATGGCTAGAGACTGAGGAAGAAACCTCCCTCAAAAATCACTTGCATTGGGCTCGTCTCAAGGTTAAGAGGCCAGCAGAGAAGATACCTCCTTCAGTTGACATCATAGATGGAGATCTAATTTTCACTCCAGAGGTGACCTTCCAGTATATCCACCTATACCATCGATCTCCCCATTTCCTTGGATTAAAGATCCAAGAGATAAAAGGGTGAAAAAAAAGAAATACATTTTCAAACGAACAACCAACAAGCAAAAGCTACTTCGTTTCATCTCTACTAAGATCACATAAGCTTTGATATCATGTGAGAAAAATAAGAGAAGAAAAAAATATATATAAATGATTTAGTGACTTAATGAACACAAGACACACCAAATTATAAGCGTCAAATACAATACATATATTAGTTTTTGAGAGTGGGATGATATCTAACTTAGCAAAGTAACACTTTGTAACTTCTACATTCTATTTCAAATTCTAACACACCAACACCACTCAACATATTAACACCTATAACCAAAGTATTCTAATAGATAAAAAATCTTCAGATCCCATATGTGTTTGCCATGTAGAATACTTGGGGGAATTTTGGTCGGGTGAATAAGAATATCATTGAATAGTGTGTATCACTAATGCTAGTATTGGTTATGGGCATTAGTTGAGATTATTTTTATGCACTTTGTGGTTTGATGTATTAAAATACATTGCAGACATTCTAAAAGAATTATATTTGTTCATAAAAATACCCTCCAAAAAGCCAGTGAGAAGGATGTGTAAAAGGTTTTAAGAAGCAAATGTGTTTTTGACCATGCTAATGCAAATACCATGGTTTGCCATGTATTAGTTATGCATAGTTAATACCAAATAGAGCGTATTACTCATGCGTGCATTGGTTATACGTATGTAGAAAAAGATATACAAAATAAGGTATTAATAATACACAAACCTAATGATGCATTATTTTTTCTTATGCATTCTACCAAACCACCCTATTTTTTCAACTTTGAACCATCATCAACCCCGTTACTTTTCCACTCTTAATCGTTCTACCTAGAACTTAACACTAGTAACTAGTTGTAGTCTATTCGATCTAAAAGACTAGTTAAGTGACAACATATTAAAATGAGTTGAAAGCTAGCAAGTGGATTAGCAAGGGCAGATCCAGAACTTGAATGTGGTGGGTCCTACTAAGGCAAAAAAGGGACCATTTCTGCTTCCAAGAGCAGATTCCAACACCATTTTCTTTCATCATACTCCTTCATAGATCTCCATTTGGTTGCATAATTTGATTGGTCTCTATCACCAATTTGATCTCTATCTTTTAACAATGACCACAACCCTTGATCCTTCACAAATAACCTCCAAAGTCATGTTCATAGTATGGCTCTACTAAATACCCTCAAGTTCCTAACCCTACACCTCCCCTTATTAGGAATATCACTGTTTCCCAATTAATAAGATGGTACTTTTTCACCACCCCTTATCCTATGGGATATTGCTTAGTACTTTTCCGGACCTCTATGACAGACACCAGTACAGTTGACAAATACAAGGTGTAAGTCAGATGATCCAAGTTTGGCTTATACATTAAAGGAACTGGAAATAAAAGATATTTCCAATGCTAGCATGCAAAACAAATTTACAGTTCATGAAACCAGGGAAAAGAAAAGTAACCAAATTTTTAGTCAAACAAGCTTAGTTCAAAAAGAGATGAACCTTATCAAGATACAATTCAGTTGCCCACGTTGAAATCATTGTTATTTGACATTTTTCATCCTTTGAAAGATTATCAAGCTTCCTCAGGAGAAATGTTCTCAATCCATCCTGCAAGCAAAGAGTGTTATATCCAACACGAAATTTTCAACTAATTCTTTTTTTATACTATTTCTATTAGTTGTGGCTGGTTTTACTATTCGAAGTTTCCAGATGTCACAAGTCAGAAAACTAACAAAATTCACTTTCAACAGAAGACAAAGGAATACCTCTCAATTCTCATTATAACATGAGCAGAATTACATTATCACTGGATATGAAGGCAGCAATAAGGATCAGAACTAAGATAGCACTAGAGATCTGTTGAGAAAAGGGATGGAATATCTATGCAAGGATAGATTCACTATCTTCCTGAAGAATGATTGCTTCATATTATGACAAAGATAATACTACTAAGCAAGAAGACAATCACGACAAATTAAACTTCCCATGGTGCTGAAATATTAGAATTTTTTTAAGCAATAAAAGAACTTCACCAATAACCAGCACTGTTATGGCACTGCACAGCAGTACAATATAACAATATACCCAATGATATCCCACAAGTAGAGTCTATGGAGGTTAGAGTGTGTGCAGGACATACCTCTATTTCATGGAGGTAAGGAGACTTTTTTAGAGGACCCTCGGCTCAAGTATAACATATCAGAACAATGAAAAGGAAACCGACAATGGAGAAACAGAGAAAACAATAAGGAAACAACAACCACAAAATAATGTGATAATCTAAACACAATCAACAACATGTGATCGCGGAATCAAAAGCAAGACACAACAATAACCACCACAAAATAATGTGATAACCTAAACACAGTCAACAATATGCGATGGTGGAATCAAAAGCAAGGCACTATAAGAAAATGGCTAAACCCCTTGAAAATCAAGACAACACTGCATACCTACTAACCTTCTACCCTAGTATCTATACTACATCAGTAAACAAAAGCAACAGCATCCCTCAAGTTCTGGTGAAGATTCTGTATCAAAAATGGAAAAAGATAGTAAACTGCAAGGAAAAGAGAAATCTGGGAACATTTGTTTTGTAAATATGAACATATACTAAATTAACAAAACTTTGCAGTCAGGATCTACCAAATAAACGGTGTTTACCCATGATGTTTAGTATTATAAAACCTCAGTATGATATGCCTGGGTTACATAAGCAATAATTTCATATAAGTAAACGCAAGACTAAATACAATAACCTATAATGAGTCGCCTACAATGAACTCCAAATGTGAAATATTTAACTTCTAACAAGCTTCTTAGCTCTTGCAGACTCATAAATTTATCTTCTTTTTTAGATACTACTACAGATCATTGCTTCAAATGAGCAAAATGGATTGAACTTCGATGAATTTGACCTTTTTGTTTTTTCAGCAAGTAACAACAACAACAACATACCCAGTGGAATCCCACAAGTGGGGTCCGGGGAGGGTAGAATGTACGCAGACCTTACCACTACCTCATAGAGGTAGAGAGGTGGTTTCCTAGGAACCCTCGTCTCAAAAACCCATAAGCAAAATAAACTAGATATGAAAGACAGGGAATGAAAGAAAGGGAACCGAAAGAGCGACTACAACAACAACAACATACCCAGTTGTGTCCCACAAGTGGGGTCTGGGGAGGGTAGATTGTACGCAGACCTTATCGCTAATAGCTAAAAACACATGATGGTATGCAAAATACGATAAAATTGACATATATAGGGCAAATAACAGCACACAAGATATAAAGTGAAAACAGAAAATCTTTTCAGGCATAACCATAAGTCAATGTTCTAGAATTGAAAAGTCATACCTGTTCACCTATGCTAATAAACTTCAACGAGATCTCTTCAAAAGATAATATATAATTAATCTGCAACATTCATTTCCTTGCATTAGAAAGGTCTCCAGCTCCAGGAATAAATATGGATTATTTAGTAAGCCTCTTATGTCAAAGACAAAGGAAAACAAAACAAAAGGCACATGAATCGAGAATTTCACAAACACCTCATATGTCAACTCATCCTCAAGCAATATCTGAGCCCAAGGGGCAGAATTTTAATGCAGAGACATAGTTTTACAGGAATTTTCAAGACAGTAATTAATTGATACTACTGAAAATGTAAGGGATTATCTGAAACTGATCTTTTAAAAAGGATTTATCAGGGGTTCTCCTCGGGGTAGATGAAAGTATTTTCATTTATCAGGTAACAAAAATATCAACATTGATTGCTACAGAAGTTCATGAAAATTTCCCTTTTGTTAGTCGCGATGAAATTTTAAATTGGCAAACAAGGATCAGATTTTTTTTAAGGGCATGTGGCTGGTTGGCAAGGATCAAGTTCACGAAGGTACATAGAAACACCAACTGACAGAGAAATGTTAACACAAAATGGAAGTACACAAATAATTAAGTAGAATAATTACTTTTGCATAGAATGATGCAGCTCTGTGAAACTCCTTGGCAACAAAAGCAGCTTCAGCCTGCATAAGATGAGGCCCATGAGGAAAAAGTCAAAAGAAAATATTCTGCCTCACAAGCAATAAGAGTTTCTTCGTTTATGACTAGGGGATAGCTATAAATGAAAGCAATAAGAGTTTCTTCGTTTATGATTAGGGGATAGCTATAAATGAGGCAAAATATTTTTTAAACAAAAAAAGGCATCACATATCCCAGCGGAAAAGAGTAAGTTCAAATCAGCCACGACCTGAACCAGATAAACTTGGTCTCTCTGCAGGGAATCACGACAACTAGCCAAAGCTGCAGCATATTCTTTTAAGTCCAAGTAGACTTTCCACATATCGCGGCCTTCATCATTTACGGACACCTAAATTCAGATTGTCTTCAGAAACTGAAGCAGAAATATAATGGTACTACCATATCACATAAGATTTAGGACAATGACTATTGCCGCACCTGGAAGATAGAATTTTGGTCATATGCATAAAACAACCCAGCTGAGGCGTCACTACATAAGCCAGTGATACCTCTTGAAACTGAATCAGGTGTCTGATCAAAATAAAGTTCTTCTACTATTTGTTCACTTATCCTGTTCACCACCTACAAGACATACAATATAGCATAACTATACAAAGAATCCAAAGGTGAAATATCCATTCTTCAGACTCAAGTAATTTGCTCAATAATTGGATGTTCAGGTTGCCCTTGTCCTAAATTGTGTTATTCTTTTAACTGTCTGCTGTGATCTGTCATGTGGTAAAGGGAAGACCTCTAGCATCCATACATTTAACAATGTAGAACATGATAAATATGCAAAGGATTGGATTAATGCTGCAAATCAATAATGTTATAGACTAATTTCTAGCCAATAGAAAAAAAAACACTCGGTGGGGTCATGCAGAACAATCAACCATAAAATATAATTTTCCTCAGATATATAAAATTTAAGTAGATAATGGCAGACAAAAAAAGATACTATGACAAATGAGGCTTTCTGTTTTGATGGAACATCAACTCCAGCACACTCACTTCAGGCTAGATGTCTAGTTAGTTCATTTGGTTGGAATTTTGTTATCCCTGTTAATAGTGTTGACAATTTTTTTGGGCGTTGTTAGCGCCCTGGTTCTATAGGCACTCATTTATTGAGGCTAACATTGCTTTTGATTCTTCTATTTTGGACCCTAACAGACTTTTTGTTGGCATCTTCCTGATGCCTTTTTCGATGATATTATCTTTACTTCATCAACAAACAAGAAAAAAGCAAACCAGGTCTTTAATGTCAACTTAAGATTGATGTACAATAGATAAACCTAAAACTTAAATCAAACTTAGTCATCAACATCAATAATGACAATATAGAGGTGTGCAGATGAGAAATTTAAGGATATCATCGCTAGCCTTGTTAAGTCTAAGACCTCCACACAATCATGTTTAAAGCTTAGAATTTGTATCAGTTGCACTTTTCTGCTGAAAGAGAAGGGAAAATTACATCCTAGTTCCTTCATGTGCAACAAACCAATATTTTGTTTCGTATCAGGATATTATGAAGCCTAGTGAAAAAGCAGCCAACATTTACGTTAGAACATCATGATTAAAGCATGTATGATTGGTAGACAACAACAACTACTTCAGATATTCCATTTTGGTCCTACTCAACCTGAAACCGTTGGACTCTAGAGTTTGTCTACAAAACCTCCAACCTAGCATTAACTTTGTACCGTGTCTTCATCATTTTGTACTATGTCATCTGCAAATAACATACAACATGGAACCTTCTCTTGACTCGACCATATCAACTCATCCATCACCAAGGCAAATAAGAAAGGGCTAAGAACTGATCTCTGATGCAACCCCATCTCCAAATGAAAGTGCATCCTCCCATTGTTCTAATCCGAGTCTTGGCTCCACCATGTAATGATCGGTAGCCATACCAAAGAATCTCCAAATCGATAAAAACTCAAAAATGGAAGAATATATCCATACCTCATAATTATAGCTTCCATACCATCTAAGCTACAAGTTCATCTTTGTGTACGTAATTATAATCTATACAACCAAAGAAAATTTTCATACAATTCTAGTCTTGGATTTGAGCATAGCAAAACCCCAAGCCATATATTGCATATAAACATAGGCATGCATAAACAATAACTCCAAACTTAAATAACTGCTACAATTAATTGATCTATAATAAGTTTAAAAAGTGGACACAGAAACGAAGTCATGGAAATACAACCAACACACCTTAACCTTGTTACCAATGAGAAGTAGGAAATGAAACTCGGATATAGCCAAAGAACTAGGTTTGACGCCTTCAACTCCTTCAGAAAACTTAGCATAGTCCAGAAGAGCTTTGTTTTCCACAAAGTTTTCATCCCCATTTGGCGAACTACACGTGAGGTTTACAACATTTATTGGAAATATCAGAAAAAAAATTATGTATAGAACTCTAAAGTTTAAAATAAATTCGAACATTAGGGCCATGAGATGAAAAAATATGGATTGAAACAAACCAAAAAAATAAAGGAAAATAAGCAACAGGTGATAAATCTACCTATGTTGTGCTCCAAATTTAAGGTCACCATGGTAGATACCTGCTCCAGAAAGCCATGCGAAGTGTACAGCTCTCCTTTGCTGGATAAAGAAGTGCAGTTCACTGAAAGAAGAGAATCGAATAACTCTTAACATCATTTCCAAATGAGCAAACATAGTATGTCTTCTAAGTACTTGGAAATTAATAATTATATAAAAGGATAGTTAGTCTATTATGGTGCAAGCTCAATAGTTTCTTCACGACAATGAATGTCGTGACAGCTATATCCAATGATGAAAAAGGAACATCACTCGCTGTGAACTGTAGTAAGGACAGGTACAACACAGGAGGATGTATTTGTCAGTCAGTGTTACATGCCACAATAAAGAATCAAGCTCTAGACATGTCTGATCAACCAAATCCAAACTCCATAAATCACTTGAAAGGTTAAGTCTATCATTCTCTTGAAGTGGGATAGCTGAATGCAAAGGAAAAGTATTTTTTGTTAAAAGATGATTGTTCACCAAAGACGTTTAAATAAACATATGAAGTCAGTCCTAGTATGTACAGTAAATGAAGTTTTTGAGAGGCTCCATATTCCCCATCTGGAAGGTGCCTCTTTTTCATTTTCCTCCTAAACTGTGACAGTTTGCTCAACTGGTTGGGAAAATGTAACACTGTGCACATGTTTTGTTTTATTTTGTTTTTTTGATGAGGTTAACTGGTATTATAAACAACAGAGGTACACCAATAGTGTACCCCTGTAGTAATTACATCAAAAGTACACAGCAAAAAGCCAAAACAAATCTAACACCTAGGACCTGCATAAACTATCTAAAAATAGAGTAATCTCCCCTGGATCCTTAGGTACAATATTGCACCAAAAGTATAAGGTTGCTAAACAGTTCATTTTTAGGCTTTGTAAAGGAATGCAAATGTTCTCAAAGCATCTCTGATTTACTTCCCTTCCAAATTGTCTACCAGATGCAAGCAAGGACAATCTTCCATCCCTCCTTATGTCCTGACTGAGTCCCATCTCTATTCCAACATGCTAGGGCTTCTACCTTGCCCCTTGTAATAGACCATCTAATCCCCCTCAGGTTAAAGAACCGTTTCCAAAGTTTCTCAGCCATTTCACAATGTAAGAAAAGATGGTTTTATTGTCTCGGTCTCAACTTCACAAAAAAACATCTACAAGATAACTATGTTCCCCTTTTCATAAGGTTGTCCCGAGTAAAACAACTTGATTAGCAACTAGCCAAGTGAAACAAGCCACCTTATGTGGTATCTTTCCTTCCCACCAGATCATCTTCCAAGGCCACTCCTTAGTTTGAATTGATGTATCCAATAAACTTGTAGGTTGATTTCACCTTGAACTAGCCATCTTGTCCCTCTTCCATAGCAATCTGCATTCCTCGCAGGTGAAGCTCTTAGCTTGTTCCAATGTATTGTAGAATTGAATCATTTCTCTACCTTCCAATCATTGAAATCTTCTAAATGATAGATTCCAGCCTTGTGCATTTCTGACTTCTGAGATTGCAGCTAGTTTCTGTTGATTGATGTTGTAGATGTTTGGGAACTGCTGCCTCAAAGATGTTTGTCCCAGCTATTTAGCATTCCAGAACATAGTCTTTCTACCATTACTCACTTTGATAAACAAAATTACCCCACATTCTATTATTGTCCTCCATAGACCCACACCATAAGGAGTTTAAACTTGCTTAGTTGTCCATGGTCATTCCCAACCGTATCTTCCAATGACGACTTCTAACAATAGGCTCTTGTTATGTGTTTTTAAGTTCTTAATTCCCATACCTCCTCCTTTTTGTTTGGTTATGACAACATCCCACTTGACCAAATGATACTTCTTCTCCCCTTCACCATAACCTAGCCAAAGGAAATTTCTACAGATACCATCCAAGTTTTTGATGATATTCCCAGGAATTGGGAAAACACCATGTGGCATGGCATCAGGAACATTGTTGATCAAAGTGACTCTACCACCCAAGGATAAGTATTGACTTCTCCAATTACCAACTTCTTTTCACATTTTTCCGCCAAAGAGTTCCATATATTCATATACTTACACTTAGCTTCCAAAGGCATGCCAAGATAGGTGGTGGGAAGTTCCCCTATCTTGCCACCTAGAATGTTGGCCAAGGTACTGATCTCTGGAACATCAATGACAGGGTATACAAAACTCTTTTCCCGAGTAATATGAAGTCCAGAAATTGTTTCAAACAAGATGAAAATAACCCTTAGGTGTTTCAGTTGTTCCTTCTTTGCATCGCATTGCACCAAGGTGTCATTAGCATATTGCAAATGAGAAATAGTCACTCCCAGATAGTCAACCTCACTCACTTTGAAGCCCTTAATTTTGTTATTCACCTAAGCACTCTTCCGCATATCACTTAGACCTCCCATAGCCAAACTGAAGAGAAAAGGCAAAAGGGGGTCTCCTTATCTCAACCCTCTCTCAGAGAAGAAAAAAAATCTCTGACATACAAAAATTCATCCATTTTATCCAAGTGTAGCCAAACCCTATCCTTTTTAGTGTTCCACCAATGCGCATGTTGAGAAGCCATAAATGTCTTCCTAAACTATGTGCTTCACCAAACAATATCTAGATACTTTCAATGCACAAAATCACTTCTAACAATTAGTTATTTCCAACAAGACTAACAAGAAATTAGCACAAAGAATAAACCTCAAATGTGCTTTAAGCTTGAGCTCATAAGTTACAAGTACTAGGATGCAAATTTAGAAGGAAATCAGATATAGGAAATAGTGGCAAGTTTTCCTCTTAAGAATCATGTGGAAAATATCGTGACACAAATAGGAGGGCTTTTCAAGGAACAGAAAATTTATATTTAGCCGACTAGAGAAATATTTCTATCAATATTATTTTTATGCACATTTTAAAGCATCTGACATTTTCGGTTAATACTAATGACTTAGTGTTAGTGTGTGGAGAACTAAGTCTTTTTGTAAGATTCTCAACAAGGGTATATGTCTTGTATGCAAAGTTTTCTCAACCATTTCAAAAAGAAAAAAAATTGACATCAATAACATGTATAATTAAGTCAGTACCTAGGTAGTAGTGAAAAACCTGATCTACAAATAAGAAGAAAGGAAGTATAATCTACCCCAAAGTTGAATCAAAATATAGATGGACCCTAAAATATCTATGATTGATGACTCAATCTCATTGGAGTAGACGTTTGTACCCCAAAAACACAACAACAAAATACACTTAAGCTTGAATTCCTACAAGTTGTTGCTCCTATTTTCAAAACATCTATCATTTTTCTATCTCTCCATATAGTCCACCATATAAAACCAGGGATCATCCTCCCATCTTTCTCTATTTGTATCTCCAACTCTAGCCTCCTCTCAACTGAATATGTCTCACTAATCTTGCAGGCATACTACAAGTTATGCCAATGAGATTAAGGAAAATCAGCCACAGCTGGTCAGAGAAATTGCAGTTTAGGAATATGCATCTCACTGTCTTTGTACCTTACAACATTAGGAGCTTTATGTTGCATAGAGAGACTCCTCTCTTAGAGCCCGTTTGGATTAGCTTTTGGCTTTTAATTTATAAGCCAAAAGTCATAGGTTAGGATTGTTAATTTATGGCTTTTGACTTATTTCTGTTATTTTACCTTAAAAACAAGTATTTATAAGCATTTTTTAACTTTATCCGGAAACTTCAAAACTACTTAAAGTTAATTTGACTTAAAAGCACCTAAAATAAGCCAATCCAAACGAGCACTTAGCCACATTGTCCAATATCAAAACTTCTTCATTGGCTAGCAACTAGGTAAAGCACGTCACTTTGTGTGGCACTTCCAAAGCCATTTGAAGTCTAGATTATCATTAAGACTTGCCTATTTCTATCCTTCCTCCACCCTGTATCTACCTTTCTCGAGAGCCCATGCTGCCATAAATAATCCTTGCCTATTTGGGTTCCTTGAGAACTTTTCCGTAACTTGTAAAGTTCAAAAGTTCAATTATTCTGGGAATTACCAGTCATTAAAATTTCTTCTAAGGATCAGATTTCGTCCTTGTTGTGACCACATTTCAACAATAGTCTTCTGTTGATGTTGAGCCAATGCAAAGATGTCAGTCAGGAAAGAGATCTTTGAGGCTCTCAGCACCCATCCATTTATCAACCCAAACACTGATTTTTCTGCCATTTTAAACCTTGACAGTTGACTAATTATTGAGGAAAGTCCATAGAACTCCGATAGATTTCCAAAGACTAACACCACAGGGAGTATTGACCTCTCTGGTGACCCATTTGTTCAATCCTCATACTTGTTGATCACCTTGTACGAGTGTGCTTGAGCTTGGTCTTCCTAATGGTACCTCCGTAGCCACTTCACCTTAAAAGTTTTGCTTTGAATTTTTTAAGCTCCTGATACCTAATCCACCTTGTTTCTTGCTTCTTTTGATGTTTTTCCACTTGACCAAGTGAAATCCTTTCCTTTCCTTATTTCCTTGCCACAGGTAGCTACTTCTGATTTTGACCAACCTCTAGACTACTGACCGGGTATTATATGGAAGATAGATAATGTAGGAAGAGCATCTAGAACTGAGTTTATCAAAGTTAATCTATCTCCAAAGGATAGATACTATGATCTCCATCTGGCTAGTTTTTTTTCATATTTCTCCACAATTGGGTTCCAAATGTCTATGGACCTAGACTTTGCACCCGAAGGAATGCCCAAATATATTGATGGCAAAGTACCTACCACTCCTCCAGAAGCTGTGAGAGGTGTCCCTGTTCCATATATTAAATCACAGCAATTGGATACAAATCGCTTTTGTTCCAATTTATATGCAACCTAGATATGGCTTCAAAGTATACCAGTATAAGTCTTAATATCAGCAATTGCTTCTCCTCAGCCCCATGTAAAATGAATATATCATCTGCATACTGCAACTGTGTGATCTCCACACTGCTTCTAGCAGCCTTGCTAACTTCAAATCCCTAAACTCTCCCTATTCTCTTGGCTATATCCAAAATATTGTTTAAGTCCCTCTATAGTTTGATGATCGTGAAGGGGAATAGGGGATCCCCTTGCCCATCCCTCTATCTGAAAAAGCCTTCAGCTGACCTATTGATGAGTACTGAAAAGTTCACAATTGAAATACATTGAAATACAAAACATGATCTAGCTGCTCCATCTCCCACTAAATTCCATTTGTCTCAGCATACTTAGAATGAATTTCCAATTCAAATGCTCATATGCTTTCTCTTTTTTTGAAAATGGTAACTTTTCTATTATATATATATATATATCCACAGGTATACTACACAAAAAGTAGTCCTCCTAGCAAAAAATTACATCATAGAGAACTCTATCTGAGCTTTTTGTCACAATAGTCAATAACATTAAAAAGATATTTTGTCTGTCCTAGATTTTCTTGTTTACACCAAAAGTAATAAAGAGCTAAACAATTCATTTTAAAAGTCTAAATGTTGCTTTTTTTGGTCCTCAAAGCACCTCTGGTTCCTTTCTTTCCAAATGGTCCACCATATACAGGCTGGGACAATCTTCCATCTCTCCTCCTTTAGCATTTCCCACATTGATCCAACAACTGAGTAGTTGTTCAATATCTTTTGGTTTTACCCAGTTGATTCGTCTGAGGCTATTGAAAATTCTCCACAACTGATCTGCCCATCTACAATGCAGAAAAAGGTGGTTGACTGTCTCAAGCTGTTCTTCACACAAATAACATCTGAAGCTCATCTGAAACTTCCTTCTTTTGTTTTCCTATGTCAAAACCACCTCCCTTGCCAACAACCATGTGAAACAATTCACCTTGTAGGGAATTCTAGTCTTCCAAATCATCTTCCAAGGCCAAAGCTTCAATCTATTTCTAGAGTGGTTGAGGTTGTTGTAAGCAGCTTTAACACTGAAAAATTCTGTGTTACCCACTTGCCAAATAACTTCATCTGCAGTCATGTTGTGAAATTCTACCATTGTGTTGTGAAAAACTTCTATGTCTGCCATCTCCCAATTATTTAGATTCCTTCTGAGGTTCAAGTTCCATCCTTGGCCAGTCCATAGTTCAGAAACAGTGGCTTTTGGTAGTAAGGTTAGATTGAACAACTCTGGGAACATTTGTTTTAGAGGCCTCTGTGTGATCCATTAGTCTTCCCAAAAAAGCACCTTCATTCCATTGCCCACTTTGAATCTGATTCTAGACAACATCAAAGGCCAGAGATTTCTAACTGATCTCCATATTCCACATCCATAGGGGGTTGAAACCATCTTTGTCATCCAACTATTTTCCATTTCACATTTTGCTCTGATCACCTCCTTCCACATCATATTGCCCCCTGACATAAATCTCTAGAGCCATGTAAGCATCAGACTTCTGTTTTGTTTCTTCATGTTTTTCACCCCATGCCCCCTTCTTTTCTACTTTTCAAGACCTCTTCCCATTTGATTAGATGAAATTTCTTTTTGTCCTCTGAACCTTGTCAAAGAAAATTTCTTCTAAGGGTATCTATCCTCTGAATTACATTGTCAGGAGCTGGGAAAACAGACATCATGTAGATAGGGATAGCATCCAAAACCCTATTGATTAATGTAAGTCTGCCCCCTCTGGACAAATATTGGCTCTTCCAATTGGTCAACTTCTTTTCACACTTTTCTATCACTCTATTCCATTTCTCCTTGGACTTGCTCTTTGCACCCAGAGGCATGCCTAAATATAGAGTAGGTAAGGTGCCTATTCTCCCTCCTAAAGTTATTGCTAGGTTGTGCACATCTGACACTTCATTTATTGGGTAAATGAAGCCCTTATTCCAGTTGATATTCAAGCCAAATACAGCCTCAAAAATGATAAATATAGCTCTAAGACATAGCAATTGCTCCCTCTCTGCTTCACAAAAAATGAGAGTATCATCTGCATATTGCAAACGAGTAATCTCCAACTCCTGTGTATTAGTATTATCCACCTGAAATCCTCTTATCCAACCCCTTAGTCTAGTTGTTTGCATTAGATTATTCAAACCTTCCATTGCCAAAATAAATAGAAAGAGAGATAGAGGATCACCCTGTCTCAATCCTCTTTGGGAGGGGAAAAACCCATAAGGACTTCTGTCGACTAATACTGAAAATCTAACAGTGCTGATGCAAAATCTTACCCAGCTGACCCACTTAGCTCCTAAGCCCATCTTTTTTAGCATTGCCAAAAGAAAGTCCTAGTTTAAATGGTCATATGCCTTCTAAATATCAAGCTTGCACAGAATTCCAGGTAACTTGTTCCTCTGTCTAGATTCTACACATTCATTTGCTATCAGACTGCATCCATAATTTGTCTTCCTTTGATGAATGCCATTTGTTGTCCGTCTACCAGCCTATTTATAACCACTCTTCCATATACTAGGGGATTTCACTTGGAAAAGAAAATGTTCCATACTAACGGATTCGAGTCCATAACCATGGGTTCCAATGCACAAGATCTTGTAGCACTTACCAATGAGGTCCTATCGATTAGTATTACACAAAAGAAATCAATTATAGACACTAATACAATGAGATCTGCTCTTCATAGACAAACTTGGGATTTGCGATTCTGCTAGCATTTTTGCCATGATCTTGTATACCCCTCCTCCGGGACTGACAGGTCTGAAATCTGTAAGTTCCATAGAACCTGCTTTCTAGGAATTAGAGCTACAAATGTGGCATTGAGACTCTTCTCAGAAGTTCCTAACCTGTGAAAATACTGAATAGTTTCCACTAAGTCCAACTTTATGATTTCCCAACATTGGCTAAAGAAAGCCATAGTGTAACCATCCAGCCCTTGTGCCTTATCAGCTGCACAAGATTTAATGTTGTTCAAGATCTCCTCTTGCTCAAACTGTACAAGGAGAAGGTTGTTTTCATCTTCGGAAATCACTGAACAATTATGCATATTCAGTAGTGGTCTCCATTCTTCGGGTTCAGAATAAAGCTTCTCATAGTATACTACTATCTCATGTTGTATCACTTCCTGTTCAAACAGCTCTTCCCCTCCACCCTCAGTTTAGCTATTGTATTCACCCTTCTAAGCTCATATGCTTTCTCAATCAATTCAACCAATTATTAATATCAAACAAAAACAAAATCATAAGTACAATTAACTCCAAAGATGTTTTTTAGATGCATATACACGCAAATTATAGACCACACATAGAGTTCGCAGGAGATGGAAGGTATATTTACATCTATATATACAATTGTCTTGTTTAATGAAACTTTAAGTCATGCACCTCACTACTTCGAAAAGGAGCCTTAGCATAACGGGTAAAGTTGTTATCACGTGACCAGGAGGTCATTGGTTCGAGCAGTAGAAACAACCTCTAACAGAAATGCAGGTTAAAGCTACGTACAATAGAGTGATAGACCCTTGTGGTCCATCATTTCCATGGAGTTCCGAATCCCACAAATAGCAGAAGCTTAGTGCATTGGGCTGCCCTTTTTTCCTATGCATCTTACTACTTACATAAGGATAAAACACTTAAAAAGTCTTATCAGATAATAGTTTGAACTTATATTTCAACAGCAGTGGCACACTAAGAGGAGAAAATATCAGGGAGTAGCATGATTTTACACTGAGCTCTCTATTATTAATTTACAACGTTGGAATAACTGGAGGACTCTTTTGAGTTCCTAGCCATTGCAAGTCCTTCTAAATAACATATTCCAGTGCTGCTTGGACTTATGTTCAGCAACTATAGCACGGGTTTCCAGCGCTGGAGTAATTGAAGGACTCTTTCAAGCTCCTAGCCATTCCAATTCATTCTAAGTAACATATTCCAGCCCTAATTGGACTTGTGTGCAGCAACTGTAGCACAGGGAATTATGGCTGAGGGAAAGAGAACTAGAAAAGCGCCATTATCAGTATCGACTGTTAGATCTAATCCACTCATTTAATTGGAATCGATGAATGTCGTGGTTTGCCCAGCTTGGGATAGTCAAGGAGCCATCACAATTAAGGGGATTTGGGCTGTGACAGGGATTTCCTTGTCTAAATCTTCGTTTGGAAGGAAGAAACCCCTTCAAGAATTCTATTACTATTAATTGGTGACTCCGCAATTTCTTACGGGCACAGGCATCCCACATAATTCAGTCTTATGGTTTGAACTATTCACCGAGATAGAAAATCTGACAGTAGATATGCAAAAGCTGTCCAATTGCTCCAAAATCTTGTGCCAACAACTGTAGATATTCCAATGCTACAGTTTACGGGTGTGCAAAAACCGAACAAACCGATAAACCGAACCTATAAAAATGTTATTAGGTTATTAGGTTATCGGTTTGTAATGGTTTTGAAAAAAAGATTATTGGGTTATCGGTTTGATATCGGTTTTTACTATTGGAATATTGGTTAAACCGATAACCCAATAAGATTATAATAATTTACCATTTACCCATCATAAATATTAAATATTAGTAATTTAATAGCAATAGGACACTATAGCAATACTTTGCATAGTTTAATTTTTATAGTACTTAAGTGATTAGTTATCCACTTTAGTATTTTAGTTTGTAATAAACTAATTATAGCTTTTGCAAGTTTGTAAACATAGTCTTCGTACTCTATTTGTTTTTTATTAATGCAAATTCCCATTATCATTCTTATTGAGTAAACCGAAAATCGAACCGTTAAGGACTTAAAACCGATAAACCGAAAACCGATAAAAAATATTTTAATGATTTCTCATTGGTTTAGCATATTTAAAAGCTGAAAACCAATAAACCGAACCGATAATTTACAAAACCGAACCGACCGACGCACACCCCTACTACAGTTAGCCTTTGAGCATTTTCATTTTCTTTACACTCATGTATCCTACTTACAAATCTTTTTTTTTATTTCAATTCATTCAAACAAATAGCTATTTTCGAAAGACATGTATCCTACTTACAAATCTTCTTTTTCTTTCAATTCATTCAAACAAATAGTTATTTTCGAAAGACTTGTCACCTAAGATGAAAATCTCCACAGCTTCCTCACCATATTTGCAATTTCTAGGATATCAAGAATGATCCAGAAAAGATCGCAAAGGAAAGAGATGAAAGGGTAACAAGGAAAAGAGAGGATGAGTGAGATGGGCAAAAAGATTTTCCATAGTCAGGGGGCCAAAGATAAGGCAAACCTTCTGTTTATACAGAAATAGTTTGGGAGTTGCAAGCTCTATTGTAACTTTGATATGTTAAATTAATACTGACATCATTGTATATTGATGTTCAAATTAGTAATTTAGATTGATATTTGATTATTATAATATTCAGGAAAGCTCATCGGAGGACACAAACGAACAAAATTTGAAAGGTCAGTTTGAAATGGTTCTGTTGACCAGAATAAGAAGAAACATGGGTGGGAGATTCCTAGAATAGTTAGTTCCTCCTTGGGAAGCTGCCGAAAGTACGTTCACGCTTGAGTCCCCCATGAATCTCCAATCTGAGAGGAGGTCAGTACAACCGTGTGGGAAGTCTAAAAGGACATCAGCTTCTCAGTTTAAGGTCTAACAGGACATCAGCTTCTAAAATGTTTTTATCATGTTCATTATCAGGATATGAGTTAATTTAGCTGTAGTTTCAAAATCATTGTTAGGGATTTTGGATTTTTCAGTGTGGGACATTATACCAAATGAATTACATTAGCTATACTTTCAGAATTGTGGATCAAACACAGCATATGAATGTTTCTTGCACAGTACCACATCCTGCAGTAAGGAGATGCTGTAGCTTTGCGACACATGGGAATCTGAAATTGTTATCCATTTTTCATGTAGTTTGAAAATAATGCCTGATTATTTGTGGTCCCAAAAATTTAGTGATTCATATTATTTCTTTGGCAGGCCTCTCTGGTGGTGACCAGATTCGTCAGCTAGCCCAAGCCTGTGGAAGCGTTTGTTTGTTTTGTTTTACAATTGTAGTGTTCGAGCAATCTAACTTCCAAAGACTATTTGTGTTTTTCGTTATTAGTCGTTTTTCCTATCTCCTTTTCTATCCGTTCCATTTGTTCATATCTAATTTGTTCTACTTATGAATTTTTCAGACGGAAACAACCTCTCTAGTGGAAAGGTCTGCGAACATCCTACCTTCCCCAAACCACACTTGTGGGATTCCACTGGATATGTTGTTATTGTTGTTCTATCTAACTAATCCATTACTCTTTTTTGTGTGTTCTGTATAATTCTCAAATGTTGTTTGTGATAGTCTGTCTGCCTTGTAAGGTAGAGCCTACTTGTGAAATTACACTAAATGTTTTTGTTATTGGTGTAACAATAAGGTGTCATGCTTTTGACAACTTAATGCTTATGTGTTAGTTTTATCATATTTACATATTGTCATGTGCTATTCATTATTAGTCACCCTTTTTGTTCCCTTCCCTTTCCTTTTGTCATATCTAGTTCTTTCTGCTTATGGGTTTTGAGATGAGGGTTCCCAGGAAACAGTCTCTCTACTTGTATGAGGTAGTGGTAAGGTTTGCGTACATTCTACCCTCCCCAGACCCCACTTGTGGGATTTTACTGGGTATGATGTTGTTGTTGTTGTTGTTGTAATGTATTTTCTACAACGATGTTGAATTATGTGGTTTTAGGTCATCAAAAATTTAAGTAAAAGACTTCCAATTTTTTGACAACCTCATAAATAAGGAACTTGCCTCACAAAAAATGAACTTGCCTGCTAGGTATTTCACCAGGAAGCTCCATGAAATGAACTGTACGGTCCAGATAGCTTGCAAAAACCGCCTAGGCAAACCAAAATGCATCAAAACAATGAAATGTATTGATCATTTCAAGATCACGATATGTCAATAAACTAGCAAACCTTTATTACAGTAGTAACAGGAATTTATGTCCAACTAACTGAATCTCACTGGAGAGTTAAGGCACAGAGTTTGAGGAACATTAACAATCTTTTATTCATGGGCAGGTCTATATAGGCACTGATTAAGTAGACAATGAAAGATGCCAGGCAAAGATATTGTAGCACATAAAATCTACAGGAACAGCTACCAAAGGAATAGATCAACAACTTTGTACAACTTGATCCAGCAGAGCTGCTGGGAACAAATAAAAATTAAGTCCTACACTCTGTTCAAAACCTCCCCAACAATACACAAGATTCTGTGTACTTAGTTAAGAAGGAAAAGAAAGACTACATGAAAGACCGTGTACCGAGTTGAAATGTTCAAAGAAGTCAAAGCATCACGAATAGCAAAGTGTACCGAAAGGTGCCCAACAATTTCAAATTTCCAAACTAAGAAGCACAGTTCGTCAATATGAGAAGAAAACTCTTATTATAGATTTCAAAGATGATTCCTTACCAGTTAAAGATTCAATCACATAAATAAGATATTCAACATAATAACAATGAAAATTGCACAAAGGAAATTAACTAGCAGCAACACTTGCTAGTTAATTGATCATGAAAGTGAGATCAAAAAACCCTAATAATCCATAAGACGAACGAAGATGTTGATGGGAAGGAGTAAGTCAAACTATAGAAATGATTACTACTACTTGAAAAACACTTACATCAAGTGATCCAATCCCTGTGAAAGAATAAAGCCGAGTAGGTGTAACAGCCATCACATAAAATCTCGTACCATTGTGCACATTTGCTGTTTCCATCTACAAGAAGATGAAAGGAAGGAAGGCTTTCATTAACATCATCGCAGTATAAAATGACATGAACTATTTGATTAAACTGAGAAGGAAGTGAAAGGGAAACATGTAGGCTACTTGGACGCTATCTCCTTTTTGGGGAAAGAAGTTAAATTAAGAAGATAAGGAAGAAACAAACTTAAAAGCAATGAACCTGCAAACCAGTGAATGCCTCAGGTAGTTCCTTAAGTTCAAATAGTAACTTTATGTACTTCTCCATTTTATCCTTCACATCTACGGCCATCTCGTAAAGTTGACCATTGTCCGTACCCAAAATGATTTCTCTAGTTGAAGCTGAAGCAATTATCCACAATTAAAATGAAGAAAAGGAAAGAATAACTATTTTGAGTGTCTATAAATTGTCAAAATCTTGGTAGTGGAACACAAGAAACTAAAAAGCACTGATCAACCTTCTATTATATGTTGTCTGTTCCAGGCGACAGCATTGACAACAAGACATTTTAGTTTGCTCAAAATACGAGGCTTTGTCCATTTAGCATGAGTATAATATGTATCAGCACCACTGCTGCCAATAACAGTGGCAATACAGTGGCTCCCTCCAGGGTCAACAAAAACCTTAAGAATTGATTGTTCCCCTGTCCTGCCGACAGAAAGATCTATATCTGCAAAAATAATCCAATACAATTAACCTATTTTCCCTGTAGATCTGAAACAAGTAGTGCAAAATAAGTGCCACCAAGACATGTTTCGACATTTGGAGGGACAAAACTTAGTCACAGTCAACACTGGATTCAACATTCCCCAGAAGTCACATAGCACAAAATTTATATATTTCAATTGAAGTTCTTTTTATGTTGCTTCATAAACAAATAGCCTCAAGAAAAGGAAAGTTTCATGTCTCTCCACACAAAAGAGAAGTAGAACCAAATTCAGTAAGCAATGCATCCCAATGATCTTTCTTAGTTCAAGGAAAAGTTATAAAAAACTAAGATCATATATGCCAAGGAATTAAAGATTAAGACACAATAACACCAAATGTTCAAATTACGAGCAAGCATGATACGAAAACTTTATAACGTATCATCCGGAACTCTGAATATACACTTCAAAGAGCTATAGCCGATTTTCTGTTCATCTCTTTTTTATCTTGAGCACAAAGGTAGTGCATCGGCCAGATTGTCTGTACCTTGACTATTTTACCGGTACTAGCTACCATCCACCAACACAAGTTCCGGGTGACTTTGTCCATCAATACTTAGATAGGGAAAAAATCACTTAGTGTTTGTCCCCACCGCTATGATGATTTGAACCCTTGTTTCTCATTATTTTTTTTTTCTGAGAAAGGCCTTGTTTCTCATGATTTTCATCACACTTGCTTCATCATTAGGTCACATTAGTAGGTCCCAAACATTCCTTCACAATTATATTTTAATCACTCGCCATTCCAGAAAAAAATGCATCAAAGCTACTTGTTGAACTTTCTTGCATCAACTCTACCCAAATGCAAAAAATCTAAAAGAGTGAATTCTTCCTCCGCCTTTTCCTGATAGGTTAAAATAATGAATTCTCCCTTAAACCCAAACAACCTAAAAGGCACATGTTCCACAAAAGGAAGGAGAAAGAAGTTGTATCAGAAAATAGCAAAAGCTCTCTGTTGCCAAAAGCAACATAAAACCAAATAAGCATCACATCTGCAAGGAAGTACTTCTGTGCTCCTTATTTGAAGTCACTATCATTAAGTGTTATAAGAAAGACTAAAGGCATTCACGTTTATGAGACTACCATACAAGGTCAATCTTTTTTGTCACAAAATCTAACTAGTAATTGTTTTGAAAAAAGCATAGGAGCTAAAAGGGCAAGTCAAAAGGTGTCCCTAGCCAATATACAATCATAGAAAGAGAAAAAAAACCATCTCTCTATATCTCCCCAGCCAAAATCAAACTGTGCAACAAATCATCTACCTCAAAAAGCTCGACTTGAAAGCTTCAACATTTTTTTTGTTTCCAAGAAAGGCTTCAACACTTTCATAAACGTAAAAAGAAAGGAAAAAACACAACTAAAAGATATAAAATGAGGGGCATGAAATTAAATTAAAAAAGTTTAAAAGATCATCACATCAAATTCTGAAAGTGATAGAAAATGAGCTCTGAAGCCATTAGCATCCAAATGTGAGTGCCAAAATTTGAATGTGATCTACTGAGGAGGCATTATTTGCGTGAGATTCATTCAGCTCCATAAGCATTGTCTCAAAACCAATTTCATGCATGTTCTTTATCAGGAAAAGAATAAAGAAATGCCCCTCACTCGCGCGTCACACACAACTCCAAGCATGCTCATCATTTTACTATTTCATTGGGTTCTATTCTATGGCTGCTACTTGAACTCCTTAATAACACTATAATATTGGATGTTACCAGTTAAAACCAGTTCCAACCAATCAAGTATAGGATAATAAACAGTATGCTAAACCTTTATCCAGCAAAAGAAAGAACGGAAAAAAAGGAAAAATTATGCTAAAGGCATACAAGAGTCAGGGATATGAGACTATTAAGCTCAAAAAGGAACTAAAAGACAAATTAAAGATATGCACGTCACAAATTGGCAAGATACAAGGCAAGAGCATGGTGTCTTTGTTACAAATTTTTATTAGAATCGAGTCAGTTATGCAGACATACCATAAGAATCACCGACTCCAAAGTCATGTCTGATCACCCAGCCTTTGCTGGTTCCAAGAACGATGACATCATTGCCAGTCGCCATACATGTAATGGCTCCACGGCCTTTTGTGGCATATCTTTCAAGAAGATCAACCGAGAAAACGTGATGTCTTCTTTCCATTCTAAAAATGATGACATAAGCAGAATGATTTTCTAGGGTTTTTCAGGTAACTCCTTCGCTCAAGATTTTTAAGGTGTTTTCAAAGATGACTGCCTTTGATAGGGTTTTTTCAAGTTTCAATCCGCCGAATTCATCAATGGAAGAAAAAGGATTATATAGATAGAAAATTAGGGTTCGAAATGGGGGGAAATCAGATGGGTCTTGAATTCAAAATTTTCAACCCGGTAGGGTCGATTCTCAATTCGATAAAGCAAAAACGCGTGAGGGAAAAGGGTTGTCTAGCGTGCTTGTGACCATTGGGAATTGTCGGCTGGCGGTTTGAGGTTTTGGGTCGTCTGGTTTTTCTGAATTTTGTGGAGAAGAAGAAGATGGGAGAAGAAAGAAGAAGAGTGTGGGGAAACAAGGGGAAATAAAGAGAAACGGGGGACATGTGGGCCCCATGTGCTATTTTTTTTAAAAATAATGGTTTAAGTCGTTAAAATAAAATAAAAACTCAACGATTAATTTGACACTGTGGAGGGTTCAAAATTTGGTGTCAACAACTGTGCTTTTCTTTAGGTATGATCGATGAAAGAGATCGTAGACAAAGAAAGTTGACTAACCCAATTTTAGCCGACCACGTCTTCAGCTTCAGAGAAGATCTCAGGACAGACTTTTGGAAATTATGGTCGCACCCTGGTCTTGAGTTTTCTACATATCTCAAGTTACATGAGAATTCAGGCCACTTGTAGTTCAAAAAGCTTGATCTCACGCACGAGTGTGAAAGAATTCAGAAGCTAACCCAATATCGAATTATGGAGAGATTAGGATGCTTGGGAATGAGATTTTAAGAGCAATGTTGAGATGCAGCCGAGTTTTCAAAGTTGATCCCGCCTACATATCCTTGGACATAGGAATCAGGTTGCCTGTAGTTCGACTTTATCGATTGAAGAGGAAATCCTTTATTCGGAGATAACCTCTGGTTTAGGAGGAGTGACAAACAAATAGAATCGTGAAAAAGAGGTTTGCAACCTCTTAACCATAAATGTGGAGCTCGTCACATTCATAATTGAGAACTTACACGGACATAATTTCCAAAACTCTTAGTACATTGTCACTCAAATTGGAAGATTGCCTTCGATGAGAGTTGAGATTATCCGAAGGTGAAACTGAAAATAAACTAACTGACTCACAAGAATACCCACATGCCTTCTGATAGGGGTGTGGTTATAGGGTGGTGGTAGTCGCTTTCCAACTCGTGTCCGAAGGGTTTGACTCCCCCCCCCCCTTTAGACTATGTCCTAGTTCGCTGCTAAGAAAAAGTTTCATGTTGTGTCGCATCTTACTTGATGACGTCCACACCTGTGGTTTGTTTTGAGATTTCATACTTTTGAATGCTATCAACATGACTAAAACAAAGTGTTAGTAAAATCATAATTTGAACTAGAGATGGCATCTCTTACCACGTTTGATGTTTGTCGAATCAATATGAAGCAACTATTGTATGGTCCTTCTGGCAACTTGAAAAATAAAGTAACCTTGTTGGCGATGATCATGCGGAGGCTATCTCGGCAGTTGGAGATAAATTGGCCACGTTGGCATGATAGATAATGAATCAATACGAGAAAACCATTATAAGGTCCTTTCGGCAACTTGAAAAATAAAAATAGCCTTGACAATCACACAGTGACTATCTCGGCAGCTGGCCACGTTCTTCGGCATAATAAATAGTGAATCGATAAAAAATCTTTGTTGGTGATGATCATGTGATGGCTCGGCGGCTGGAGATAAAATATCCACGTTGACATAGAAAATAGCCTTTGTCGGCGATGGTCATGCGATGACTATTTCAGCTGTTGGAGATAAAATGGCCACATCGGCATGATAGATAAAATAACTTTTCAATGATTCTCCTGCAAGGGATATGTAATAGCCCCTGTTGGCAGTTGAAGATAATAAAATAACCTTTCAATGAATTTCTTGCGAGGGGTATGTAATAGCCCCTGTTGGCAGTTATAAATAAAATAATATTCTCGAAGCAGCCAAAAATAGATTATGCTCCGAACATAACGCTCTGGGCGCAATAAAATGATGCTCTAGGCGCAAATAGAATGACGCTCTGGGCGTGAATAGAATGAGGCTCTGGGCGCAGATAGAATGACGCTCTAGGCGCGACACTCTGGGTGCACCTGCAAAATAGAATGGCGCTCTGGGCGCACTTGGTAAATAGAATGGAGCTTTGGGCGCACCTAGTAAAATAGAATGGCGCTCTAGGCTCACCTGCAAAATAGAATGGCGCTTTGGGTGCACCTGGTAAAATAGAATGGTAATTTTGGCTATAAATATGTAATGGTCTTCCTGGCAATTGTCCTGGCATAAGCTGGAAAATAAACTGATTCCTGACATAACTGAAAAATAAATTGGTATTTGGCATAACTGAAAAATAAACTGGCATAAACTTGGAAAATAAAAGAGCGCTCTGGGTGCGGAGTGACGCTCTGGGAGCAGAATGGCGCTCTCAGTGCGGAATGGCGTTCTCAGTGCGGAATGGCGCTCTGGGCGCAGAATGGCGTTCTGGACGCAGAATGGATGGCTATCCGTGATGCATGATAAATGATAATCCACGATGCATGATAAATGACTTTCCGTGATGCATGATAATGAACCTTTCCATGATGCATGATAAATGAACCTTTCCATGATACAGGATGAATGAACCTTTCCATGATGCATGATGATAGAATGAATTATGCATGATAAAATGTCTTATGTATGATAGAATGATTTATGCATGATAAAAATATCTTACGTATGATAGAATGATAAACTATTAGAGATTTTAGCGAGACATAAATTGTTTACGCTTCGATTGTCCTCTTTGTAGGCAAGGCCTGCAAACTTTCTCTGCATTCATAGAAAATTTGTTAGTTTTAAAAAATGAATTGGCCTTCGATAAATTTCTGGTGATTTCAGCGAAACAGGACTATTTACGCCTCATATGTTCTCCTGTAGATAAAACCTGTAAAAAATTTCCTGCATCCACAAAAAGCTTCTTAATTTAAACAAAATGAATTGATCTATGATAGATTGTTGGTGACCTGGGCGAGGCAAAACAATTTATGCCTCTGTTGTTCTCTTGTAGATAAGACGTGCCAAAATTTCCCTGCATCCACAGAAAATTTCTTAGTTTTAAAATGAATTGATCTTGATAATTGTGGGTAAGTCGAGCGCCTCAGCTTTTCTCCTGCGCAAGTTTTCCTGCATCTATAGAAAATTTTTTTGTTTTAAAATGAACTGATTTTGATAACTTGTTGGTAACCTGGGCGAGATGGAGCTATCTACGCCTCTGTAGTTCTCTTGTAGATGCGAAAATTTCCCTGCATCCACAGAAAATCTCTAAGTTTCAAAATAAATTGATCTTTAACAGATCATTGGAAAACTTAAGCGCCTCTTTTTCTCTTGTAGATGAGACATGCCAAAATTTTTCTGCATCCACAAAAAACTTCTTAGTTTTAAAAATGAATTGATCTTTGAAAGATCGTTAGCAACTTGAGCGCCTTAGCTATCCTCTTGGAGATAAGACCTGTAAAAAATTTTCCCTACAAAAATTTTCTGCATCCAAAGAAAATTTCTTAGTTTAAAATGAAATGATCTGTGATGATTCTTCGGTTGTCTTGTCCCTATTGAATCGTCTCGATCTCCCACCTCTTGGTAGACATAAGATAGAAAAATACGACTTTCCAAATTTGTAACGTAGCTTAGCAAAATTTTGAAGGCAACCTCAAAATTTCTATCCCAGTTTAAATGTTGTCAGGGATTGACAGCTAATCAGAAGCACCTTGAGAATTTTTGAGCTCTTTCTTAAAAATTCTATCCCAGTTGAAGTTTTGTTATGCTCTAGACATCGATTCGTTGTAGGTTGACCTTTTGTTCGAAATTTTTGAGTTTCTTTCAAAAATTCTGTCCCAGTTTCCTTTCTGGGGGTATGACCGAGCCGTTATGGCGCCTACGTATCCCGTTGGAGTAGGAATCAGGTCAAACGTAATTCCAACTAGTAAAAAGGGATAAATGAAGGTATAAAGGGATGACCGAGGCCTACATAGGCCACCTACGTATCTCATTCTTGAGAATTCAGGTCAAACGTAGTTCATTACAAAGGAGAATAATATGATAACAAACATAGAAATAATTACAAGCAAATGGTGCAAATATCAAAAGTTTCAAATTTCTAAACATAGATGCGGTATTAGCAAGGCCAAGGTTCGATCATGGAGTGACAGTCTGAAGAACAATCGTATTACAATCAATTAAATCCTGGATTTTATGCCTTAGACTTATGCAATCTTCAGTGTCATGTCCAACACTATGAGAGTGGTAAGCACAAGTCTGATCACCTTCGATGAAACGAGAATTAGTTTGCTCGGCTCTTGAAGGGACGAGTTGGATCAATCCTGCTGCTGGCAACCTTTTAAATAGCTTCGTCCAACTCTCGACGAGTGGAGTGAACACCCCAGGGGGTTTCCTATCTGCTTTTGAGTGATGAAGGTTATTTGCGGGGCTTAACGCGTTTGATGATAATTGGGGTGGTTTTGACAGGGAAGTGCAGGGGTTCTCCTTTTGACTTGTACGTCGGAGACAGCTAACACATCTTCTTCCCTTTTCCTTACCATCCCAAACGTTTCAACCGGAGTTGATATATGAGTGATCTTACCCATTTTGAGCCCATCTTCGATATTTTTCCCAATCTTTACTATGTCCGCAAATTTTGCTCCTACGAGAAGCATCATTCTTCAATAAAATTCTATCTCCTGGGAGCACACAAATACTTCAATAATTCCCTTTTCTGACATGGGAGGACGCACCCTAGCAGCATTTTTCCTCCATCTGTAGGCATATTCCCGGTAACTTTCAGTCGACTTCTGCTTTATCCTCTCCAGTGAATAACATTCTGGTACAATTTCAATATTATAGGCAAAAATTTCTGCAAAATATTTGGCCATGGCACTCCAACTGGACCACTGGTTCATTTCTTGGGCGGTAACTCATTCTAGGGCTTCCTTGCTTAGACTTCGGCTGAAAAGTGGCATCAGTAATGCTTCATTTTTTCCAACGCCTACTAATTGATTGCAGTATGCTCTCAGATGGGCCATGGGATTTTCGCTTCCGTTGAAAGTGTCAAACTTCGGCATTTCGAACCCTTTTGGCAGGTTCAAATCTGGGTGCATGCACAAATTCTCATAATCTAAGCCCACAATGTCAGGTGCATTGCGAAATTGCTTCATAGCTTTGGCAATTTCTTCCCTTATATCCAATTTGGCCATCTCTTCTTTGGCCTTCCATTCTTTTCCCTTCTCATCATAATGGTCGATATTGGCATGAGGAATTTGCGTATTGGTAAGGATTGGGATCGAAAGAGAATTTTAGGAGGCTCAATTTGGGTGGCCAGTGAGTTATATTGTTACGACGCTTGATTTTCAGGATGGACTATCTGAGTAGCATGGGCAATTTAGGAGCAGCTACAGGCTTGGGTAGTATTTGGATTCTAGAGAGGAGGTGGTGCTTGAGGAAAAAGAGTAGAAAGTCCTACGTCGGATGAAACTTGAGCGTGGGTAATTGGTGGACTGGTTGAGATAAGAATAGGCTGATGAGGAGAAGGAAAATGTAGTGAGGGCCTCCCGTCGTCTGGGAAGGGAAGATTAGCAGTGATGACCAAATTCGTTAACCCTTGAGCCTTTCTCATTTCTTTTTTCATGTCAACAATATGTTGCATCAGCTGCGTAATCAATTCGTTCTGTTGTGCGACAATGGGATATACCAAAGTAAGCTCGGTGAGGCTCGCATCATCGTTGTGATTTGTCATTTTTCTTTCCGGTGGTTTTGCTCAGAGAGGGATCTTTGTAGGCGCTGGATCTACTGAAATAGGGATGATCAACCGATTTTTTATCAACACAGATCAATTCTAAATTACTTGTAAGAAGAATTACTCAAAAGCAAACAAGTTAGTTTCTCCAAATTAGCAGGTAATATAAGTAAACACACATATATCACTAAGCACAAAATTGTTGCTTTATTGAAGAGTGAACTAGCCCACAAATACACGAGATATGATAAATAAGCAGGACTTTGCCTATATGGTAGTAGATCAGGAAGATTGGTTTGCACCAAGTCAAGTCTTCTTGTATTTGATAATGTATAGTGGGGAAAATAAGCTTCTGAAAAGATGGGAAAAAATAATCTTCCGGAAAGATAGGGGAAAATAAGCTTCTGGAAAGATGGGGGTCGGGCCTAAGAGGCTGCCTACGTATCTCACGAAGGAGAAATTAGACCTTACGTATTTCGAAACTTGAATGTTTTTCGAATTGGGATGAAAAATAAAAGAGTAGAATTTTGAGAGGAGATTATTTTTTGTTGAGAAACTTGAGACTCAAAGAGTATTTAGACGTTCTTTTGTTGGTGACTTGATTTATATGATTAAGGTTTTCTAGAAAATTTTGAAAAGGAGTGGACTAGCAGACTTCAAACAAAGCAACATAATCACGCAAACAATTATATCACATAAACAGATATTGTGTGCCTTAAACAAATTTGTGACCTTTAAGTGCCAAGGGTAGGTCTAACGATTTGAAGGATGTATACACAGTAAAACGTTCCATTGCACCAAAAATATTTATACAAGCCTTATGAATAAACTTAATAGGGATACATAATATGGAAAAGGGATACAAAATAATCAGTCTCACGCAGGGGTATCAATCCTGAACTAAACCTTCGTGGGGGATTTCTTCTTCTTGGACTTCTTGTCAACTTTGAACGCCTTTGAATGCAGTACCTTTTAAACAAACCTGTTTTGATTAACATGTATTATTAAAATGACTCCCAAACCCCATGGACAAAAGTTCGTCAAATAACATATATATCCTTCAAATATAAACACATAAGCATGATCATTCATTTGGTCCGGAGGCCACTTTGGACTCAAGGTGGTCTTTCTAATGGACCCAACACACCTTACGTATTGGTTCATCTTAGGCCAATGCTTAGAAATAGGGATTTGGCTTCGCTCTAACCTAGGTATCTAAGAGTGGGTTTTGAATTGACCGGGTACCCAGGCGGACAACCTGAGCTGGAAGTTCATAACAAACGTTGCACAAATGTCATAAATTATCACTTATTCCGAAAGGATTACGTATTTGAAAATCCGGCTGTGGGCTCACAAAACTATCCTTCCAAATACACAAGATAAAATAGGAAGTGTCATGAAATGCAAATGACAGTTTAATATCAAATCTAAATAGATAAAGCAAATTAGAAAATATAATTGAACAAATCAAATAGTTAGTCAAACAATCTAATCTAATGGTTAGAACCTACTTAAAAGCCCCAACAGAGTCGCTATTTTTGTTATCTGGAAAATGGCTTTTTTGAAAAAGAAAATAAAAATTCAAAAAATCAGTTTAAACTTAATTAATTTAAGAAAATCCAATTTTTGAAATTTGAAAGAAAAGCAGAGTCGCCACCTAATTTTAAGGATAATTAAGAAATCGACAAATATTTAAAAAGACCTAGCAGAAAAAATCTTTTTAAAATCCAAAGAAAGGGTTCGAGTTCATATTTCCACTTCAAGAAGGTTTTACACACTTAAAATGGCCACTAAATGCAGTTATCTAGCTATTAAAAAATTTGATGAACTTTTAAAAATTTGATTGGACTTGAAAAAACTAACTAGTTTACAAATTAACTAGTTTTGAAAAGATTTGACTGCACCTGGATTGAAAGCGATTGACTAAACATGAAAGAAATTGACTATGTTTGAAAATTAAACTAAAATGTAAAATCACATTTTTTCTTTTTAATTTATTATATTTTTATTATTTTTAATGCAAACACTTTTTCCAAAATAAAATGAAATTAAATAAAAATAACATAAATGGTTTTGATTAATTAGATTGAAACCAATAATAAACAAAATGTTAGCATTCAAATAAGTACCAACACATAAACAAGATAATATAAGGAAAGAGTTGAAATGGCCTTTATCCCGTTTAAAATCTTTGTTGCAACTTTTGGGGCTTTTCCTTGTGCTGTTGTATATACACATGTATATTTGTGTATATAGTGCAATTCTTGCTTCTCGAGATCTGCATAACAACTTCTTTCTGTATATTGGGTTGACTCGAGGAGGAGTTTGGATTTGGGCCTCCATGGCCCAAAAGATGCAAATGGATCCGGAGGATATTACATGCAAAAGAGAGAAGGGGGGAATCAAAATCTTTTAAGAGAACATTCAAAATGACATATATGAAATTTCTGGCAAATCCAGTGAAATCACTAAAACAAAATTCATTAACAGCTAATACACTAAAACACAAGAACATGAAAGCACATCAAGTTTCCCTACACGGAATAAGACTCTTGAAGTCTCAAACTATTTAGAAAATAAAAATAGGATAATTTTAAAATAGCAGTAACAATTTTCCTAATGTATGAAGAAATTGGAAATGAATCAGTTACTATTGGCCAAACCAAACCATACAACAATAAACAAAGTTAAACGCAACAACTACTTCAAACTGACAGGAATCATTTAAACAATAATACAAGATCAGAACGATTACATATCATGAAGTTTAGAGTTGTGAAGAAGACAGAAATGACATGACAGCAAAAGCCTTAAGACATTCAGTAGAAGAAAAATGTTTTTTCAACATAATATCGCAAGTTCAAAATCATTCTAGCTGAAAAACTACAACTCAGGTCAAGATTTAACATACAACACGAAGGAACTATGACCATTTTTAAGCATTACTAGGTGGGAAAGGCTAGAAATCAATTAAGAAACACCAGTTGAACAACAGAATTTAGAATCAATGCACAACGCAGAAATAGTAAAATTACAACATCAACTCATCACTACAATTTATAGATTAGACCCGAGATACAAAATAATATCAGAGTGCAGATGGACTCAATAACACTATTCACAACAATATCCATAAGGAAAGCTATAAATAGTGTTCGATCAGTTCACGATAAACTATAGCATCGTCCAGCTTAAACAATACATTTCAGGCAAAATTAAGCTGGTGCGAACATGAATAATCTCTAGACATCTTCAGCAATTACACCCAATGACAATATGTGAGACACGGAAAAAAAGCGAGGTTGAGATATTACTTTTGTCGAGGCAGCAAACTGAGACGACGAGCTTAAATGAAGATCGTTTTATCCCACTGTGAAGTGAATTTCCGCGCCTACTTCGACCTAGCGCTTTTAGAGCAGGAACTAGGGATGACGAACAAAAATGAGAACTTACACTCTACGAACAGGGACCCAGCTAAATCACTTCGAAATCGAAAACTTCTTCTTGATAAAGGACGACTCTTTGATTTTCTAGAGTTTTTCAGGTAACTCCTTCGCTCAAGATTTTTAAGGTGTTTTCAAAGATGACTGCCTTTGATGGAATTTTTTTAGGTTTCAATCCGCCGCCTTCATCAATGGAAGAAAAGGGATTATATAGATAGAAAATTAGGGTTCGAAATGGGGGGAAATCAGATGGGTCTTGAATTCAAAATTTTCAACCCGGTAGGGTCGATTCTCAATCTCAATAAAGCAAAAACGCGTGGGGGAAAAGGGATGTGCAGCGTACTTGTGACCGTTGGGAATTGTCCTCTGGCGGCTTGAGGTTTTGGGTCATCTGGTTTTTCTGACTTTTGTGGAGAAGAAGACGATGGGAGAAGAATGAAGAAGAGGAGCGGAAGTGGGGAAATAAGGGAAATAAAGAGAAATTGGGGGAGCGTGACATCCACATGCTGATCTTTTTTTTTTTTTAAAGTAATGGTTTCAAGTCATTAAAATAAAATAAAAGCTCGATGATTAATTTGAAATTGTGCAAGGTCAAAATTGGGTGTTAACAATTATAACTCCTGAAGACTGTGAAAGACCTCTAACATCAATTTAATGAAAAGGAAAATAGATTTTTATCAAAGTCGGATCATGAATTTATTCCAGGAGATAAAGTAGAAAACTTACAACTCGATTTCATCGAAAAAGATGAAACTACAAAAGGGATTGCGTTAGTAGATATAAAATTAGGCTAAATGCGGGGATAGGTTTGAGTGAAATACCATTTTTAAATCCTGCTATTTAAAATTAGAAAAAATTGAAGGCCATGTCTATTTGTTCAAATGAGGAGAGGGACACATTGGGTTGTTCTGATTTTTAGTTGTGTTCTGAAAAGTGGAAGGAGAAGTGAAAAAGCAAAGGGAAGAGAAGTGGTGCATGCGAAAGAACATATGTATTACACTTTGTTTGATGCATTTATGGTATCCTATTCTATTGTTTCAAATAGAATTTTATGTATTATATTATTTCAATGAATACAATTCAAATATGATATTTATTATATTATGTTGTTTAAGTAAATAAAATATTTGAATAAATTGTATCATTTTATAATGTCATATATTTATAGTTTGAGTGATAAATTTACAAAAATATTTATACTGTATGTGGTACATGAAAAATTTATTTCGACAGTACACACACACACACACACACTCATATATATATATATAATATCGGTATCATATTGAATGAACTCAATCATTTGTGATGCTCTGGCGGTATATTGATATTCAATTGGTATCATGTAGGATTATGTTTTTTTTAAAGAAATAAGTATGAAACAAATAAAAAATTATTAAATTCTAAATTAGTAGAAAATATATTCGTTATGATACTCCATCGTTATATTTATGCCATATCCGTATCGTATAGGACTAGAAAATTATTAAAGTTATAAAATTATTTATTAAACTCTAAATTAATATAAAATATATCACTATGATACTCCATCGAGGTATTGATATTCTATCGATATCATATATTTTTGAGCTCTTTTTTATAAATAAAATAATTAAGAGAAAATTATTAAAGTTATAAATTTATTTATTAAATTTTTAATTAGTAAAAAATACATTCTTTGTAACACTTTCTTGGTACATTAATACCATATCTGTATCATATAGGATTGACCTTAAACATCTATGATACCCTATTGGTATATATATACCCTATTGGTATGCTATATAAGCGTGTGTTGATGATAACACGTGAATTTTAATATTAGGGGGGCAAATTTTAATAGTATCGGGAGTATAAAATGTAAAATAGGAAATTTGAGAGAGGATGACAAAAAAGTTGCTAGACCCCGTAAGTTAGAACCCATAAGTCCTTAATTGGTTCGATTTGGTAAAGTTTGGGACCAAATGTTAATTTTGTTCTAAGTTTAATCCTTAAGAATTAAATTATTGTGGGGTCATGTGTGTGGCTAATTCTAATTGGTCCATGTGTGGGACTTGTACCTATATATCTACATGTGTGAGCTTATCTTGTAGAAGAGTGATTTCTACACTTAGAAAATTTTAGAGAAAGCTAGCAAGAGTTTAGCAACTCTCGGGTTGCTACAGTGTTGGAAATTTTTTTGTGTGTGTTTTTTCGAGTTTTCAATTATTTGACTCTTCAAGCTTGGTATATTGGATCTAGTAAGGATCTTGAAAGGTATGTTTATTTCTAGCCTCATTTATGTTTATTAAAGTTTCTGGGTGTGTTAGGGGTGCGTTATAATGAAGATAAAATATGAAAAAAGGGTTGGTTGTTAGTTGAATTGTGAATTTTGAATTTGGGGTTGGAATTGGGGACAAGTTGCATATGACGATATATGGGTTTATAGTCATGTGTTTATGTTTATTTGTCATGAAAATAGTCTTTGTGGGGTGAAAGAAGTGTTGGGAAAACTATGT
>JAOTQJ010000096.1:214699-230786 GCA_025642045.1 Solanum sejunctum
ATTTGAAATGTTGTCTGGGTTGCTGCTGGAGTTTCTGTGCAGGTGCGGTTAGTTAATAAAACAGAGGAAACTCTGCCGAAATTTCAGTAGGATCCTTAGACTTTAAGTTGTGGCTTCGTGACTTAATATTGGTTTAAGTGCCTAACCGGCACGAGTCATGGCCTCGGGGTTGGGCTATGACATGTAGGACATTTTGGAATTTATGTTTTAAGATTATTTATTTATCTTGACATGATAGAATATTTTATGCAAATCTATCTCAACTTTATTATTAATGGAACTGCAAAATGTAAAAGTGAAATTGGATTATTTTTATTTGAGCTAAGTGCAAAAACTATTTCCTTTTTTGGCTTCATATCTAAACTACTGAAAGTGTGAGTCTCGTACCGAAACTATCACTTATTAATTTGAAAGTGTGAGTTTTATACCTAAATTATCACTTATTAATTTGAGAAGCACACATCAGTAGTGTGCGTAATGCATTCTCTTTTATTGAAAAAAATCTTGCCACAAGGATAAAACATTTCATCTTGACAAAAATTAAATAAACTATTAATATTTGTTAAAAGTTAAAGATTTTTAACGTATTAATATCTCCCCCAAAAAATATTATTTTTTAAAAATAAATATTTTTTAAAATAATAATACTTTAATATTTAACTTTAACTAAAACTATAATTTATTCGTTTATTGTTAAGGTGAAAGATTTTGTCCATTTGAAGTATTTTGTACATGTGAAGTGTGATGTAATTTTTTTTTAAATAAACGAAAGATTGTAGTACACATACTATGATGAGAGTGAAATAAAAGAGAGGTGCGTTTCTCCAATTAATAAGTGATAATTTAGATATAAAAATCATATATCCAATAATTTATGATGAAACTCAAAAAAAAAAAATCAAATGTGTTTTTTATGCTTATTCTTTTTTATTTTGAAATGGGATGACCATGTTGTTGTACCAATTAAGTTAATTACTCCACATGTCAAAGTGGTCCACAAACGATCGCTATATCTATAAAGAAAGAAACAGTTATACCTACCAAACTAGAAATTTGTTTGACAGATGCACCTGCCCCTTCTTTACAATTAATTATAGTGATTAAAATAAAGAGAAAATTACAGCTCAATATTTTTAGATCATCCAATTTATAAAATATGTATACAGTATTTAAATAATGTATATTGTTTTATACATACATATATATTAATATGCATATAATATATAAAAGATGGTAGATTAGGGTCTTGTCCTCGATTGGGGTCGGGGATAAGGGGCAAGGGTGGTTTCGAGATTAAGGGGACTCTCAGGCTAAGAGTAAGATCTTGGAATATAAGGACTTTGTCCGGGAAGTCTATCAAGTTAATGAAGATCCTTAGGAAGAGGAAGATTAATATAGCCTGCATCCAAGAGATCCGATAGATGAATTCTAAGGCTCAGGATGTGGATGGGTTCAAACTTTAATACTCTAGAAGTCGAGGGGACAAGAACGTGTGGGAATTCTAGAAGATGAAGACTTAATGGAGCTAGTGGTAGACGTTTGAAGGTTTAGCAATAGCTTATTGGCAATCAGACTTGTTATTGGAGGGCTAAATTCAAAGGTCGTTAGTGCTTATGCTCCACGTTCAAGCTTAGACGAAGAGGTCAAGAAGCATTTTTGGGAAGAATTGGATACGGTTTGAGGAGGAATTTCAATTGTCGAGAAGGTGTTTATTGATGAGATTTTAATGGACATATTAGGGCAACTTCTAGTGGTTTTGATGATGTGAATGGTGGCATTGCTTTTGAGATTAGAAACATCTATGGAACCTTGTTCTTAGATTTTGCTAGAGTTTTAGAGTTGATGATAGCTAACTCGTACTTTCAGAAGGATTATCACTTGATTATTATAATGACCCTTTGGGTTATTTTTGCGTTTCTTTCATCTTTTTATTAGTTAGAGCTTTCATATAGTGATCGCAGGTCATTTATGATTTATTGGCACTGACTAGTGGGTCACTTGGTCGTTCGTTAGGATTTTTTTGTAGTTTTTCATGTTTGAAGGTTGTTCTAACTTGAAAATTTGACTTTTATTAAGAATGCAAGTAAATAATCCCAAAATTAAATTCTAACAATTCAATCAGCTCCAGAATGGTTAAATTAGTCTACAAGAATGGTCGACTTGAGTTTCAATGCTTTCAGTGCAAGTTCTTAACTTTTAAAATTTAGCCTATAGTTGATGTTGGTCAACGTTCTAAAAAATTGTGCTTGAATGAAAATTGTGACAGTGCAGAACATCTAGTTGGTCTAGAATGACCTTTTGTTCAATTCTCAAATCTTATGAACTCATTTTGACTCCTCAATATATTTTATTTAAAAATAGCCTTTGGAAGTGGAATACATTTTTTATTGAGATAACCTCGTATGAAAATTTGAACTGCGCCATTGAGTTTAGAACACCAATTTGGTAGGGAAGCACAATTCATTTACCTGCATGGAGTTTTGAACAAATCTGAAACACACTATCGGAGATTTGGGATTGGCCAAAACCAGTTGATTCAATTGATGTTGGTGCAAGATTAACTTTACCCTTCACGAATGTGGGCTTGATGGTCGCTATTGTTGAAGGGTAGCCCCTTGTGCTTTACCGAACATAGGCCTTATGGCCGCAATCACGGAAACTGCCTTTAATGACCCTCCAGGTTATTTTGGGTTTTTGTATATTTCTTATCGGTTAGAGCATTCCTATTACAACCCCAAGTCATTTATGACTAGCTAGCACTAATAATTCGATCGCCTAATCGTTCAGTTGGAAATTGTGTAGTTTTCCATGTTGGAGGATCTGTTATAATTGGAAAAATGAGTTTTGAAGTAAGGTATAGGTAAACTACCTCAGAAAGGAATTTAGATAGTTCCATCAGCTTCAGAATGACCAAACTAGGCTAGAAGCATGGTCGATTTGAGTACCAACGTTTTCATTGTTAGCTTATACTGAGTTTTGCATTTTATCCTTCTAAAAAGGCCAAATAGCTGACTTTGGTCAACATTCTTGGAAAATATGCCCGAATAGGAATACTAACAGCACAATTAGCTCCAAAACATCGAGTTTGGTCTAGAACGATTTTTCTTTTAGTTACTAAAGCTTTCGAATTCATTTCGGCCCCTCAATAGAGATAGGCCAAATAAGTCTTTAGGAAGTGGGACCCATAATTAATTAAAACAATCTCCGATGGGAATTTCTATAGCACCGTTGAGCTCGAAATGTCTTCTCCACTCAGATTTCACTTTAGCGAAGGTCCTCTACGTGGTAGGGTTGCTTTAGTGACCCAAGAGTCCGCTTTTGCGACCCCTTGAGGTAGTTACATAAATATGAACTCCACAACTTCAAACAACAAGGATGATAAACTTTGAACAACAATAATGTCTTCATTTTGAGGTCAAATTGAGTGATTGAAAAGGCTAACTTGTGTGGAATGTTGTGGAGAATATTGTGAAAGTGTCAAGAATCATTTTATGTGCGTTGTTCGAGCTAAATTTTATTGTTTTACTATTATACAATCAGTATAGTTATCGAAAACTTCAAATATTGACTACTTGGTTATTTTGGAATAGAGTTCAGTGAAATTTGGGTATGTTCTGTGTGATTTTTTGAGATGCACGTTGTGGTATCATTGAAATCTTCTGGTTAGGCTGCATTTGAGGTAAAATTGTTGTAGAAACTTGCTGCCTATTTAGTTGTTTTTTGGAAAAGAAATGTCGTATTATGTTTGGGCTATTTAGCATTGATTTGAGTATCGAATTCAGCTCGAATCTGTAGTACAAGCTTAGGCAGCTGAAATGACCATTGTACTAGATTTGTTTCAAAATTGTCAATGCGAGCCCTATTTTTCCACTTTTCAGCTCCAAATATTGGTCAATGCCTATTTATTGTGATTCTGTTTTTGACAACCTGCAACATTTTGAGATCATACAAAAGGGAAAAACATCTGAGGAATGATTTGAACGCATGCGACTGGCATCTAGATAAGCTATAGTTTCTCTTCTTATAGCCTAAGTTTGACTTACCTATATCAGCTGATATATGGGGCTGACAGGGTATCTATTGACATGTCAAGAATACCTATAATTTGTATACTAATTATCTATTGTACTTATGATTATTTGATGATCATTGTGCCTTAGTCTAGACTTAGACTATTAATGTCCTAGACCCGCATTGTTAAGGATTGACAAATACTTTTATATATTCATTGAGTGTGACTTGAGAGGTGTAAATCCTTGTAGACCGAAATAACAAATGCGAGTCTGGTAGAGTTGAGCCTTAGATAGGTCGTGATAAGACAGGGACTTGATTATTATTCGATTATCATGCTCCCTTGACATATCCCCACGTACACTAGGCTTTACTTGGATATAGAGGTGAACGACGAGTCACACTGCGGCCCAAACTAAAGTCTCGCAGAGTATAAGGGTCGAGCATTTTTTCGCGATAGGTCACATATCCTCCCGCTAGGGGATTGATAAACCAGGATCAATTATATTCTATATAACCCTAGTTTGAGGTTGCGTAGCTTAAGACTATTTTGCCATTATGAGTTCGTAGTTATGTCATTCGATCTAATTAATACTCATGCAGCCTTTATGGATCTAACAACTCATGTATTCAAGCAATATCTAGAGTATTTTGTGATAGTCTTCATTGATGATATTCTGATATACTCCTGGAGTCAATAACTTATTCGACACTTGAGGACTATGCTTTAGACATTGAGAAATCACCAGTTCTATACCAAATTTTCTAAGTGTGAGTTTCGGTTAGAATCCATAGCATTTCTTGGGCACGTAGTGTCCAAAAATGGCATTATGGTAGATCCAGCTAAGGTTGAGGCCATTCATGGTTGTGCTACTGCCACGTCTATAGCTGAAGTCAAGAGTTTAGTTGGGTATTACAAGCAGTTTATGGAGGGGTTCTCTATGATTGTTGCACGGTTGACTCGATTGACTCGCAAGGTATTTTGTTTGCATGGTTTGAGGAGTGTGAGTCTAGATTTTTAAGACTCAAGGGTTACTGACTATCTCTCCTATATTGACTCTCCCAGTTGAGGCAAAGGGCTTTACAGTGTATTATGACGCTTTCAAGATTAGCCTAAGATGTGTTTTGATGCAAAGAAGTCAAGTAATTGCTCATGCCTCCAGAGAGTTGAGAAACCACAAGTGTAACTAATCCACTAACAAATCTAGAGTTAGTGGTAGTAGTCTTTACGTTCAAAATATAATTGCATGACTTGTATGGGGTCTATTGTGAGATATACATAGATCATCACTGTCTTCAATATATTATGAGCCAAAGGGATTTGAATTCGAGGCAAAGACGTCAGATCAAGCTATTAGCATATTATGATCTTTATATCCTTTACCATCCGAGCAAGGCTAATATTGTTGCAGATGCCTTGAGTCGAAAGGTGATAAGTATGGGTAGCTCAGCTTTTTTTCCCAATGTGGTGTGGCCTTTGGCTTTGAACATCTAGTCCTTAGCTAATAGGATGGTGAGATTAGATATTTCAGACGTCGAGCTGTGTTAGCCTTCATTGGGGATCAGAGTTTCTCTATTTGATCAAATTTGTGCCTGATAGTATGATGATGAGTCATTGGCAGCTCTTAGAGATCAACTTTTAGAGGGTAGTGATGGCCAGGCTATTATAGGCTCAGATGGAGTTCTTAGATTTAACAGTCTACTGTGGGATCCTAGAGTTAAGATTTGATATACTTGATTTTACACAAGGCTCATGATTTTAGATATTCTGTCCACCTAAGCGTAGTAATGATGTACAACATTATTGGTAAGATGGTATGAGGAGGGATATAGCTAATTATGTATCCTGTTGTCTTAGCTGTCAGCAGGTAAAGGCCGAGCATACGAGACCTGGTGTTCAATAACGTGAGACCTGGAGCACTTTCTCTTTGCGAACCTTGTGTTCAACAAGGCAAACCTTTGCTTTAGTGACCCCTATGTTCAATTTAGCGAAGGTCTTCCACGTTGGAGGGTCACTTTAGCGACCCCTTTGAGGAGGTTACATAGTATAATGTCCAAAACTTCGAACAATAAGGATAATAAACTTTGAAAAGTGATAATTTATTCACTTGAGGTCAAATTGAGTGATTCGGAAGCCTAACTTGCATGAAATTTCAAGGAGAACATCGTGAAAGTGTTAGAAATTATTTTTTGTGCATTATTTGAGGTAAATTTTATCATTTTCTTATTTTATATTGAGTATAGTTATCGAAAACATTGGATATTGATTACTCAGTTATTTTGGATCAAATTTCAGTGAAATGTGAGTCTATTCGATGTGGTTTTTTAGGCGCATCCTATGGTATTGTCATAATCTTCTGATTGGGTTGTGTTTGAGGTAAAATTGTTGTAGAACTTGCTGCATATTTAGTTATTTTTCCAAATAGAAATATCATATGGTGTTTGGGTTGTTCAGCATTGATTTGGGTATGGGATTGAGCCCAAATTTGAAGTACAGGCTCGGGCAGCTAAAATGACCATTGTACAGGGTTTGTTTCAAGATTCTAGGCATATGCCCCATTTTCCTGCTTTTTAGCTCCAAAATTGCCCAATGCCCATTTCTTGTGATTTTGGTATTAAAATGATCGTATTGATGTCGTGATTCCATTTTTGATAGCCCGACAACATTCTGAGGTCGTCTGAAAGGAAAAAGCAGTTAAGGAGTGATTTAGAGCGCATGCGACTAACGTCCAAGTAGGCTATGTTTTTTCTTCTTCTAAATTGAGTTTGAACATGTCAATCTTGTTTGTATGGAAGCAATATTAGTCAGGAAGTTAGCTGAGGACATATATGTTGATTTTACTTATATTAGCTCATATATGGGGCCGATAGGTTATCTGTTGGCATGTCGAGAATACCTATGATATACTGATTATCTGGTGTACTTATGATTATCTGATGATTATTGGGCCTTAGTCTAGGCTTAGATTAGTGAAAGACTCACAATGTTCAGAATAGACATATAATTTTATATATTCATTCAGTGTGACATGAGAGGAGTAAATTCTTGTAGACCAAAATATCAGACTCAAGTCTGGTAGAGTTGAGCCTTAGATAGGTTGTAACAAGATGAGGACTTGATTATTATTCAACTGTCATGCTCCCTTGACATATCCCTGCAATACAATAGACTCTACTTAGATATAAAGGTGGTCGACGAGTCACATTGTGGCCTAGAGTAACGTCTTGCACAGTCTAAGGGCCAAGCATTTTTTCGTGATGGGTCACAAATCCTCCCACTAGGGGATCGATAAACAAGGATTGATTATATTCTGTATACCCCTAGTTTGAGACTACCTAGTTCGAGGCTACATAGTTGAAGGCAATATAGTTTGAGGCTATCTAGTATGTTATATCATTCGAGGCAATATCGATGAAGGGCATACTAGACTAGTCCGAGGCCTAAGGGCTAGGTTAAACCATTGGTCATGTCTGACCTTATCGCAGTTAGAGTCCATAGAGGGATTACAACCAGGTCAGAGCCCAGGTTAGAAACAAGTTATACCTAGGTTAGAGGCTAGGGTGCAGTGTAGGTTCGAGGCCAGGTTGAGGTATACATTCTAGGTTAGAGGCCAAGGAGGATTACTTTATGAGAACTGTGATTACATATGCATCATTGGGTTATAAGGTCATTGATATATGACGCTATTAAACTTTACCCCAACATACCTTTCCTTACACTACCCTTATGTATGGGTGTACCTTCTAGGTTTACAGGGGCTAGGTTAGCATATAAGCATGGATCAGTGTTCCATATGCCTAAGTGTCTCTTCCTAGGTGTATTTATTTTGTTTGTTAGGAAGAAGGATGAGATTCTACGCATATGTATTGACTATAGGCAACCAAATAAGGTGTTGTCTCGTATGATGACTTATGTGATCAGTTATATGGGGTCGTCGTATTCTCCAAGATCAATTTGAGATAGATCAGGACAACGAACATTCCTAAGCCTATTTTTCGAACCAGTTATGGCCATTATGAATTGAGCATGAGTTGAGTCAAAGTAGTCTTAATTCTATTTCTTTTTTTACAACTAGTCACAATCTTCGTGCTCGCACAGGCTCAACAAATATCTTTTAGTCTCGACTTTTGTGATGCGAATCGTTTTTTATATGCATTTAAAAAATTTTAAGCCATCAATTATTAGTCTGAGAAGCAAAATGCTTTGAAAATATTAAATTAGGAAATCTGCAGGTTATTTTTGCAGGTCCCATATAATAGCGGCGAAGAAGCAGGTAACTCAAGTAAGCATGTTGGTAGAGAGCTGTCTGTTTATTCGCAAAATAATTTATCAAGGTTAATATTTTAAAATTATAATTGAAGCAGCTGAAGAAATATAATCAAACTGCTTTGAAAATATTAAATTAAGAAACTCACAAAAATAATTTATCAGGACTGATATTGTAAAATGATAATTGAAGCAGTTGAAGAAATATAATCAATCTGTTTTGAAAATATTAAATTAAAAAACTTACAAAAATAATTTATTAGGACTGATATTGTAAAATCATAATTGAAGCAATTGAAGAAATATAATCAAACTGCTCTGAAAATATTAAATTGATGAATCCGCAATTATTTTTGCAGGTCCTATATAATATCGTCGAAGAAGTAGGCTGCTGAAGCAGGCATGTTGACGGACAGCTATCTGCTTGAGCTGCCCTGCTATTCGCTTTTATTAGATAGTAATGCATATATTGTGTATAAATGATTCCATTGAAATGGAGTCTCGAGGAACTGAAAAGAGATTGAAAGAATCTTTTAAAAACAAAAGAGTTGATAATTGATTGAGATTGAATTTGATAAGAGTCTAATAAAACTAAACAAATGATTTGAATTGAATTAATTGAGTACTTGAGCTTATGAGTCTTTGGGGTTAGCATTTTGTACCGATTTGGATAAGAGTAAATAATAACTCAGACCCCATAACTATGTATTTAATGTAGGAGTACTATGGTTCCATTGTATAATAACAAGGATGATATTCATAATTATAATAATTATAGGGGTATAAAATTATTAAGTCACACTATGAAAGTTTGGAGTTGTGGATATGAGGGTGAGAAGTGGGTTGTGATAATTGATCACAAAGCCAACCATCTTGTGATAAGACCGATAAATAAATATCATAAAGAGGAGCTTGCATATGGTGTTTGTTGACCTTGATAATGCATACAGTAAAGTCCCGAAAGAAGTCTTGTGACGATGCCCGAAGGCAAGAGGTGTATTGATAGCCGGCATTAGGACAATAATGCACATAGACGAAGAAGATAAAACATGAGTAAGAATAGTGGGAGGAGACACATAACATTTTTCTTTGGAGATAAAGTTACACCAAGGATAACTCTTAGTCTATTTCTTTTTGTCTTAGTGATCGGCGCATTGATGTGAGACATTTGAGATGATGTGATGTGATATATGTTATTTGCGACTAACATAATACTAATTGATGAGATATGCGATGAAGTTATTGCTAAGGTAGAGGTGTAGAGACAAAATTTAGAGACTAAAGGGTTTAAGTTAAGCTGAACCAAGATAGAGCATGTGCAATGAAAATTCAATGATGTGATGCATAAGGTAGGCGTAAAAGAAAGGCTCAACACACAAAATATCTCTAAGACAGACTAATTTAAGTATCTTAGGTCTATAATCCAAAGATTAAGGACATTAATGATATCACATATCAAATTGATGCGGCATGAATAAAGTGGAAGCTTACCTATGAAGTCTTGTATAATAAAAAATATTACCAAAAATACAAAAGTCCTTTAGAGTGACTATTAGACCAACACTTTTTTTTGCTGATTTTCTTGGATTTTTTTTGCTGATTTTCTAGATATTTTCTTATAAAAATTTTGTTGTCTATTATTTTAGAAGTTTTTTATTATTTTTTTCAATCAAGTATATTTTATTTAGAAAAAGGATTTTTTTGATATAATTTAACCATAATAATAATAATAATAAGATCTTCTTCATTTAAATTCATTATATTTATGATAGTCAATATTTAATATAATTAAAATAATAATTAATTGAAGAAAAATAGTAAAAAGATAATTTTGTCTAAATAATAATTCTTTAATTAAAGGAAAAAAGTTCAATATATATATATATATATATATATATATATATATATATATAGATATATAGATATATAGAGAGAGAGAGAGAGAGAGAGTGAGGGAGAGAGAGAGAGAGAGAGAAAGAGAGAGAGAGAGAATGAGAGAGAGAGAGAGAGAGACGTTCTCCAAATCATTTGAAAATCAATAGTGAAAATTATTTCAAAACCAGAGTTGAAATCAACCCATAATCATCAATTTATCAAAAACTCAGGTTCTTGAGAAGATCCAAAACTTTGAAGTTCAAAATCAAGAACTAATGGTTAAAATCGTGAAATAATTAGTGCAAAATATGAAGGTTAAAATCATGAAATAATTAGTGCAAAAAATCAAACACTAGAAACTCCAACATACAAAATCTCCAAAAGGACCCTCAGAATTTGTTTGACATTTCTTACACACAAATCATGTATGCTATCCTACAAAATTTGATGTTCTGAGCTAAAAAAACCCATCAAAATACGAATTTGAGGTCTTCTTGATCCAGAACTCATTTAGTCACAACTAAATCGATCACTTGAGGCTCAAAAAGGTTGAAACGCCCTCAAAACTAGATCATAACTCTTTGTAGGCCTCTAAATCATCTCCTGAATCTAATATAATCATAAAAAATTTATTCCGAGCATCCAAACTTTGAATGTGGACTAAAGTCAACTCTTAATCCAGAATAACTTAATCTTCAAAAATAGGACCTAAAATTCATGAAAGAATCAAAATATGAAAGCGATGACACTCATACACCATATTCCACATTTCGGAGCTGATGAAACTGGCGAACTTCCATTTTGAGACTCGTAGCTCCAGTTGGTACGAAAAATCACTGCTGAACAATTCAAGCCTTCAAAACTCAAAAGCTTCGAAATTTCTCAATTTTTCAATAAAACTCCAAAACCAAATTCACAAACTGATCAAACATGACTCGTAATAATTATTAAGAGGGGCAAAATGTCAATTTTCTAAAAGATTTTTAAAAAGGACCTTTAGGGTTATTACATGAAACTCTTTTGAGTTTTTATTTTATTTTATTTTATTTTATTTGCTTTTTAAAAAAAAATAATTTTGTCTATGTTTTGAAAATGAAATAATAAGTAAAGCAGGAAAAACAAATTAAAATGAAAAATATAAAATAATATATAGTACTGAAAGGTCATGTTGACATATTAGGATGCAGACTTAGTGGGTTGCTATAGTGAGGCAGATGCAGATTTCCTAATTCTTTAACTACCATTTCATTACGTGTCTAGAGATGGAGAATGACATAAAGATTTTATACCCTGAGATAGACTGGAGAAGTCAGCTCGTGCAGTACATGCATTAGAAATACCATCAACCATGACGTCCTTTTTCTTCGTATTTTTACAATTTGTCCAAGATTCTTCATATTTAATTAATTTTGATTTTCTAAATTCAGATCAACAGCCACATTCTTTTATGAAGAATGCTTGTTGCTTAATTATTCATAAGAGTATTCAGATTGTTTTATGATTGTGAATTCGAGTAACGAAAATAGAAAAACTTTTGAGAGTACTATGGAGAAATTGAGAGCTTTACTTTCTTTAATGACTTATTCAATGTAAATTTAAATGAGACTAGCTATGAAATTTCGAATACTGAATTTCTTAAAATAATGTAAATGAGTTTAATTTTCAATTCAAAATGAGAGAAACACAATGAAAATTAACAAACTCCTTAGCTACACATTAGAAGATTGAGTCTCAGCAAGATGAGAAAAGCAATTATCATCGTAGTTAATGTTTTGACATAATAAGTACTTGATATTATAATTTTACTCATATAAAAGTAAAAATAGGATAAATATATTTTTTGCTTCTTGTTTTAACCTACTATAGCAAGGCTGTTTGACTTATTTTTCAAAGTTTTCATTAATCACTTATTATATATAATTACCTCTAATTATCTTTCATTAAAGTGATTTAATATGTAGTTTGATGAGGTTGACTATTAATAAATTCAGGAGAGAGGTATAAATACACCGAAGAAATATTGAAAAAAAGTAATTGGACAAGATATAACGTATATATAGCTTACTACGGACATGACATTAAATAAAAAAATGTGGGAGACACGAGTTATTTGGGTAAAAAATTAGTAGGTATAAAATTGCATTTTTTATAATAGGCATAAACTCATAATACTACATTTTCTTCGATTTCTGTTAATATCTCTTGTTTCACGTAGTGCAATTATAATATTTTTTTTTAATTGTCATATTGGTCTGCAACTACCTCTTATTTTTATACTATTTATTATGTTTTACACTTTTATTACATCTTTTTCTTAGATTGTTTTTGTTATCATTTTTGTTTGTTACCTAACAAGATTGATTTCCGGACGATTAACTTTAAGTTGCACTGTTAGCTTGTTGGACGTGTGGGAACAAGAAGTACTTCTGCAGTAAGAGTTGACAAATGATCAAATCTGGAAACCACTTAGTTAAGTGAAGCTTATTAGCACTTGTGCTAGCTTTTTATGCGTATATTTAAAAAAAAATAATACTTTATTCATCTCATTTTATGTTGCATTTTTTTATGATCCATCTAAAAAATAATATTATTTTATTTAAATTAAAAATAATTTATCTTTAAAATTCTCTTTTTACCCTTAATATAAGTTTCAAAAGTTTTTTTTCTTAAATATTATATTAAGTCAAAGAATATCACATAAAAATAGGACAGAGGGAGTGCTTAACATATGGAACTTAAACATAGTATGACTTAGCTTTAACTAATACGTCGAAAGATGTGAAGACAAATTTCTAAGTCTTCAATCCAGTAGTAGAAGAATTCTCTAAAACTTGTTTAAGTGGAAGCAGTTGGACTCCTGTCATTCCATAGAACTAAAAAAAATATATAGAAAGAAAATTAATCATGAAAAACAGCTTTGTCCATTGCGTGTGGACCAGGATAAAAAGAAAAAAGAGAGACAAAATTTAGAAAACCTTTTTCCTTTCTCTCTTTTTTTTTTTTTGTAAAGTCAACATATGTTTTTAAGAAGTTCTTTTCTTTAGCTTTCTTCAAGTCTCCATGTGTTTTAACTTCTTTTTTCCTTTCCTTTTTAGGTTGAGAAAAGATTTAATATATGATAGTGGATGCATAACAAGATACTTGCTTTTTCCATCCAAATTTATGTGGTATTTTTTATATTTTAAAATTTTAAAAAGGACTTTCTTTTGAAAAAAATAAATAAACCATGATTTGCTTATATATATTTTAAAGTGTATTTTGAATTATCCTTCATCATACTTATAGTACTTTTTTGATGTAATTTTTAAATATGTAAATATTTTTTAAAAAAAATTAAAAAATTTCATATATGAAATTACAATTAAATTTTAAAAAGTTTGATATTTTAAATCTGAATAGTGCCACATAATTTGGAGAGGACGTATAAATTAGTTATATGAACTCTCCTAACAATAAATGTAACATATTACTTCCTCTGTTCATTTTTACTTGTCAACAATACTATTTTTGACTCAACAATAATATTTGTTCATTTTATAAAATCAATGAATAATTTATTGTTTTCTATCTATTTTATCCTTGTTATTAAATATTTATTTTTCATTGTTTAGATGACTTGCATTTAATAAGGATTTGATAAAATTATCCTATCATCTACTGCTTTTTAGTTCCTATGCCAAGTCGATAATTGACAACTATTATTAGATAGAAGGAGTATAAATGATACATGAAAAAAATTGGTTTAAGAATATAAAAAGAAATAAAAACTCTAATAGATGATGTACATTGTAGTAATGCTACCTACGTTAACGTTATTTTTCATGAATAGAAGTTTCCTTTCGTAATCTATTCAACAAGTTACACGGATACTAAATAAAGATTCATTTTGTTGTATCAACAGATTTTAATACTCTCTCCATAAAATATATTTGTCAAATATTTTTAATTTAATTTTTATATTTATTTGTCATTTTTGATAAATGTAGGACAAATTTTCTCTCCTTAATTTATTAATATTGAGTTAATATCATTCAAAATATAGTACTTAAATATGTTTTGGACCCTATCAATTAATAGGATTAAAATGATAAACTCACAATATTAATAACTTTTTTAATTTAATAATATGCGGAGTCAAATTTTGAAAATTAAATCCAAACCGAGGGACTATGTGATACAGATTATTTGTTATATTTATCATATTATTGATGAATATTCATCATTGAAATAATCAAATAATGAACTTGATTGTATATCTAATCTTGCTTCCCACCCCACCCCAACGCTTATATATTATATAAAAGTTGTGGTCTCGTGGACTTTGGAGTTGAGGCCCAAAGAAGTTATTTTTCTACGAGAGTTGTTAACAACAGATAAAAGGTACGATACTTTAATATATGATATAAGACATATTAACAAGAGTTGTTCCGAAGGGTTATGATATTTTTGAAGGATTATGACTTTTTCAAAGTTTTTTTAAATGGTTGTAACTCTTACAAGGAGTTGTGACTCTATTAAAGGGTTATGACTTTTTCAAAGGATTATTACTTTTTCGAATGGTTATGACTTTTTTGAATATTTGGGATAGGCTAAAGTATTGTTTAATCATAAATAATGTCTTTTGTGTTTTGTTAATGTCTATATGGGTTATTCAATTAATTTTTAAAATATTGAATTATTTAAGAAAAATAAGTAAGAATTTTGAAATGTTTAAGTTTTGAATTTTTGAAGGCTTAAGTTGCTAAAAGTGATTTTTGGTATCAACTGGAGCTACGAGCCTTGAAAGGAAATTTTGTCAGTTTCATTAGCTCAAAAATGTGAAATTTGATCTAGAAGAGTTGTCGAATTCTGAATTTGGAGTTGTTTTGTGGATCTGAGGCTTTAAGTTGGAAGTTCAAGTTAAATTGAATCAATGTTTGACTTGGATTAACATTTTGACTTGGGATGCTAGGATCGCATTATGATGATATTGTTCGATTCAAGGGGTGATTTTAGGCCTATAAAGAGCTTCAGTATATTTTTCGGGAGTCTCAAGTCCATTTTGGTCTTCTGAGTCTTAAATTGGTTTAATTATAACTGAATGGATTTCGAGTCAAGGAGACTTTGAATTCGTGTTTTGATGATTCCATTGAGTCTAGAACGCCATTTTGCAAACTAGTAGCCTATTTGGTTTGTGTTTGGGAAGTGCCAAATAAATTTTGGGTGATTTTTTAAGTTTCTTGAATGCTTTGGCACTATTTTAACAAGTTATGACAATTAAATGGTTCATTGTTAGTTTTAAGGATCGAAAAATAATCCTGAAAAATTTTGAGCATGAATTCTCAGGCTGATTTGGAAAGTTTGATGCATTTTGATTAAGCCAAGACTGAACTTTTATAGTAAAATATGAAATAATTATTTATCGAGAAGAAATGATATTTTGACTGGGCTAACGAATTTTTGATTAAAAAAGCAAGTTTATGTCATTTGAGACCCAATGGAATCATCAAAACACGAATTACATAATGCCTGGTGCTTGAATTGCAACTGAATAGATTTTGAGTCAAGGAGACGTCGTATTCGTATTTTGATGATTCAATTGAGTCTAGAACGCCATTTTGCAAACTAGTAGCCTATTTCGTTTGTGTTTGGGAAGTGCCAAATGAATTTTGGGTGAGTTTTTAAGTTTCTTGAATGCTTTCGCACTGTTTTAACAAGTTATGATAACTAAATAGTTCATTACTAGTTTTAAGGATCGAAAAATAATCCTGAAACTTCTAAAATTTTGAGCATGAATTATAAGGCTTATTTGGAAAGTTTGATGCATTTTGATTAAGCCAAGACTGAACTTTTATCGTAAAACGTGGAATAATTATTTATCAAAAAAATGATATTTTGACTGGGATAACAAGTTTTTGATTAAAGAAGCAGGTTTGTATCATTCTTATCTCAATG
>JAOTQJ010000096.1:238523-249631 GCA_025642045.1 Solanum sejunctum
TACCCCATAAAGACTATTTTCATGCCAAATAAACACAAATACATGACAACAATTCAATATACAATCATATACAAATTTCATTCCCAATTCGATCACAAGTTCAAAATTCATAATTCCGTTAACTACCAATCCGATTTTCGCGTTTTACCTTCTTTTTAGCACCTTCCTAACACCTTCATAGCCTTTAATTAATATAAACAAAGATAGAAATTAACATACCTTGCAAGTCTTTACTACACCCAAAACTTTCATATCCGGCAAACTATGTTTTTTCTTAACCAACCAACGCCACCATGCTACTTAGGGGCTTTAATATACCGAGTTTAAAGCATCAAATAATCGAAAATACGAAAAAATTGAATTTTTTTTGAAGGTTACTGTAGCAACCGAGGCTTACTATAGCTTGTTCAACATTTTTTTTGCAATTTTTTTCTAAGTATGGAGTGTGTTGGTCTTGTAAGGATATACATGTATATATAGGCACACATGTTCCACTTGGACCAATCAAAAGCTCACACATACCTTGACCCCACATTAATTTTATTCTTAAGGACCAAACTTAGAAGGAATGTTGTATTCGATCCCAAACTTTATTAATTCGAACCAATTAAGGACTTTCGGGGTTTAAATTATGTTACGGGTCCTAACACTTGGGTTGTTCAAAAATTAAGGCATTACCTGTCTTTGTACACTACTACCTCATTTTGAAGATGGACCCATTGAGGTATATCTTTTAGAAGGCAACGCCGACAGAAAGGTTAGCCAAGTGACAAATGCTATTGAGTGAGTTTGACATTGTGTATGTGACTCAGAAAGCAATCAAAGGACAAGTTTTAACTGATCATCTTGCAAAAAATTCAGTTGATGACGATTATGAATCGCTCAAAACCTACTTTCAAGATAAAAAGATATTGTTTGCGAGGGAAGACATCTCTGAGGCATATCCTGGTTGGCGAATGTTCTTTAACAAAGCCATGAATTATCAAGGTAGCAGTGTTGGAGTGGTCTTGGTATCAAAATTTGGTCAACACTATCCGATGGCTGCAAAACTTCGATTTCATTGTACTAATAACATGGCTGAATATGAAGCTTGCATTTTAGGTATGAGAATGGCTATAGATATGGATGTTTAAGAATTGTTGGTCATCGGGGATTCAGATCTTTTGATTCGTCAGGTTCAAGGAGAGTAGACTATGAAAAACTCAAAGATTATACCATACATGCAACTAGTACAGAGGTTGTAAAAGATTTTGAAAGATCAAATTCAAGCACATGCCAAGGTCACAGAACGAGCTCGTCGATACTCTTGCCACTATTTCTTCGATGATCCAACATCTCGACATGGTATATATTAATCCTTTGGAGATAAATTTAAAAGAGCAACCCACCCATTGGTTACATGTTAAAGCAGAACCAGAAGGAAAGCCTTGGTATTTTGATATAAAGAAGTATTTGGAGACAGGAACTTATCCTGAGAATGCTACTTCCAATCAAAAGAAGGCCATGCGCTGAAAGGCTAACTAATTTCTTTCCTTGTGGGGAAATCCTCTATAGGATAACTCCAGATTTAGGTCTCCTTAGATATGTTAATACCACAGAAGCTGCGAAACTTGCCGAATAAATACATGCTGGAGTTTGCAGTACTTATATGAATAGACTCACTTTAGCAAGGAAAATCCTTCGAGCGGGTTATTTTTGGATGACTATAGAACATAATTATTGCAAGTTTGTGCAAAAATACCATCAATGTTATATACATGGTGACTTGATTCGTACCTCCTCATGAACTTAAGGCTATGAGTTCTCCTTGGCCATTTGTAGCTTGGGGCATGGATGTTATTAGTCCGATAAAACCAGCCACGTCCAATAGTCACAGGTTTATTTTAGTTGCCATTGATTATTTTACCAAGTGGGTGGAAGCAGTCTCCTATAAGTCTGTGACAGAGAAAGTGGTAATTAATTTCGTGTGCAATAACTTGATATGCCAATTTAGGATACCAAACTCCATCATTAACGATAAGGGGGCGAATCTTAATAGTAATTTGATGAAAGAGATATATAAGCAATTCAATATTACTCACCGAAACTCAACAGCATATTATCCTCAAATGAATGGAGCCATAGAAGCCACCAACAAGAATATCAAGAAGATCCTAAGGAAAATGATCGACAGGCACCGAGGATGTCATGCAATGCTACTCTATGCTCTATTGGGTTATCGCATGAGTGTCAGAACATCAATTGGAGCAACACCATACTTGTTGGTGTATGGAACCGAGGCAGTGATACCCGCTCAAGTTAAAATACCATCATTGAGAGTTATTCAAGAAGCCAAGTTAAGTGATGCTGATTGGGTTCGTAACTGAATTGAACATTTGTCCTTAATCGATAAAAAAAGGATGACAGTTGTTTTCCATGGTCAGTTATATCAACAAAAGATGATTCGTGCTTTCAATAAGAGAGTGAGACCCCGAAGATTCAAAGCTAGGCAATTGGTTCTCAAAACATATCTTTCCCAATCAAGATGAATATAAAGGAAAATTTGCACTAAATTAGCAAGAACCATACATGGTTCGCAAAGTTCTATCAGGAGGAGCATTGATTTTGTCAGAGATAGATGGTTAAGAGTGGCCAAAATCAATCAATTCAGATGCTGTCAAGAGATATTATATTTGAAGATCTAAAATTTTTTGTTACTCTTTTCCCTAGATCACATTATTTTGTTTGTAATGATTCTCAGCATTTTAAAATTAATTCCCCGTGTAACGAACTACGCTTGACCTGAATTCTCAAGAATGAGGTACGTAGGTGGCCTATGTCGGCCTCGATCATCCTTTTATCTATTTTATTAACTCTTTTGATTTGAACTATGCTTGACTTAAATTCTCAAGAATGAGATACGTAGATGGCCTATGTCGGCCTCAGTCATTTTCTTACTCATTTTTTTTACTTATTATACACCTCCCGAGGGTGGAACTATGTTTGACCTGATTCCTGCCTCAATGAGATATGTAGGCGCCACGACAGCTCAGTCATACTCCCATAAAGGAAACTGGGACAGAATCTGAGGAGATCTTAAAAATTCTTTAGATTTTTCTAACGGAATGATGATTTATTATGATATTTAATTGGGATAGAAATTTTTCAGGTCATCCTCAAAAATTTCATCAAGTGTTGTTAGAAGTCTGACTGTAACATTGGATATCCTCAGTCTAATCAAAACTTCAAAAGTGACTGTGGTGCACCAGAAAGCTAGGTTAGAAGATGAATGTGTTCATCTAAGCTTTGCGTGACTTGACAGTTGCGGTGATCTTTTCTCAAAATCTTTTTCAAATTTATGGTACCTAAATTTTACATGTCAAATATTTTATCAAAATGTGTATTTTGTCTTCTGTCTACCAAAAGGTGGGAAGTCGAAGCGATCGCCAAAAGACGAGATAGGAAGCAAACAATCAAGGAATCAACACAGATCATTTTGCTTTGAAACTAAGAATTTTTTTTGGATGTAGGAATAACAAATTGTAAAGATGATGATGTCAAAATCTTCAGGCGTGAGGCACCGCAAGCATTGCCAAGACAACATTTTATTTTTTATTTTTTTATTTGCCCCCAGAGAGCCATTTTTTCCAGTTGCTCCCAGAGAGCCATTTTATTTTTCAGTTACTCTCAGAGAGCCAGTTTATTTTCTAGTTGCTCCCAAAGAGCCATTTTATATTTCAGTTGTTATTAGAGAGCCATTTTATTTTTCAGTTGCTCCAAAAGAGCCAATTATTTTCTAGTTGCTTTAGAGAGCCATTTCAGTTTCTAGTTGCTCCCAGAGAGCCATTTCATTTTTCAGTTGTCCCCAGAGGGTTATTTTATTTTTTCGTTGCCCCCAGAGGGACTTTTTATTTTCCAATTGCCCTAGAGGGCCTATGTTATTGTTTTCATATTAACTATATCTCAAACGTGGTAAGAGATATCATCCCGTATTTGTATTATAATTTTACTAACAATTTTATCTTAGTTATATCGAGAACATCCGAAAGGGTGAATTCTCAAAATAAATTACAGGTATGGACGTCATCAAATAGGATGCAGCACAATGTGAAACTTTTTTTTAGCAGCAAACTGGGACATAGTCTGAAGGGGGAGTCAAACTCTTCAAACGCGAGCTAATAAGCGACTCCTACCACCATCTAACCACACCCCTGTCAGAAGGCATGCGAGTATTTCTTTGAGTTCATTAGTTTTCAGTTTCACATCTAGGTGATTTCGACTCTCATTGAAAGCAATCTTTCTAGTCTAAGTGATAATGCACTAAGAGATTTTCAGAAGATGAAAATATGGTTGGCTAAAAGATGGATTTGTCAAGTTTCTTTGTCCATGATCTCTTTCATCGAATCATATCCAAAGAAAGAGAGTTGTTGGCACTCAATTTTTACCCTCCACAATATGAATTAATTATTGAACTTTTAATTTTGACAATTTAAAATAATTAGCTTTCAAAAACACACACAAAAAATATTTTCTCAATAAATTTTACTTTTTTAGGAGTTATTATTTTATAATTAATTTAATTATTTCAGGTTGACAATATTAAAAGCTCTTCAATTAATTTGTATTAATTCATCTTGTAATCAAATTAGTCAATTGATTTTGATTTGATTACATTTAATTGGATAAAATTACAACTGAATGACCAATTTTGAAAGCCAAAATCAACCCTCCTCTTGAACTAATCTTTAGACCCATCTTAAACCATTTTGGACCAAATTTGGGCCAAATCAATGCAAGAACCCAATCCAAAATTTCCTAGACCCAGCCCAAATCTCATATTTTCAGTATACATTACACAAATATACATACATTACAACATATTGTTATAGAGAACAGGCCCCTCACGTGCTCCCCACACCCACTCCCCTTTTTCTCTTTTCTTGTTCTTTTCACACACATCATGTTTCCCTCACCAAATCCAATAAACCAAGACAAATTTACAGAAATATGCTGACCCAAAGATCATCCATGTGTTGAAAGATCTTTCTATAACTTTTCAGCCCCTCTGAGATTCATGAGGATTTTTGAATTTCAAATTTTAATTTTTTTTGAATTCCACCTAATCCCTGCCTATAAGTTTCTCCTCTTTTGTAAAGGTGGGGGGTCTTCGTCTTCTGAAAAAAAGAACAACACATACACACAAAGAATTTCAGTTTTTCCTTTAGTTGCTCCTCACGCAGAACATACACACAGAGAACTCTATTTTCCTAGCTTCTCCTTTAGCCTTCCTCTCCGAGAGAACACACACAGACAAATGGTTTTTCTTTTTCCTTTCTTTCTCCTTGAGGAGGAGAGATCCCATTTTTCTCCCAGTTCTTCTCCAAGCAAACACACACATAAAAAAAAATTCTCCATGGTTCTTCTTCTTCCTGAAAAAGAACAACACACACAAGAGACTCCTTTTCTTCTTGGGAACAATGAAGAACAGCGAAAAGGGTAGTCAATTTGTAGAGTTTGAAAGTAGAATCTCTAAGTTCTAGTGTCGAAAAATCAGTAAACGAGCTCATCATTGTGGAAAGCTCTTCCTCAAGCTCTTCATCACATTCCCAGTTTGCTGCTCCGAAGGAGATAATTTCTTTTATATTAACCCGTTCTTCGTTGATTGTGTTGAGTTGTTTTCGTACATGGTTGAGTTTCTGTTTGAATTCTTATGACTATCACGCTGATTTGAGTTCGATTCATGTTAATTTGTTGTGCATATTTGTTCTAAAGTCTGAATTTATGAACATGATTTTTGGTTCCAAATGATCTTATTTTTCCCGGCTTCAGCTCTATTGCTTTCAAGTAGATTTATATCTTGAGCCATTATTTGTCACTCATTCACTGAATCTTTTTTTTTTCAAAGATATGTTATACTGGTCATGTTGCTAAACTTTTGTTTTGCTTTTGCTTTACTTTTGTTGTGATATTCATGTTGAAAAGCTTTTACTTTGCTTTTTTGCTTTACCTTTCATGTTGAAATACTGTTGCTTTACTTTGGTCACAAATAATGATGTATATGTCCTCATTACATTAAGAGTTATTGAGAATTGCAAAAGGCATGTCCCTATTCTCTATTTATATATTTTTTTGGTATCAAAAATTAGTTGTTATTGGGTTTATAACGTGTTGCTTTTACCTTACTTTCATGCTTATTAGCATCTCTTTAATTTTAATTTAGCATGCTTAAGTCTTACTTTATGTAAGATGGTTGTATTTAGACTATTAAGTTGAAATTCTTTTTTGTTAACTGATGATTGGTAGTATCATGATAGTAGAACCCCTGTCTAGTTCATTAGAAGCATCACTTGACAAAATCTATAAAATGTTTTGCATAACATTCTATGTTTAAATGTACTACCTTTTTATTCTTGTCAATTGGAACTTGTTGAAAATTTTTTTTACCACATATTGGGTCCATTACTGTTCTAGTGATTTTGAATCCCTAGTAGTTTTCTTGACTTTTTTTCTTTTGATTCATTAGTGGTGTGATTACTTTGTCTCAAAATCAAAGCGTTCTCCTTATTTGTTGCAAAAATAGCAACATCTTTTAGAAACAAGGTCAAAGTTGTTCATATGTCGAATTTAGTTCCAAATATTTAGGCTTATGTGTTAATCCTTAGTTTGTAGTTTTTATTTGTTGATTTCTGATTTCGAAGTTAACAAGTTTATGTGTGATCTTAACATAACATGTCATATTTTTGACTTATCATGCTAAGGTACTTTCAATTGTAGATTTTTAATAACTTGTCTGGTCCCTAATCTATTTTTTTTTTATTTTTGCACATTTATCTGAATCTTTCGGGATACTCACCTTACATTTCTTGGAGCCATGAAGGCCCAAATAGGTCTTAGGAGATTGGTATAGGTTTACGAGATTCCCTGATCACGTTTCCAAGGCGAAAGGAGGCTTGTAAGCACCTGTATACAATGATATACAACAGTTGTATATAGAGTAACATGGCCCAAAAAATCAAAAAATTATTGCAGAAGCTATCCGAAAGGCTGGGATATTCTTACAGTAAATATTGGTGAAATACAGATGGAAGAATGGATATATACACTGATATACTGTGTATATACTTTGTTGATATACAAGCTAAAATGGGTCGAAAGACCAAGGAGGAGTAACAGATTTAATTTATGGGCCAGGCAGCCTAAATTTTAGAATTAGGACTGGTAGTTGATATTGAGCCTGCCAAGTCCAATAGTTCAGCCTTTTTTTGTTATTTCCTTACTTTGAAATATTTTTATGATAATTGTCTAACTTTAATTTTATTTATTTATTTATTTATTTTTAATTTAATTAAATTTTTCAAAGCGACAAACTATTTATGTTAATTTTTTGTTTATCTTATTTATTTATTTTCTAGAACTCCTTTTTATTTTGAGATAGTCAATTGTTAATTTGCTTTCAAAATCGATAGAATTTTAAAATTTTGAGTCATTTACTTAAATAAGTTTTATTAGTTTCAAACTATGCTTTCAAAAGCTAGTCAAAATTTTCTTAATCATCAGATAATCACGTGTTAGCGGTCATTTCAAGTGCGTAAAACCTTCTTGAAGTAGAAATGGAAATCCAAACCTTTTCTTTAGATTTTTAAAAGATTTTTTTTCTGTTTAAGTCTTTTAGAAATATTTTAAGAATTTTTTTGATTTTTTCTAAAAATTAAGTGGTGATTCTATTTAATTTTGAGAGTCTAATTTATACTTAAATTAATTAAATAATAAATTATTTTTTTTCAAAATCCGAAATCATTTTCACAACAACAGTACTAATTAGAATAATTGACAAGTTTAAATATTTTCTAAAACACATATTAAAAAATTAATTGACTATCAAAATTTCAGGTGTACTACCTAGCCAGAGACAATGGAAAACATATATTTCCTCTGTCCATTTTATGTAATATTTTTTTCTTTTTGAATCGTCCTAAAAAGAATGTCATTTTGCTTTAATTAAAAATAATTTATTTTTAAAATTTTTTATTTTATTTTTAATGAAATAATTCTCAACCACAACGATTTTAAACCACAAATTTAGAAATCTTCGTTCTTTTTTTTAACACCATAATTTATTTTTTCTAATTGTATGTGTGCCAAATAAATTTAGAACGTATTAGAGGCTCATGCGTAGCATTGGACAAAGATGAAATGTCCTTGGGAAGATCAAAGGACGGCCATTTGGCCAATTTGGGTACAAGACTCTCAAAGCACAAGACGACACGTCGTTTACCTCAAGTCAAACGTGTCACCTCCTTTTCTTGAATCTTCTTATACGCGTCTGCTACAACTCCACCATACCTCTTTTTGCTTCTTTCAATTTGTCAGTTATATAAAATTCATACTTCTTGTTTTGCCTTATTGGGTCACTCATATTGCAACTTTTCATTCAGTTTTTAATCATTTTCGCTTGGGTCAATTGTAGATTTTATTTTATTTTTTGCAAGCCTCGACTTGAGAGAATGGTTCAGCTAAAGGAATTGTATCCTTTATGAAACTCTAGCAATAATTTATGTTTGCATGTTTAAAATAATGACTGCTTGTATCATATGTCTGTTAATAATATTGATTTTGAAATAGTATAAAGGTAATATCTTTTCATGTGCTGGTGGTAGAATATGAGTATGAGCTTCATTTTAGTTAATTCTTAGATAATTTTTCTTCTGGTCAAAAGGAGAGTAGCTCCATGTGCTAACGCTTCCCTTTGGAGGTTAACTCATATGGTAACAACTTTATTAGTTATGCCGATGACCCTCCTTCAATTTTGTACTCTATACCTCCTAATTTGTTGGGGCGCCCTTTATTTTTCTTTTCTATTCAAAAAGGTTGGTACACTTCAATGTTTACAAACTTTTTGGTTTTTACATTTACATTTTGTGAATCCCACTAGAGAGAAGGTTGTTGGTAGTGAATGCCAAACAAATTTGAGATGATAGAGCAGGTTTGTTGATTGTCTGCTTTGAGGTTTTCCATTTTATTGGTGTTTCCTTGATCAAATGACTACTTTGGTACTTGGGGACTCTCTAAAGTCGAATTGTGATGCCCTTGTCATTGGAAGAGGTAGGATAAACCGCACAACTTTTAGAACACGCTGAATACTCATTTTAGTGTTTCTTGGATAATTAATTTAGTGTTTTTGCATTTGCAGTATCAGGTAGCTCAGATGTACATGGTCATGAAAATGCAACAGCAAAGCACCACAGGTGATGAAGGAGTCGAGGTTTTACAAAACAAACCATTTAGTGACGATGAATTTGGAGAGGGCCAATACACATCAAAAGTTTACCACTTGCAGAGGTAACTTGAGTTCAAACTTTTCTAATGAGTTCTATTTGATTATAGCGATATTGTCTTGAATTGATTGAGTGAGCAGTTATGGTGCTAATCAGCAGTAATTATCATATTGGTATTTTAAATCAATCACAAACTTATTAGGTTTGTGATCATTACAAAGTTGAGGAATGCAGACTAATGAAGTTAAAATTGAACTTTTATGAGGTTAAAGTGTAGCTTTAGGAGTTCTTAAGGCAGCATTTATCTGCTAGGGATTTTTAACCTAGACAAATGATCTGGTTGGTTGAACTTAACTTGTAAAGAGAGCCTTTTGAGCAGACCTTTCTTTATTTTAAAAGCTTATTGTTTGAGACTTGATTTGCCTCATCATTGCAGCAAAGCACCATCTTGGTTGACTACATTTGCACCAGTTGATGCCCTTGTGATGCAAGAGGAAGCCTGGAATGCATATCCTAAATGTCGATCAGGTTTATGTTTATACTTGCAATGAATCTTCTTTCCTTTGTTAGTATCCAAGGGCCTTCATACTAACCTATTTACTGGTTTCTGCCGGACATATATCACCATTCGATGCAGTTGTTAAGGTAATTACTTGTGACATCTGCAGTCCCTAACTCCCTATGCATTGTGGAAGTCCGATATGTGCAGCATTAAAATCTTCAATTGATTTCTTTTTGCAGTCACCATATTTTTCAAAGTTCTTTATGAGCATTGACACCGTCCACAAAGCTGACAATGGATACTCTGAGAATGTAAGTTCAATAGACTTGGTTGTTGAGTCACAACGAGGGTTTCAATAGCCTTAAAATTGGAAATCCTGCTAGTTTTTCATGCTTGAATAAGCTCACTATTTCCGATGCCTCCTTTCCTGTGGGTATCTTCGTATTGATTTGAGATGATTATCTAATAGGTGCATGGCCTGAGTGAGGACCAACTGGCAATTAGGCAGGTGGAAGTTATTGATATTGCCTCAGCTGCCACTGATTATTGGAGTTACATAGTTGGGAGAAACAATGTTGATTTATCTAATTTCCAATCAGCAAGATGCGGTCGTGGACCACTCTTGGAAGGCTGGCAGGTTTTTATATCTCCTTTTTTTTTTTAATAATTATAGCAGAAGTGCATAATAGCCCCCTCTGCTCCTTCTAGAAGGTTCGTTTATTGACTTGGAAACGGATTGGACGCCTTGGAATTCCTATTCTAACCAACTCTGTTAGCTTTCTTACTTTTGATTATGTACTTGCTATTCCACCAAGTTAGCTGTAATTTTGAAGCTATGGAGTCCAAGTTTACATAGTTTAGAAAATATGAATACCACCTTAAGAACCATAACAGGTCCCATTTGCTTAAAGTCGATACTAGAACTCTGATTATAGTGGCCTTCACTTCTTTAATTGATTTAGATTTGGTGTCCCACAAAGGAAAAGGAGAAGTGCTGTGGTAATAGTTTTTAACATTAGGAGACCAACACCCTCAGTTTCTTTGAATTTAAGGTTTTGTTGAGGAGAAGTATAGTAGAAGCAACTTGAATTCCAGATGGCTATTAGCTACAAAAACTAGTTGTAATCCTGAAGTAAATAAATATGCAGATCATTTACTAATCGTAAACCAACATACAAACTTCATTATATTTATTAGTTAATGAATTTACAGTAGAAAACTCCCAACAACAACATACCCCAGTCCCTCAAAAGGCTCCCGCTCATTGCGGGGTGAGGGGGGGTCGAATGTACACAGCCTAACCCCTATGTTTAAAAACATAAAGCGGCTGTTTCCAGATGACCCATGAGGAG
>JAOTQJ010000096.1:252848-263333 GCA_025642045.1 Solanum sejunctum
CCGCTAGCCTAAAAATGCTTACACCACTACGAATCTAATTTTGGATACTTACTTGGCTCTGAAAATGTTCTGGTTTCTGAAGTTTGCTTGACTTTTCCGAGTTGAGACTGTTGCGATTAAATTAGTTTTGGGTTTTCACCGTTCGTTCCCCTTCTCCCGTCTACCGCCCTTTTCCCCTCTGATTTTTCCTTATTCTCCCCGCCCCGCCCAAAACGACGAAGAAGAGTGAATTATATAGGGGATGATTAGGGTCTCAACAGATCAATTTTGAATTCGAAGGAAAGAAGAAAAGAGGGGTACACGTGACCGACAATGGATCGTGGTGGAGCAGGTTTGTCGGGAAAACGTTGGATTTTGTCGGGAGGGGTGCGGCGCCGGGCTTTGGGTTTTGAGTGATTTAGGGTTTTGGTTTTGCTGGTTTTGAAGGGGAATGAAAAATGGAGAAGAAAGGTTGGGGAAACAGATATAGCGGGCGCGTGACAATTTAATTTTTTTTTGAAATAATTGTTTAAAAATCATTAAAAATAAAAACAAAGCTCAATGATTAATTTGACACCATGGAGGATAAAAATTAGGTGTCCACAATAATTTTTCTCGATGAACATTTTGCACAATTATTCCATAGATAATTTTGACTTTTTTTTTCCTTCACAATAATAGCTACTCCCTTTATCCCATATTATATAGATAATTTTCATTTTACATGATTATTAAGAAAGTATTAATGCACTAATAAATTTATCATTTTACCTTTTATTTATATTAATGTGCATCAAATTAAATTAAAAAAATATTAATATATTAATTAATAGTGGGATAAAATAAAAAAATAATTAATTTAATCAAAATTTAATAAATGCTTATATAATACGAGAGAAATACTTATAAAAAAAATCCATATAATATAAGAATATTTTTATAAATATTTCTTATGAACGATAAAAAATTAAGATCACATCTTATGAGGGATAATTTTTTGTGATCTTAATTTTTAAACATAACCCAGTAGTACTAGCAAAGTCCAGCCCATCAACAACACGATCCAAATTACAAACTTGGTTGCGTGGGGGCCCAAGAAATGTAGCAGTAAAAACCCGAAATCCGCCTTTAAAAGTCGTTCCAGATTAGGGTTTCACTAGTTTTAGCTCCGCAGCTCCTCATCCACTTTCAATCCTCCAGTTGCAGCGGCGAGGCAACTTCGTTCTATAACCATGGGGTAAAACCTCCCTTACTCTTCTCTTGTAACATATTTTTAGTAATGTCACCACACTTCGTCGTGTTGAAAATGCTATGAGAATGCATTCAGTATTACAAAATGTGTATAAGAAGCTATGGGTGTTGCCATAAAATATAATGTAATGATTGATGTATAACATTAAACGATTATGTCGTAAGAACTGAGAATCGATTGTTTAGTGAGCTAAAATTTTAATATTAGCTGGTTTGGCTTTGTTGAGAAAGTTAGATATATGGGTGTAAGTTATAAAGTTGTTAGCTTGACGGTTTTGTATGGATGTGTGATTCCTCAGTCCATCTTGGCAAAACAGTTGAGTTCTCTCGAGGGCAATGAATTGTTTTGAATGCTAATGGACTCAGATCAAATGTCTCTCTACACTGTTCTGGGCTCGTCAACCTCCGTGGGGTTACAGATCAGTAGAGAAGAAACATTTAGCTAGTGAAACCCCCTACCTCCATGCAAAAAAGAAAGCTCTATTTCTTGTAGTTATGACAGTTTTTGACATGTCATTAGTATGCATTCAGTGAGTATATAGTTTATGAGTAATTGGCTCTTATGTCTTCTTATGCTTGTGTCTAAATATAAAGTCTTGAGTCTTGTCATACTTAACAATTTGGGGAAACTGATTACATTTGACGTCAAAAGGGATTTACTTCATGACGAGTTCAACATTTGAACTTAATTGAATAAGCGTTCAAGTAGAAAAATTCATGTGAGAAAATGATTGGTTTGGTATTTGGTCATATTAAATAGTTTGTATTATTAACTTGGAAATGCAATGTGTAAAATTGGAACTTTGTGATATGGGTAGTTCTGCATTATTGAGAAAAGTTAAATTACGGGGATAAATTTAAAACGCGTTACCCTGCAATTCTCTGTGGATGTGTAATTCCTCAGTCTATCTTGGCAAAGCAGTTGAACTCTCTTGAGGGCAATGAGTTGTTTTGAATGCTAATGGACTCAGATCAAATGTCTCTCTAAACTGTTCTGGGCTTGTCAAGCTCTGTGGTGTTACAGATCAGTAGAGAAGAAACATATAGCGAATCAAACTCCCTTCCTCCATGCAAAAGAACTTTATTTCTTATATCTGTGACAGTTTCTGACCTGCCATTTTTACGCATTCAGCGAGTATAAAAATTATGAGTAATTGGCTTTGTTCTTATGTCGTCTTGTGCTTGTGTCTAAACATAAGGCCTTGACGTAGTTAAAGTTTGCTCTTCTAATTTCATTCTCTTAAAGTTAATTGACTAAGCATTCGAGTAGGAAATAACACTTACTAAATGATTGGCTTAGTATTTGGTCATATTGACAACATGCCCAGTGTGATTTCCACTAGTGAGTTTTCAGGAGGGCAGGATGTATACAAACCTTATGCCCATACCTTTGTAGGATAGAAGTTTGTATTATTAATCTGGGAAATGCAATGTATAAAAGAGAAACTTTGTAATTCTAGTTTGTTTTGCATCATGTGAATTTAACTTTTGAGATGACCTGGGAAACATGCAGCTACTATCCTTTGGGTGCGCACTGGGTAATACCCTTGCTCCTATGCAAAAAAATACTTAAATTTATGGGTGATGTATTTAAAATTTGTTACCTGGATGTTCTATGTGGATGTGTAATTCCTCAGTCCATCTTGGCAAAGCAGTTGAGTCCTCTCGAGGGCAATGAATTGTTTTGAACGCTAATGGACTCAGATCAAATGTCTCTCTAATCTGTTCTTGGCTTCTCAAGCTTCGTGGGGTTACAGATCAGTAGAGAAGAAACATCTAGCTGTCAGTGAAACCCCCCTTCCTCCATCCAAAAAAACCTCTATTTCTAGCTATGCAAACAAAACATTCTGCGAGAGTGAAAATTATGAGTGGTTGTCTTTGTTGTTCTGTTTTTGTGTGCTTGTGTCTGACTATAATGTCTCGAGTCTTGACATACTTAACAGTACAGGAAACTAACTACATTTGACATCAAAAGGGCTTAGTTTAAAATGAGATCACATTGAACTTAATTGAATAAGCATTGCAGTAGAAACAAGCACTTGAGAAAATGATTGGGTTTGGTATTTGGTATTTGGTCATATTAAATAGTTTGTATTATTATATTGGAATGCGATGTGTATACTAAAATGTTGTAATTCTCGCTAGTTTTGCATTACTGAGAAATGTTAAAAATTATGGGGGATAAATTTAGAACTTGTTACCTGGCTATTCTGCTTGGATGCATAATTCCTCGGTCCATCTTGGCAAAACAATTGAGTCCTCTCGAGGTCAATGAGTTGTTTTGAATGCTAATGGACTCAGATCAAATGTCACTCTAAACTGTTCTGGGCTCCTCAACCTCTGTGGGGTTGCAGATCAGTAGTGAAGAAACATCTAGCTAATGAAACTTCCAGCATATCCTTAATGCTGAGGAATACAACATCACCTTTCTCAAAAAAAAGAAATACACTCTACTTATAGCTAAAGGAGGACATTTAGCAAGTATAAAAATAATGAGTAATTGGCTTTGTTCTTACATTTTCTTGTGCTTGTGTGTAAATATAAGGTCTTGAGCCTTCCATACTTAACAATTTGGGGAAACTCACTACATGTGAATGAGATCAACATTTGAACTTAATAGAATTAGCATTCCAGTGGAAACAAGCTCTTGAGAAAATTATTGGTTTGGTATTTGTTCATATTAAATAGATTGTATTATTAAATAGGAAATGCAATGTGTAAAATGGGAACTTTCTAATTCTAGCTAGTTTTGGATTACTGAGAAAATTTAAATGGGGTTGGTGGTGGTGGTGGTGGTGGTGCTGGTAAATTTAAAACTTGTTAGCTGGCTGTTCTGTGTGGATGCATAATTCCTTGGTCCGTCTTGGCAAAGCCATTGAGTCCTCTCGAGCATAATGAATTGTTTTGAATGCTATTGCGCTCAGATCAAATGTCTCTCTAAACTGTTCTGGGCTTGTCAAGCTCAGTGGGGTTACAGATCAGTGAGAAGAAACATCCAACTAATCTCCCCCAAACAAAAAAAACTCTATTTCTTATAGCTATATCACTGTTTAATATGTCATTAGTAGGCACTTAGTGAATACATAAATTAAAGTATTTGCCTTTGTTCTTGTGTTTTCTTGTGCTTGTGTTGAAAATAACAGTTTGGGAAACTAATTACATTTGACATCAAAAAGGCTTTTTGTTGATAATGAGATTCACCTACCTTTGAATTTTTTTTAATAATTAATTCCCTCTCAGTTTTACTTATTAATCATAATTATAACAACAATTTTGAGTATACGTAAACCTCCCAAGAGAAATTGTTAGATGGCTTATCGAATAAGCATTCCAGTAGAATATTATAAAATGATTGGTAGTTTGTATTATAGAACAAAGAATATAATGTATAGAAGAGGCCTTGTAATTCTAACAAGTTCTGCTTTACGGAAAAATGTTAAATATATGGGGATATGTTTAATACCCTGTTAGCTGGAGGTTCTATTTGCCTAATCCTGCAGTATGTCTTGGCAAAGTTGTTGAGGCCTCTTGAGGGCAGTGAATTGCTTTGAATGCTAAGGGACTTGAATTGAATGTCACTCTTAACTGTTCTGGACTCCTCAAACTCCATGGGGTTACTCATTGGATGAAATATGTAAGGGAGATTTAGCAAGTTACTTCAGATAATTATGACCATCTTGTTATGTGCTGTTGGTTCTTTTTGTGTATCAATCAAGTGTGGTATCCCTTGATTTGGTTGCCCAAAAGTCGAGATTTTCCCTTTTATAGCCACTTCAAAACTTATGTTGTACCAACTTTAATTCAGGAAGACACGTGGAATGGGAGCTGGTCGTAAACTGAAGTCCCACCGTCGGAGGCAGAGGTGGGCTGACAAGTCTTACAAGAAATCTCATCTTGGTAATGAATGGAAAAAGCCATTTGCAGGATCATCTCATGCCAAGGGGATTGTTCTTGAGAAAATGTATGACCAATGTTGCTTGCCATTTTCTTAATTCTGTATTTATCCATCTGTTTGTGTGCTTGCTCTACTAGACTTCATTTTAACTTAATGATCTGCAGCGGTATTGAAGCTAAGCAGCCTAACTCTGCCATTAGAAAGTGTGCTCGAGTTCAGTTGATAAAGAATGGGAAGAAGATAGCTGCTTTTGTACCCAATGATGGTTGTTTGAACTACATTGAAGAGAATGTATGTGTTACTGTCATTGCAAATTTGGTTTCCCCTCCCCACTCTAATTTTCTTTATAGTATTCTTTACTGTTGATTTTGTTTGTAGGATGAGGTGTTGATAGCTGGATTTGGTCGTAAAGGACATGCTGTTGGAGATATTCCTGGTGTTAGGTTCAAGGTTGTGAAGGTGTCTGGTGTGTCACTTTTGGCTCTCTTCAAAGAGAAGAAGGAGAAGCCCAGATCTTAATTATTAGTTCAAGTGCAAGTGTACTGAATGAAGTTTTGTTAGGATCAAAATGCCTTTTTCTTTTTCTATTCCTTAACCCTTTTGTTCAACTAGGAAGTATAGTATGTTCATGCATGTCCATGAAAATACCCAGGCCATTTGTTTCACCTTTTGGTTCAAATTGTTGGAAGTTGAAAGCAATTAGGTTTCCTTCCCAATATAAGAGTTCACATTTAAATTTTTTGTGCATGTCTTCTTAATGTGATGTCTCATTTGTATTTTTGGTCTGGAGAATAAATTATCAGTGTGGTTAAGCGTAAGTAGGAATAGGATTATTCTGTTGGGCAATGTGGGATAGATGTGCAGTAAAAAACAGTGTTACTTTATTATTCTTATTATTAAACATTATTTCTATATGAAAAGAATGATTTTTAAGCAAAAGATCTAGAAAGGGTTGAGAGTGAAGAAGATACATAAGTTGGTGGAAACTATAGAGTTGATTTCATGTATGGTCATCCAAGAAAATTTAATGAAGTTAACTTTTGAATTTGTGTAGCTTCATGTTTTTAAAGTAATGTTAATAACATCATCTTTTTTTTTTTTTAACTAGATTTTTTAGTTGGACATGCTATATTGTTTAATTTCTTTATTTTGGCTTAAGTCATCAACTACTCTTTAAAGTTGTATGTATAATTTACTTAGACACTTCAATAGCTTATTTAGAGTCTGATAATTTAAAGGAACAAGAATTGCAAACAAGCTTTAAATCTTGACTTTATCTCATCAATAATCTACATTCAATATAAACTAGTTATTGCATAGAAGTTAAAGAGGTCTAGAGAGCTTATGAAAGAGAGTGAATGAGTCGGAGGTGGGTAGGTTGGTAGTGGCATCAGGGGAGGTTTTTAGGACGGTGAACACACTTTTAATCTTGTTCATCCATGAACCATGGAGTTGTGTTGTGAAAGAAATTCATTGGCGTGAGATTGATGTTGAATTTGAGCAGTAAAAAGACAATAAGATTTGCCGACAAATCATATATGTATTACTGTATGTAAACTTCAACGTTGTTCATATTAAAAATTTTTTGATAATCAACAAAAAAATATAAAGAGATCGGGATACACTTGCAAAGACATGGCTAAATGACTAATTAACAAACAACGCGTGACACTAGCCCAAAAATTATAGAGAAAATCAACTTAGTCTATCAGAAACCTACTTCTTCTTCCAAAAATGGTAAAAAAATCATGGTGAAACGAGTAAAATTTTCATAGGGTTTCATGATTTGTTTCAAGATTCAAGTCATGGCGAAGTTAGCAGAGAAAGATATTAAAGCGGCATTGATTCTTTCTTGGTTGAAGTACTCACCGATTACTAAAAAAGATGTGAAAAAGATAAATGCTCTTCCGAGGAAAAAGCCTGGAATCATGGAGAAATCGAGGAGGAAATTTCTAAGAATCAAGAAAATTGAAAACCCAAAAACTCCAGAATTTCAAATACCGAAAAGGGTGAAGAATTCATCTTCTGATTTTATGAATTTAACGATAAATTCATGCATAAATTCACCTAGGTCGAGCAATTTCAGCCTAAAAAATTCGAAAATATCGTGTTTCGCCTTTTACAAGATGAATTTACTAGAAAAATTCATGTAGGACTGTACCGAGAATTCCCCCAATTGAGAGTTTAACAACCCTAACTAGAGAATGCAACAACCCATTCATGAAGCACTTGACGAAATTCGATGTGGATGAGCACTAAGGTAGGCTGTTACTTAGCACTGAAGATGTAAAAAACACAACTTCTGCCATTGTTGAATGAACAATCTGAAGATCTTGCTAATGGTATCAATGTTAAAATTTATAATCCAGTGAGTGACTTTTCAACATGAGATTCAAAACTTGGGGGAATCACAAAAGTTATGCGCTATTAGGAAACTGGAGAGTGTTTATTTCTCTTTAGATGCATAATTTTTTTAATCATTTTCCCTCGTTCTTTATATATATTCAACTAGTTATTTGGAAGAAATATTTTTTTAAAATGACGTAGCTAAAATGGAGAAACTTTGATGAAGAAGAAGACTGGTGGGGCGTGGAATGTTTTTGTTTCCTTTCTTTTTTTTTTAGAAAAAGTGTCAATGAAAGAGTTAAAGAAAAATCTTTTAAGTTAACCATAGTGCCAAGTGTCAATAAAAGAAGAAAAAATGTTTTCTTTAAAAACACTATTTGAATTTTTGCACACGCTCAAGGGAGGTGCAATACACATTTTTTTGCCAAATCAACATTTTGTGTTTAATATGTACACGTTTTGAATAATTTAGGTGTTCAACAGGTATGAATTCTAGTTGAGGTTTCTAAGTGAAATATGTGGACAAGTTTAAGGGGCTGCATATGACTTAAGTCTTTTATTTTAATAATAGGAGAAATGCATAGATTTTTTTTGAACTTATTTTGAAAAGTCAAAACAGGCTTAAATTATCATTATGATTTATTACACATCTTCATTTCTTAAAAGTGAATTTGTTTACCCCTAAAATTGGCATGACAGAAAAAAAAAAAATACAAAAAATTAAAAACAAGTGCGTCAATTAAAAATTAAAGTTAAAAAGAATAAATAATCAGAATCTTCTTCCTATCCCATCTTCCATGCTTTTCTTCTTCATTGACAAGGATATTTGTAAATATAATTTAAAGAGTCATGTACTTATAATTGCCTTATAAATAGCTCATGTTCAGGCCCTTTGCTAGTAATGCTGACTTTGTTATTCTTGGCTATAGTTTCTCTCTCTTTGTCTCCAGCATATTTTGCTCTACACCCAATCTTTCATATATCGATGTTGCACTGTTATATTCCAACTGAGTCACATGTGCTTTTGTATGATTTATTGAGGAGCCGGTAGCCAATTTTGCTGGAGATGTCACGAAGTTGCATTTCAGGACTATACCAATTGTTCAAGTTCAGTGGCATCATCGACTGATTATGAAAGAGTTAGATTTGAGTCTTCAGGTATGCTTTTATCTTTACTTTAATGGATGAAAGCTCTTTTAGTGGGGGATGTTTTAGTGACCCTCCAGATCATTTTTGTGTTTTCAAAAATATTTTATCAGCTGAGCATTAGCATAGCGACCTTGAACTATTTTTGACTTAATTGGTGCTAATTGTGTTATTGTTGGGTGAATCATTTGGTAAATATGTACCTTTTCAAATTAAAAAAATGATAATTATAACTATAAAATAAATGTAGGTAAAGTTGTACTAAACGACCTTAGAGCAGAATTTTAACAGTTCTATTAGCTCCGGAACGACCAAATTAGGATAGGAGCATTTCAATGTAGTTATATTGAGTTTTGCAAATTTAGCCTCCGAAATAGGTCAATAGTTGACTTTAGACAACATCCTTGCAAAGCATACGTGGATGAGAATTTTAATAGCATGGTCAGCTCCGAAATATCAAGTTTGATTTAGAATGAACCCTCATTTGATATCGGGGACTTTAGGATGTGGTTGGACCACCCTCGATTCTTTCGTTAAAAGTTGCATATAAAGAAGTAAGACCCATATCAAATTGTAATAGTCTTCGGTGGGAATTTTGTCTATGCCATTGTATCCGAAACATCAAAATTAATTGGGTTATATAGTTCATTTGTGAAGATATGGTTTTGAACGAGTCCGAAGCATCAAAAAAGGGATTGTAAGGTTGCCGAAAAGATGGTTGATGTGGCATACTATAGTGATGCCATGTTGCACAGTCTGGTGATACCATGTGGCATGATATGACAACAATATATCTATAAAAATGGCTTATGGCTTTCCAGGGAATATTTATTTGTATTCCTCTCTATTTTACATTGCATTTTCGAGGTCATTTTTCATTATATTTTAGTGATTCAAAAGGCTAACTTGTGTATTTTTTTGAACATTATGAAAGTGTTAGAAATTATTTTCTGGCAAGTCATTCGAGGTAAATTTACTTGTTTGCTACTATATATCAATGTTAATTATCAAAAACTTTTGAATATTGATATCTTTCTCGTTTGGATCGAAATTCAATCCACATCGAAGAATGTTCAGAGGCGAATGTCATGATGTAATCAGATTCTCCAGATTCTACTGCATTTTGATATAAATTGATGAAATAGCAACTAACATATTGATATTGTTTATCAGAAATTTAGAAATGTGAATTCTTCATCATTTTGAGTAAGAATTTGGTGAAATTTGGGTCTAAACTGAAGTATCTTTTGAGATTTACATAATGGAATGTATGGATTCTACTGGCTTTACTATATCTTTGAGAAATTCGATAAAAGAATTATTGAGTATATAAGTTTCCGATAAGAAATGTAGCTTGATTTTTGGGTTGTTTCTTATTGTTCTGAGCCTTTATTTTGAGCTCAAGTTCAAATATAGACTCGGGGGAGATGTAGAGGACATTTTATGGGGTTTGGTTCGATATTTCAGGTGTGGGCCCCATTTTTTAATATTTTACTTGCAATTAGCATATTTTTCCAGTTTCTTGGTATATTATAGTCAAAACAGCCGTATTAATATTTTAATTCATATTTTGACAACTGAGCTACATTTGAGGAGATCAAGAGGGTCAAAGCTTGTGTGGACTAACTTAGAGCACTTGGACACGCCTTGCAGGTAGGTTAAGCTTCTCCTTTCCCTAGATTGAGCTGAAAAATGTGTTGCATGTTTGGATATAGTTGGGATTTACTAGGTTAAAGGATATACATGTGTTAGACCCCGTAATTAACTAAATGGAGGTCAATTGCTCATTCAGAAAAATTATTGTGATTGAGGTATATTTTTAAATTTTACTAACTTATGGTGCGTGAGTATGGAATCAAGTGAATTTT
>JAOTQJ010000096.1:263623-284116 GCA_025642045.1 Solanum sejunctum
TTAGAAACTTACCTCAATTGATTGCAAGACCTCCTTTCCTTCTTCTCCTTCTCTTCTTCTTCTTCTTCTTCTTCAAAGTGTAAAGATATATATATAAGCCTAAGACAAGAATACCTTCTTCTTCATTTTTTTGAACTTGAAGGGGGTATTTATAGGGCCAACTTTTTTTAAAAAAATTGCACTCTAGGGCTCCTAGTTAGCCCTTTGCTCAATTAGGTCCCCAAACTTTTCCATTTTAATCCAATTGAGGACTCCTGACTCCAACTTAGAATATACGCCTCAATTATATTTAAACACCGTGAACTTACTAAATTTAAAAATATGCCATGTTCGACAACTTTTTCAATTAAATGATTTACTTCGATAGAATTAATTACGGGGTCTAACATCAAAGCTAGACATTATATGGTGGATGAATAAAATCCTCGGTCCTTACATGGTTAGATCATGTAGACAAACATATGCATTAGTACATTTGAATGTACTACGTATACGACCATGCAATACATATGACTTACCAAACCTACATTCAATGATAGATATTAAGGGTACATAATATAGAAGGAGATATGTAATAAGAGATATAGTATACGATATGTCATAAACCAATGATGCTTGAAATGCACAAATTGTAAAAATGCTCTCGGTCATTTCTGTGAGCCCATGAATATTTTATCAATTTGAGTATTTGAATAGAGATTGCAGGTTATTTATGATTTATTGACGTTAATTGTTCGATCGTTGGGTGAGGCATTTGACAATTATATAGCTTTTTGAATTAAACAAGAGACTATGACCGTAAAATAATTTTTTAGGTAAGATCCTAGTAAATAATCTTGAAACATAATTTTAAGGGTACCATCAGCTTCGCAACAACCAAAATAGGCTAGGGAAATATTCGGTGCAATCATATCGAGTTTTGTAAATTTAACTACTAGAGTAGGTCAATAGACGACTTTAGTCAATGTCATTGGTAAATATGCTCCAAATAAAATTTTTGACCACACTATTGGTTCTCGAATGTCGATTTTGGTCTAAAGGCACTTTTGTTTGGTTCATGAGGCTTCTCGGTACATTTTGGCCCCTTCGAAAAACTTTGATATCAAGAAATAGGACCCACATTAGGATAAAATGACCTCAATTGGAAATTTTGACTACACCATTGAGTCAGAAATATTGTTTTTCATTAGATTTGATATATGAATTGTATTTTTGTGACTTCGGATGAGGCCAAAACATCAAAATTAAACTTTAGCAATGGCTAAAATTTAAAAGCAGCACCGGCGTGGCCCAATGAGGAGGTTTCACATGGCAGTGGTAGTGACGAATCCATATATGTCCAGATTGTATTTCTAGAATTTGCGAATGCACGAAGTAAACTTTTGAAACATGATATCTCCTTCAATTTTGTCTCGATTTCGATGATTTAAAAGCCTAACTTGTATTATTTTTCAAGAGGAACACCGTGGAAGCTTCAAAAAATGCTTTTGGTACATCATTTGAGGTAAGCATTACTATTTTGCAATTGTATTTTATATTTATTTTTAAAAAATTTTACATGTGATTCCTTATCTATTTTAACTCCTATTTTCATAAAATTTGTATCTATTCTATGTGTTTTTATGAGGCCCATATCGTGATAATGTTAGCATTAATTGATAGAGCTCTGTTCGTGTTAAAATGATGTTAAAGCTGTATTTATGTTGTGATTTTTTAGAAAATTTTGAGTTGTGATATTTTGGTCATTTCTTATCGGAATTAAGTGAAATTTGAGTCTTGGTCGTACTACTCTATGAGACGTACATCATGGTATATTTTGATTCTATTAATTTAGCTGTACTTTTAAGAAATTTTGGCCGAGCATCTGCTATATATATAGGTTATATTTTGATAAGAAATGTCATTTGCTTTTGGGTTATTTCTGGTTATTCTGAGCATTGTTTTGAGCTTAATTTTTAGCTATATATTACGGTTGATGTAAGGATCATTTAATGCAGTTGGATTGGTATTTCGGGTGTTCGCTCCTCTTTGGCCTTATGGGGATTCAAAGGGCGTCCAAACTTAGACGCTACGAGCATACACCCACGTACATTTGACCCTTGGATCATGTGATATTGGGAGTTGGGTTTCTTGGAGGTTTTATGAGTTCATGGTGATTCTATCGGTTAGATTGTGCATGGGTGTACCCTTTGGGCATGTGGGGGCTGAATTGGTGTGCAAGCATAGTTAGGGTCTTACACTCACGGATAACACTATCTCTCAGTCCGGGGATAGTTGTGGTTTGGGCTTACTTGTGATTCAGTAGTTGGTATCATTGAACACTACTTGGGTTGATTCAGTTGGGGTTCGGTGATTCTCTATAGATGTTTACCCCTTGATCAGAGTATGATTTGCTATAATTACTACAGTTCTCTATATTTGAGCCTTCTATATTTATAGTTCTTCACTCAGTCGGCCGATGATGTCTATTAGGAGCTTGTTATCGATACTCACCCTTACATTTTCTTATCTTCCCATAGTACAGGTCTAGGTACTAGCCGTAGTTGCTAAGTTAGGGGTTCGGAGATGATTCAAGAGATATTGGTAAGCATTAGCATCTCTGGATATTTTGCAGTCTCTTTTAATTTTGACAGCCATCTTTTGTATTCAGACACTTACCTTGTATACATAGTAGAGTTTGTATGTGTAGATTATTATTCATGTTATATATATATATATATTATTTTGAGTCTATGGTAGCTCTATACTGTTGACTTCTAGGTTCTGGGTAGGTTACAGTCATTTGTATTGTTATGTTTGCTATGGTCTGGCTAGAGAGCGAGGGCAGGTATCTTATGGCTTGAGCAATTGGCTTGCCTGTAGGTGGGATCGAACAAGTACTATCACGACCAGGACAGGGTCATGACAAGGTGGTATCAGAGCTTAAGGTTTATTGGTATTATCTGTACAGAGCTACTGTCTAGTTGAGTCCTGTAGATAGGTGCGAAGACATCAGGAACTTATCTCCACAAGGCTATTGGATGCTTAGAAAACTTCTTATTTTATTGATTCTGGTCATGTGATATAGCTAATAGCTTGTTGACTTCTTAGAATATGATTTTATTTGCCCCTTCGCGCATATGCTACGGTAAAGGGTAGGCTCTAGACAGGGGTTGTGCTACATTATTAGTCACATATAGGGATCAACCCCTAGTGGTCGTTGAGCAGAGATTGGATGAACTCGAGTTTTAGCAGCGGGATAGGAAGACTACAGGTATTGAGATTGTGGGAGCCCCAGAGATAGGCTTTATAATCAGTTACTTATCTGGCAATGACTGTGTATAGAATTGTGGGATATATTGTAAAGGTTGGTACTCTGTAATATCGATACTTGTATGTTAGCTACCATTTAAAGGTTATGTTGGTTGTGAATACTTCTGATAAAGATTATATAGGTGGGAGAAGTTATGATTGAGGTAATACTAGGCATTGATGCTCTTTGTATATCCATATTTGATGATGTGATCGCTTGTCTGACTCGTTGGACTTCCTGTTGTGGATGAGTATCCTATACCTGGTATGATTTTGATTACTTGTTACTTATGTTATGACTATTCCATATTGGAGGTTGAATGTAAGCCAAAACCCTATGAATTATACATATAATTCTCTTGTTGTTTGACTACTCGAGTGGGTAGTCTGATGCAAAGAGTTATATAGTATCTGAGTGGTTGACTACCAATTATATCATTGGGTATACCTTATATATCTATGGTTATGATCCTGTCATGATGATTACGTTGATATGCAATTCTCCTGATTCTTTGGTAACTAGTTTGTGAGCTGAGTATTATGTCCAGGGGTTTAGTTAGGTCGTCTATGGTTGGATGGGACATTATTGCATTATCAGTTGATCTATCAGCCACTCTGCCCTGGTGACTTGTTGTAATTGTTAGTTGGCTGGGATAGTACGTGTTGTCCAGATTCCTCCCTATGCTTGCCATGGGGATGTTGATCATTTTGCTAGGTTCCTTATATTTGAGTTATGGTTTTACATCATTAGCAGTATTATGTAGCTTATTGCCTGCTTGAGGTAGTGGATGGTCCCTTCTATTAATGGGGGATAAGGTGTATAGACTCTTCAGGATGGTAATGTGATAATTAAGACTTCTATGGCAGAACCATTTTGGTGACAGTGAGTCTCCAGATATGTCTTTTTCTGGTTTGCCGGGATTGCCTCCAAACAAGGATGTTGTGTTGCTACAAAGATTAAACTACTGTTAATTCAGAACAAGGTGGAGGATATCCCATAAAATTGCATCATAAATCATTATGGTTATTACTACATTCTAGTTATGTTGTCGGGTTGATTAATGCCTCTATTGTGTGTACGGATCAGATGACTTATGTGTACCGACCTCATTTTTATGGTGGACCTATTGAGGCCTCTACTTTTTATGGCTTGACTTATTAAGTACTATATTGCTGTAGTTGAGTTGTTAGGTGTTGAAACAACTGGATCTTAGGCAGTTAGGACGATATGTGTCAGGTTGAATTAGGGAGGTTGGCTATGAGCTATATAACATTGTTTTGCTGTAATTCTGATTAACTGATTTTTGGCTAGCACGTATGTGATCAGTATTGTTTTATCTTCCTTACTCGTGGTGCTTCACTTTTGACTGAATGATAATATTTGGTTGGGCACTGTGGTAGAAAATATGATGTATACCTATATATGAAGGAATATATAAGGAGTCTGTCAATGTTTAATATATTGTGTATTTGCTGTGGTTCTAAATATATGATGGTTGTGAAGGTACGGGGTGATTGGTATATGGATCATCTATCACGTTGTGGATATCTATTGTCATTTTAAAGCTACTAATGATTGTTACATCAATAAGTTGTTGTATTGGGAAGATAGGCTGACTATTTATCACACTTATGATTACTATTATTACTATGATCGACTGACTTAACAGGAAGAGAAAAGAAGCTAAGTCATTGTGGTGGAATATAATTACATTAGCTATTGCATGTAACTGTGTTAGTTTCAGTGAGCTGGGAAGGCACTTGGGGTTAAGTGTAAAGATTACTTGTATAGGGAAATGAAAAACAAGGTAAAGTCAGGACATGTGGAATATGGCTATAATCGAGGATAAGTGTGATTGGTTAGGTACCAATTAGTATGCTAAAGGCACGTATATTTAGTCTATTGATGTCTCATTATGTGTTAGCAGATTGAGTTGATAGGCTGGGGGGTTGCTTTTCTGAGGATCCCTTATAGATTGTTATACTGATTCTCGATTGCACACTGATGGGTTGTTATATTTTCGATTAGCTAGGGGGACAGAACTGTTGTTTGATGTTGAGATGCTTATGACTTTATGACATTGAATTTTCAGTCATTCGGTGAGTTGTTTGACAATTATATAGCTTTTTGAGTTAAATGAGAGACAATGAATGAAAAATGAATTTTTAGGTAAAGTCCTAGTAAACAGCCTCAAAACGTAATTCTGAGGGTTCCATTAGCTCTAAAACGGCCAAATTAGACTAGAGGCATGTTCGGTGCATCCATATCTTGTTTGCAAATTTAGCCGCTAGAGTATGTCAATAAACGACTTTAGTCAATGTCGTTGGTGAACATGCTCCAAATGAAAATTTTGACTACACGTTTAGATTTAAAGCATTGATTTTAGTATAGGAGGACTTTTTGTTTGGTTCCTGAGGCTTTGGGTGCATTTTGGCCCTTTCGAGAAGCCTCATATTGGGAAATAAGGCCCATATTGAGATAAAATGACCTCCAATTGGAATTTTAACTACACCATTGAGTCAGAAATGCCATTTTTGATTATATTTTCCATACGAATTATATTTTTATGACTTCGGATGAGGCCAAAACATCGAAATTAAACTTGAACAGTGGCTGAAATTTAAAAGGTGGCATCGACGTGATCCAGCTAGGAACTACCACGTGGCAGAGGTGGTGAAGAATTCATATCTATCCATATTGTGTTTCTAGAATTTGCAAAAACACAAAGTAAACTTTAAAACACGATATCTCCTTGAATTTTGACCCGATTTTGGTGATGCAAAAGCTAATTTGTATACTTTTCCGAGTGGAACACAGTGGAAGTTTGAAAATTAATTTTGGCACATCATTTAATGTAAACATTACTGTTTTTGCAACTGTATTTTGAATATATTTTCAAGAACTTTGATATGTAATTTCTTATCTGTCCGATTTTGATAAAATTTGGGTCTATTCTATATGTTTTTACTAGGTGCGCGTTGTGGCAATGTGAGAATTAATTTATAGAGCTCTGTTTGGTCTGAAAATGATGTTGTAGCTGCAGTTTATGTTGTGATTGTTTGGAAAATTTTGAGTTGTGATATCTCGGCCATTTCTCATCGAATTTAAGTGAAACTTGGGTTTAAATTGTACTACTTTTCAAGACCTACATGATGCTGTATTTGAATTCTGTTAATCAAACTATATTTTTAAGAAAATTTTCCAAGAAGCAGTTGTATATATAAGTTATTTTTTGATAAGAAATGTCATTTGGTTTTGGGTTGTTTCTGGTTATTCTGAGCCTTCTATATTTACAGTACTTCACATGCTTACTAGGTGCCTGATACCGGTACTCACCCCTATATTTTTGCATATTTCCTTTGTGCAGGTCTAGGTACTAGCCACGGTTGCAAAGTTAGGGGTTCGCAGGTAATTCATGAGACATTGGTGAACATCAGCATCTCTGGATATTCTGCAGTCTCTTTCTATTTTGATGGTCGTCTTTTGTATTTAGACACTAGCCTTGTATATGTAATGGTGTTTGTATGTGTAGATTGTTATTCTGGTTATATGTATATTCTATTTTGAGTCTATAGTAGCTCTGTACAATTGACTTTCAAGTTCTGAGTAGGTTATAGTTATTTATATTATTGTATTTGCTATGGTCTAACTAGCGAGCTAGGGTAGGTACCTTATGGCTTGGGTAATTGGCTTGCCTATAGGTGAAAACTAATAGGCACCATCATGACCAGGACTGGGTTGTGACACAAATGCTCATATATAGTAGGGACGGGCTATAACCTATAAATTAAACTCATGCGAGCTATAACAAGAATTAGTCCGATAAAGACCTTCCATCAATAAGAGAAGATTACTTGTCAAGCTTAATTACGTCACACCTTACGACCCAGTCTTTCAGTGGATGGACACCTTCCTTAAGACCTAGTCTTTTCAGAAGAATTTTCAATATAATATCATATCAATAAATAAATATCCAGCCCTTACGACCCTATGTTTTCCATTATGGGTACCATTCCTATACTGGCACATAGTTCAAGGATAGGGAGTGGACCCTTGGGGAAGAGGGGGATTCTACCAACCTTTCTTAGCCTTGATGCCCCAAGTCCAGCGGTGCTAAGTCAATACATCCCATGAGAATACTTATACATATACATGCTTCCAAAAAGAGTCAATAGTTACTTCAAATCACTTCAATGTACATTTAGGCTTAAAAGCCAAACACAATTCACAATCATTAGTACTCGGGCTAAAAAACTAAATCATTGTTCGATATTATATTTCTCATGCATAGAAATAGCTCATGCGCATGACAATATGGTGCAACCACCCAATATGCTCAAGGAGCCAATAACAATAGACACTTATGTGATCACATTCTTTTTATAACCATATTTTGATGAAAACCATATATATAAACATAATTTTCATAAAATCCAATGCTCATGAATGCATATGCCATGAATGATGTGAGAATAACATTAGTAATATAGATTCAATCTTAAATCGATAATTCAATATGAAATTCAAGTGAATTCATAGGTGAAATTAATATTCAAATCACAATTTCGATTATCCATACCTAAATCAAGCTTTAAAGGGACAATGCATATTCAAATCATCATAATACTCATGTAATTCAACATATAAGGGCTCAAGTCAACTTAAAATAAATAAATAAGCATAGTTCATACTTCAATTGAATTTATTAAATCATAATTCTTAAAATCCATATTTAAGGTAAGCAAAATTTTATGAAATTGAGTAAAAATAGTAGGTCTTCTTGGTTTAATGGGACCAAGAATCAATCTCACATACCTTATAGAGAAGATTCAAGAAGAAATTTGGTGAAGAAAGAGTCCTTCCTTGATCCCCAAGCTTAATTTCTACTAGAGTTCTTTGAGAGAGACTGGAGAATTTTTAATTGTGAGGAATGAACTTGAATGAGAAGAATAAAGTTTAGGTCATTAGGAAGCCTTTAGGTAGTATAGACAGTCACAAAAATCCCTCGAGATAAATCATAATTACGAAAATGCTATTAATGAAATGAGTTGAAAAATTGAATATTTCCATCTCAAGGGCAACCATACGAGCCGTGCAAGGTCATACGGACCGTATGCATGGTCTGTGATCCGATACTTAGAAAACATTTACTTGATGAAAGTCCAAAACGATAATCCCATACTAAGAATTTTTCAATGACACATTCCAACAGAGGGCCACACGGGCCATACAAGACCACACAGCCCATGAGACTGCTCGTACCACCTCCCTTAGCAAAATTTCACTATAAATTTAAGAGATGGTGATTCCATACCTAAAGAATTTCACTCCAGAAGCTATATGGAAGTCCATACGGATTGTATACTTGGCCGTACCCCTACACTTGGTCCCAAAATTGTGGGATTTCAAGTCTAAGGCCATTACACGACCTACCACATGATCCTTGAAGTGTCACACAGACCGTGAGGGGTCCATGTGTGGGGCGTGCCTTAGTTTAAAACTCCACGTCAAGGGCCAAACACCCTTCAAAAGGCTAAGGGCCACTCCATGGAGGTTCCACATGGGTCGTGTGATCTCACACAGACCGTGAGGGTTTCCATGGAGGATCACCTTGGTCCAAATCTTTTTGAAACCAAAATTATTATGCTCCAATGAGGTCGTACAACGTCCAAGTCTATACACCTTTACAACTTTTCAATTCTGATTCTTCAAGACATCCCCAAGTCTATCCCTCACCTGTATTTCTTGAAAAACAACACAAAAAACATATCATAAACACAAAATGTTCATGGGATTCACAATTATTCACAGTTTTAGGCATCGAAAATGCCGTAATTTCACGACACATCAGCACGCAGTCTTTTGGTAAGCAATTCTCCTCCAAGAATTCCACACACAAAATTTTTACCTTGGTTGACGATGCGAACCTGATCGGCCCCAGTATATTTTAAATTTTTTTTTGATGATTTTTGGTCTGGTCTCAGTTACAATGACTATGGTGTGTTACAAGACACACCCTAACTAGTAGCTCAGTGAAAATAGAATAATCCTCATTTCACAATAAAATTTTCCATCAAAATACGTGATGACATAAAATTGATAAGACAAGCTCCATGACTACGACTTTTGGACTCCCTAATCAGTCTTAGAGTCTTGTCTGGAGTCCTGGCTAGGTTACCTCCTAACACAACACAAAATGACATCACAACATGAACTATCAAAATTGATAAGAGATACATATTTTGAACATTTATATCTTTGAGTTTTATTAGATCAATTCACTATGGGATCTCTATCCAAGATACTATGGTCGTAACAACCAATAACAATAACAACTGAATGGGTCGTTGTACATAGGAATATGAAAAAAATGAATAAATATAAAATTTACGAAAATTGTTAAAATGACAGTGAAACGCTCATTCTTTGTATGAGACTTAGTACCTCGTATATTTTTATAGTGTTTTTTTTTTAAATGTTTATCGGGTGTGACTCAATTTAAAACTCAATTACTGAAGAACATGGTAATTCAAGAGATTAAATTTCAAAAGATTCATCAGATCTTTTAAAGGAAAAGTTAAAGTACAGTGGAGAGTGTTACAATTATATATTTTGTTCGAAAGGTGTACATAAGTGAGTGCAATTGAATTATCTTTTTTTTTTTTTTTTTTGATTAGTGTGGTTGTACAAATAAAATAACAAAGCTTTGATTTGTTATATACTATTAATATAAATGTTGAAAAAAAATCAATTTAATAAGAGAATAAGATGAGGCAAAGAAGGTTGATATTTAACTCATCTGATAAATATCAAAATAAATTCTTTAAACAAATATCTAGAGGGGCTATATGACCCTTATGAAGTATGAGTGTATTGCTGCAAATACATCTATAGTATAGGTGCAATTTTAGAAATTTTCTCCAAAACTTAACGAAATACAAAATAATCTAATATTATATAGATAAAATATTTTAAAAATATTTTATCATAGTTGGTGGTTGTGTTGTCCAGCGGTGGTAGTTGTGAATGCCAATTGAAGGTGGTTGTTAACTAATAATGGCTTTGTGGATACTAGCTGTTGGTACTGATACTAGTAGAAGTTGATGGTAATAGTTTGATAGTGATTAATAGTTGAATGATAGTAATAATTAATGATAGTATTGAATGATGGTGGTGGTTAAAATTATATATTTATAGTGATGACTTAAAATTAATAATGCTCGGTGATTTTTATTGTAATGATGGTTGATGTAAATATTCATTGTAAATCGTATCTAGTGTTAGTATTGTTGATTACAGTGATCGATAGTGATAGTAGATGAGAATGGTAAATGCGGATGGTTATTGATAGTAAATGATAATAGTGGGCAATGATGATGTTGATTGATAATGATAGTATACGACACTAGTAATGAATGGATGGAATTAGTAAATTGTAATTATTTTAGAAACCTTTGAATAGATATGTTAGTAATATTAAACTTTATTATAGATCTAATTATTTATATCAGTTAGATCCATTAAATGGTTTTATCACAAAAAAGCATAATTAATAATAAGATCAGAATGATTAACATTTAAACCAAAGATAATGTAGATATAATGGATGAGAATTAGATTATAAAATGAAATCTTAATTGATGCAAATAAATGAGATCCAAATTCTAATCCTTACTGGTAGATATCACCCATACACATCTTTTTCTCTAATGTGTGATATCTTTAGTTAAGTCAGCATTATGTCATAAATTGATAAGTCTTTAGAGAAAACCTTATTCCATATGATATTTAATACATCTTTTTATCATATTTTTACATGAGTAGACTGTTTCATCTCGAACAACTTGTGAAATGATCAAACTATCTCAAATGATGTTTTCATATTTTGACCTTTCTGAGAAAATGCATACAAGTTTTCTGGAGAGGAAAGATAATTTTTATTAATAATAACTAGGTAGAGTAATTGCGCGATGCAATGAATATTATAGTAATTTTTTTAGTTCGAAAGTTCATCACAAGAATTTGTCAAATGGATCTAAGATTTTCATGATTTTTGCCCTATTTGGGTACTTCTCTTTATTTTTCCATTCTAAGGATGCATGTTCTAGTAACTCTAGGTCAGAATAGAGGAGATCGATCATCTTAAGTTCAGCACAATTAAAAGAGAAATAATTATTTCGATGATGAGAATTAATTTAATGAGAAGTAAAAGCTTTCAAAAATTAATTTTACCCTAAAAATTAAATTGCTTAGAAAGAAATTTGAATTTAGGATGAATGTTTTGTCACACATTTAGTGAAATTAGTGAAGTTTAAGAGATACATGACTGCAACCATCATTTATCTTAACCAAATGTATATAATTGATGGAAATTTTTTTTTCTTTAATTGTTTTAGGCTATTGTAATACTTTCATTAAGTTTTTGAAAGATTACTTCACATGCGCCGCACATGGACACACACATATATATAAGCGAGTAATTTATATTCTTTTTGAAAACCTTCCTCTTTACTTTATACCATTTTTCATCTTATAAAAGATCTAACAAATTTTATCATATTTGCTACTTGAATTTGAATATGAACAAGCAATACAAACTTGTTGGTAATGAAGATGCAACATTATAGAAGTTCCCATATCGTCTATCACACCTCAAGAATCAAAAGTTGATTTTGTTGAGGTAAGCTTTTGAAAAACTCTTTTGATTACAATGTGTTTGGTTTTTATCCTTTTAAGACATATATAAAAATCTTTTGATAGATTCCTAAGTAACTTTTTGGTGTTAATTATGTTATGAAAGAGTGAAATATTCTTTTATAAAGATAAAACTTATGGATCGTATCACAAAAATAATATTTAAATATGCCATATAGAAAAAAATAAGTCTAAATTATGTTCATCAATTTTGTCAGTTTTTTAGTTATGTCCTATATTTATTCCAAGAAATGATAGGTCTTTCAAGACAACTTGCATTAATATAGAATTAATGACTATAATGTGTAAAGAAAATTTTTATTTTCAGAGTGAACTTTTTGTAACATTAACATAGATAAATATTTTTTATGCATTGAATAATAACTCTTTTAACGTTATTTGTCTAATGGAAGAAAGGAAGGTTTTCTTCATACCTCAAACATATTCAAGTCTCGTAACAGCAACAACATTTACCTATTACTCAATCTCAGACAAGTTGAAATTGATTATATGACCCTCATTTCTCCACCTAAGCTAAATTGATCATGCCACATCCATACACAGAGAAATAAAAGTAAAAATATGTTAAATACATATATATTATAACTATATTTTATTTATGGTGAATGTTTATTATGTAGATTCCGTTAAGATTTAGAAATCCTACTTGAATGTCAATTGAGTTTCTTACTTGGAGACCAAGTAAGTTTTTTCCCAATAAATATAAGGGTTTCCTTCATTGTAATATACATCTCAATATTATTCAAGAACAATAAGAAATTTTGTCTCTTCTCCCCTACTTTTTTCTTTGTATTATTTTATACTTTCATAACACGTTATCAGCACAAGACTCTACCCTCTTAAAGAATAAAAGTTAAGTTTCAAGGCTAAGGTATTGTTTATTTATTTGTTTTATTTTCATTGATATGGCTGACCTTATCAGCATGAGACTCTACCGTTTTAAAGAGTGAATCTTAAGTTTCAAGGCCAAGGTACTATTTATTTATTTATTTTCTCTTTGTTGATATGACTGACCTTGAGAAACTTGAGTTTGTTGCCCTTCATAGTTTGGGCAAGAATTGCCCTTCATAGGTGTTGGACGATAGATGTCTTGGAGACATAATTGAAGAAGAAAATAAAGCATCAAAACAAGACTGTCCTAAAACAATGATATTCTTGCATCATCATCTTGATGAAATTTAAAAAAATGAATATCACACAGTCAAAGATTCACCTGTCTTGTGGAAAAGCTTAAGAAAAAAATATGATCACTTAAATATGGTCGTACATCTAAAAGTATGATAATAAGATGTTGAGTTAAAGCTTCATCAATTTATGGCATAAGACGCTTTTATATGGATAAGACGTTGGGTTCAAGTCCCAATACACCATATTAATGATATAATGATGACTAAAATAAAATGATGTGCTTTTGGTGAAAAGTCTTAAAATATATTCCATTCAAATGCTCCTTTCTCTAAAGTAAATGTGGTAGTAATGTATAATGCCTGAAAGAAGATAAGTTATTGAATAATGCACTTGACCATGGAATGAGGTACTCATCTATCATAAATTGATATGCTGAGATGATTTTGTTCCATTCACGAAGATTGAGAACTTTTGATAATGATTTGAATTAAAGAAAATTTAAATGAACATCCAGTAAAGAACTTAAAGTTTCTTTTGAATGGTAAATTTTCTTGTACTACTTACTATCAAGGCAAGTTTATTGTCAGACCATCACTAATGAAAGTTGGAATTGAGTCCCATGCATTTTTGAATGTATACATGGAGATATTTGTGGACCTATTCACCCACCTAGTGACACGTTTAGATATTTTATGGTCCTAATAGATGTTGCATCTAGATGGTCTTATATGTGCCCATTGACATCTCGCAATTTGATATTTGCAAAATTATTGACATAGGTAATACGATTATTGACATCATCCCAAGTATTTAATGAATATTGTTTATCCATTGGGATAAGAGCTGAACATCCCGTTGCTCGTATTCATACTAAGAATGACCTTGCTAAGTCATTAATTAAATACTTGCAATTGATAGCAAGACAATTACTTATGAAAACTCGATTGCTCACTTCATTATGGGGACATGAAACTTTTTATGCTACAATATTTTGTTTTGTGTCAAACCATTGTCGGTTTGATGAGACATCTTTCCTAAAATTAGGAGGAAGAAGATAATGATATCAAAAGAGAAAATTTTCAAAAAAATCTATCATTGTCTTATCTTGATCTATGTGCTTCTATTTGTGAACAAAAAGTACAAAAGAATAACACATGTAAAAATTGCAAATTAAATACTAGATCCATTTACAGATTTAAAAAGGATCATGACTCACCTCTATGAGAAGTAGAGTAGTTGAGAAGAAATGAAGTTGAAATTTACTCTCCAAGTAAGAAATCTGAAATTTATTCATGTAACAGTAAATCAAAAATTTAGTAAAGCAAAAGACACATGTCATGGTAAACTTGAAGTTTACTCATTAGACATATATTGAAGAAATAAAAGATTCTTCAAGATTTCTTGATCTCATGATAAGATGATTAGATCAACTAATGTAGGGACTAAATTCTCTACATTCTGAAAGTATGAAAGGTGAATATGGGCTTGTTCACCATCATGTGATATGTAAAATAAGTTCATCAATAAGATAATCACATGTACATTTATTGTCAACCTGAAGTTTGACATTTATAAAATTATTTGTGCAAGATAATCGAGTTAAAAGAACAACTTTTAGAATACGTAATCAAGATGATTAATCTTGATAATATTGATAAAAATTCAAGCTGATTGACACTAAATGCCTTAAATAAATGGTCAATCATTGCTTATGAGAACAATGCTTCATGGTCTGAAGTATGACAAATTATAGACAAATATATATCAGACTAATACATTTTGAACAATTCCCTCAATTGATTTATGGTCATGGACTATATAATTTCCATCTAATGATTTTGATACACGACATATAATTAATAAATATACCATGATATATAAATGATGGATTCTCTAAGATAGATTGGAATATATGTTAGTTTGTCTAACATAACGGGGAGATAACAAGAAACTAAGAGTTTAAATACTCTTACTCAATGCCGCTGAAGGACAAAGTCTATGACATGAATGAAACATTCATGTAATCCCAAATAAGATAATTTTTGAAAAGATACAAATGATACAAAATGGTTATAATAAAGAGGCAATGTGCTCATGAAAAACTTATGACATAACACTTCATTAAAACCTTATGAGAGGGGTAGCTACATGAAAATAATGAAGTGATGAGATCTCAACAAGTTATGTCACATTGCAAGAGATATTTTGCCGATGATATTTTTGATACAATGTAGCACAATATTGTATGTTAATCCTACGATATATTAAAGCATGCTCTAATTATCAAGTATAATGATGCATCTTGGTAAGCATAAAGCTTATTTGACTTGCAATCTAGACACTAGAAAATATCATGCATTTAATATTAAAATTGTTATAAAAGTATTTAAAGTATTTAAAATGCATGAAGCATATACAAGTTTTTAGTTATTGAAAAACTTGTTTATAATCCTCATATTGATTAAATAAATAAAAAATCTTTCATATTGTTACACAAGTAGTTGATAACTTGCATTGAAACTCTAAAAGAGTTTTCAAAAGATAATAGATTGTTTGCTTAAAGAAGTTTAAATGAGTAACTTGCAAAACTCTTTTATCCTAAAGAGAGGATTCATAAAAGGAGATAGAATGAAGCACATTTCTCCAAAAGTTTTCTACACATATGAGATCCAAAGAATGGTGTGATATAAATGTGAAACAAATTCGTTTGAGTGACAATATGGGTGATTTGTTCACCAACTCTCTACCAATAGCAACTTTCAACAAGATGGTACATAGGATTGGGATGCGAAGATTAAAGTCTTTGGATTGATGTATTGATTAGGGAGAGTTAATATGCGATGTACTTTTTTTTCCTCACAAGGTTTTGTCCCACTGGGTTTTCCTTATAAGGTTTTTAATGAGGCATTCAAAAATGTGTATTATTAGATATGTGTACTCTTTTTTTACTAGAATTTTCTTGCACAGGGTTTTATCTAGTAAGGATTTAATGAGACACATAATCTAGCAACTAAAAATTCAAGGGGAGTGTTATAAATATATTTTATTTATGGTGAATATCTATTATATAGATTCCTTTAAGAGTTAGGAATCCTACTTCAATACCAATTAAGTTTCTTACTTGGAGACGAAGTAAGTTTTTTTCCTATAAATATAAGGGTTTCCTTCATTATAATATATATCTCAATATTATTCAAGAGCAATAAGACATTCTCTCTCTTCTCCCCTACTTTCTTCTTTTTATTATTTTATACTTTCATAACAATATAACATTCCTCTTAGTATCGACTCTAGGGATAATTTTTTTCACTAATAATAATATAATAATGATAATTATAATAGTATGAAAATTTCTTTGAAAAGTTTGTGGCATGATATTTAATTTAAGAGTATATAGAAGACATGCAGGTCTTAAGGTATACCTGAATGATAAGATATAGCTATAAAATAACCTATGACATGAGCAAACTGTTGGAAGAAAGAAGTTTAAAAGAAGTAGACAACGTGATGAAAAAGAAAAACTCGTACTAGTTTTTTTACTTTTCAATTCAACTGAATAAAACAAGATGACCTCGTGTCATTTTATAGGTTTACAACATAACAGCAAAAGCTAAAAAATAGGAACTAAAGATAATGGTGCAGTACTAGTAAAACACTGCCAATAACTTGCCCACTAAAACATTGACATAGTAAAACTTAGTTTCACTAAATACTAAAAAAAATAGGATCATAACAAGACTCTGTACATTGTTCAAGAATTAGTTAACACTCCCCCTTTTCTTTAAAATCACATACTCCCATTTGTATCCCGAAGAACTCATGCTTGTTGGGAAGAACTTATTTCATGAACATCAGCAACTTATTCATTTGAGCCACAAAATTTCAATGAGATAATTCTACTAGCAACCAGACCATGAATGAAGTGATAGCGAATGTCGATGTGCTTCATCCTATTGTGACAAAAGTTTTTTTTGGTCATAGCAATCATCTCCTTGTTGTCACGACATATTTTAATTGGATCAATCAACTCTTGTTGAAGATCCATTAATAATTTTCTTTACCAAATAGCTTGGCAACCAGTGAAGTTGCAGCCATGTATTCTGCTTCTGAAGATGCAAACCTGATTGTATCTTGTTTCCTTGAACACTATGAGATTGCTCAAGAACCAAGAGCAAAGGCATTCCTAAATGTGCTCCTTCGATTTTCCAAGCTACTTGCCTAATCACTATCGGTAAAAGCAATTAATCTAAAATCTGATATTTTTAAGTACCAAATTTTGTAACTTATAGTGCCAGTAACATATCTCAAGATCATTTTGGCTTCACCTAGGTGTGGCTTCGAAGGACTGAACCTTGGAATCAAAGTGACAGAGAATGCTATATCAGGCCTTGTATGTGATAAATAGTTTAGACCACCAACCAGTCTTCTAAAATAAGAATCATTGGTTGCACTTGCACCATCAAAAAGTACTAGTTTCTCATTCATATTCATAGGTGTGGGAGATGGATTATGATTCAGCATGTTAAATTCAGTAGCATATTATCTTTACGAAATAAAGATTTCATTCGAAACTTGTTTCACCTCAAGCCCCCAAAAATATGCAGTATACCCAAGTATGACATTTCCAATATACCGATCATGTAACTCTTAAATACAGAAACAATAGATTAACAAGCTACCATATATATAATATCATCGACATAAAGACAAACAACTAGAAAATCACCATTACCTCTCTTCTTCAAATAAAGTGTGGGTTCATTCTCACTTCTTCTAAACTATTTATCTTGAAAAAAGGTAGCAATTTTGCTATACCATACCCCTAGAGCTTGCTTCAGACAATATAATGCTTTCTTCTATCTGTATACATTGTTTTCCCTGTTCTCCCCTTCACTAGAGATGAAGCCTTTAGGTTGAGAGACATAAACTTCTTCACTTAAGTCAGCATTTAAGAAGGCTGACTTAACATCAAATTTGTACAGAGGCCAACTAAGTTGAGAAGCCAAGGCTAGAATAGTTGTAACCGTTTCAAAACACGCTACTAGGAGAATGTCTCTTCAAAGTTGCTCCTTATTTCTGGCAATATCCTTTTGCAACGAGTTGACATTTATGCCTTTTCACACTTCCATCAGCATTGTACTTCACTTTGAAAATTCATTTTAGCCCTACACATTCTTCTATTAAGGAAAGTCAACAACTCCCAAGTTTGGTTTTTCTCAATGGACTGGATCTCTTCAATCATTATATTCTACCACTACAATCACTTTGAAGCATGTTAGTTCAGCAGCAAAAAAGGAAATACTGCAAGATGCATAAATATCTTCCAACGACTGAAACTTTCTTGATGGTGTTTTGCTGGATGATTCTGAAGATGCAAAAATTCTGAATTTTTGTTGTTACTGTCATGAGATAGTATCAATGCTGGAAGAAGAGAAACGATCAAAACCTATTGAATAAAGACTCGTAGTATGCTGTCCTTCTGACTGGACCTGAATATGGATTACTGAATCTTCTTTCTCATCATTCCACTCTTAGGTTACTTCTCCATTAGAAACAACATCCCTATTGATAATTCGTCAAGACCTGAGAAGGTCCCTAGGCGTAAATAACACTTGGGGATTATTTCTAGTCCCCAAGCGAAGCACATAGTCTCATTTTATTCATTCAATCAACTCATATGTGGAAGATATAAAGAAAATAATAGGGTATCAGTGGGCTATCACAATCACTATCATATTGAGTATGAATATCAACAACTCAACAAAAATAAGGAGTGAGAAGATAGTCAATCTCGACATCAACTATCAATTGTCTGTGTCTATGAAGCCTCTAAAGCTATCCCCTAAGAAGATACCATGACAAGCCATGGCTACCACAGTCCAATGAAATGAATCTAAATAGATGAAAGATAAACATGTCCTCCAAAAGTACGGGAAGACTCACCAAGTCTTTGTCTGGGATCTGTGAACCTCAACGAATAGCTTACTAAAGTCCTCTGTCTACAGAATCTGCATCATAAAATGATCCAGTGCCAAAGAGCCATTAGTATGTAGAATGTACAGTATGTAAAATGGGCTAAAGTAAATAATATAACTAATGACATCAATTCATCAATCAGTCATCCTCAACTCAGAGTAAAGCACGGGACTCTATCACTTCACTATCTATCAAGGCATTACATAATCACATCAACCTCAGTGTATTGTCAACAAGGAACCTATCTGGGAGTTTTTATAATTGATAACCAACACCTATGAGCCAGTTGATGATACAATGAAGAGATATTGTTGCCACATATGTTCAGTACCTTGCCGGGGTAAAGATGAATCTGTCGGGGATCCCAAAAAAGTTTGTCAAGTCCTCTACGAGACAAAGGAAACATCCGTATTCACAGTTCAGTCCTCACCTACACTAACCACATAGTTAATGAGTGAGAGTGAGACTCACGCTTACCTATTTCTATGCTGATACTCCTCCAGGACTCGATATGCTCACAAGTTTATTAATGTCAAGCTGATTATACAACTAACCCCCCTCTCAGGTAGAGACCTCATCTCATTTATCATTCTATCAACTCAAGAAATTGATTCTTCTTTTAAACTCCATCTCAATCTCATTTAAACCTCAGGAATATCAACTTCATCTACTTCAGCCATCACCATACTCACCTCAAGACTTAGACCACAACAATCAACACATCCATGTACAGTCAAGGCTCTAAATATCACCTAAGTTCATTATTGTTGTCTTAAATTGGAAAAATTATATAGAATGAGCATAAAATCAATCAATAATACATGTAATCGGTAAATTAAAGTATGATAATCATTAATTTAAAATAACACATAAAATTTTAAGATAAACATTAAGAAATTCTTCAATAAACTCAACCCTTACCTATCAACTATTCACTATAAACCTAATCAATAGATTGGGGCACATGGAAGACAATTCCATGTTCTCAGTCGCCTTTACATACCTGAAATGATTAACAATCAAGTTTTTCTTCAAGAATTAGCACCCCAACTTAAAATCCTCCACTCTCTGCTTTTCCTCTCTTAGGAACTCCTACGTAGAACCTAAGAAAATATGGATTTTTCGTGTAAATTAATACTTAAAAACTGTCACGACCCAATCGAGGGGCAGTGAATGGTGCCGATAGGACACCGCGTCAACCACTTATACTGAATCTTTGCTTACGACAGCTAAGGAATTTCACAAAAATTTCGAGAGAGTTTCCTCTGTTTTATTGACTAACCCACCTGCAAACAGCGAACCTAACAGTACTAGATATAGTCATAACAACAGGTATACAAACACAAACGCGGGCCGACAAGGTCACCGCCGCGGCAGAGCCG
>JAOTQJ010000096.1:284216-301311 GCA_025642045.1 Solanum sejunctum
TTTCTATTTTAATCCAATTAAGGACTCCCGACTTCAACCAAATTTTTACCCGCGAAAATTCACTTAATCCCATACTCCCGCACCATAAGTTAGTGAAATTTAAAATACGCCTCAATCACAATAATTTTCCCGAATGAGCAATTAACGTCCATATAGTTAATTACGGGATCTAACAATTTTTATATCTCCTATCATCAAGGTATGTGGGTTTGATTGTGGAAACCTTTCTTCCCACAAGTCCAACCATTTCTCTTCTTCTACTACATGAAGTTATGAATCATTATGGGTATTTTATGAACTCTTGTGTATAATACTAATGTTATGCATTCTATGATAGTTCATTTTTATCATTATCATGAATTAAAATATTCTGTAGAATTTAGGAATTTATATGATTATTGAGGGAGTCTTAACTAGGGTTTTCTAGACAAGATGAGTTTGTGTTCCCATTTTCATATTTTTGGAAAATGATGTATATGATAATGATGGGTTAATTAAGAATGATTCAAACTAACTATTTTTCACTATGTGTCTTAAAGTATGGTTTTTACATAATGAGGGTTTTACTACAATATTGGTGGGTTGGTTTGAATGACTTTAAGATGAATTGATTTTACTTCTCTTTTGCTTTATACTCTTGAATTGCATGATTTTAAGTGCATGTGCATATACTGATCATATTTGACTAAATCTACATGATAAAAATTCTTATGTTGATGAAAGATTATTACATGATTTGTAAGACAAGTATGTTTATGGTGATTATGGGCTCCCAAGCATGTATTAAACTCATGAAAAGTTTCTATGATCTACAAGTGAATTATTGAGCTTTTATTTTATGTTTTATTCTCATATGAATTGTGACGCCTACTAGAAAGGGTTGTGACCTAAGTTGTATTCCTCACCTTCATGTATGATTTGATACTATGCACTGTCTAGTGCTTATATGAAGGTGTTATGACCTAAGCTATATTCCTTACTCTTATGTACTATTCAATAATTATTAGAAGTGGTTATGACCTAAGGTATATTCCTCACCCTTTAGTACAAGGTATTTGAATGAGTCACTTATGCCACTTTATTGTATTTAACAAGTTATACAAGTATGATTATTTTCATGCATGTTTTAACGTAAGCATTGATTATTCATGTCAGATTAAGCTCATATCTATCGATTATAATTATGTATATTGATTGTAATGACTTGTGATCCTTGTAGTGTTGCACCCCGCATACTTAGTATTTTTTAAGTACTAACACATACTTTATGCCTATATGATCTCACCATGTAGGGACTAGAGCTCCTATTCATCCTCCTCCTCCACGTGGATAGACGGATCTTTTGAAGACTACTCTTGGTGAGTCATCCACTTCGGGAATAATATCTACTTCACTTTCATGCTCTTGTTAAGACCTAGCTAAATTTGGATATTTATATTTTGAGGGTGAGTCCGAGAGAAGTCTTGGCCCCCGATCCATATGTATTAGAGCTGTTGTTGGATATGGTCATCTATGTATTAAGCTCGACTCCTATTATGATTATGTTAATGTGAAAGACTTCTCTTAGTCCTCTATTTCCCTTTAGGCTTGTTAAATGTTGGTGATGAGATGGAAGTCCCAAGTCCCGCTGCCTTTAGAATTGTTTGTCCCTTATTGTTGTTTTATTTTTGCTTTCACAACCAAGGATGTGTATATAATATGTTAAAAGGCTTGTTTGGGTTCCCTTTGGGTTTCTATTTGTCGTATCACGTCTAGGCCCTAGACATGCATCGTGACGCCCATTTTCTTAACCCAAATATAGGAGATAACCTTAGCTGGTGTAGGATTGTAGACCCCTTACCGTTCTAACATTTTCCTACTCGAGATTCCTAGAGAAATAATCTTTGCATGAAAATTTAGCGTTGCATGATAGGGGAACAACTAAGTCATGCCTAAGACCATATCAAAATCAGTCATATCCAGAATCTTCAAGTTAGTCCAAGTTAAGAATCCCAGAACGAATCAGAGTAAGCTCGATAAACATGAGTGATTATAATAAACTCTCCAACAAGGACGGAAACATGGATAGGGGTGACTAGTACATCACAAATAGCGTCAAAACTCAAGGCAAATTCATTTATACATAAGAATAGGTGGGTCCAAGGTCAAATAGAACAGTATGCATTTGGTCATAGAAAAGAATACTACTGTGATAACTATATCTAATGCATCAACCTTTGTTCTGAGCAAATTATAAAACTAAGTCCTATTATCCTGATGGACAACCTTACTGCATGTCTGTGTTGCTCCTTTATCAATAATACCATTACCTTATCCACCATGGCCTCTTTATATTACTCCTGACCCGCCTTGTAGATGCCTTATGTCATTATTGCATCTACCTGTCGATACCACGACTCTACTCTGCTATTACATGGAGTTAATCATACGGGGGTGGGGAGACTCTCTCCTCAGGTGTCTAGGCTCCCCAAAATAAAGCAACTGCAATAAAAAGAAGGCTAAGTATCTAATCTACAAAAAGCCACATGACTTTCATGAGTAAACATCTTTTGCTAAGCCGCAAAATATGCACCTACTAAAGTAGGCATAGATAACTATACTAGATAGGTTGCAATGATCGACCTACCTATTCTATGGGAATAGTAACCCTAAAAGTTACCTGAACCTTTAGGCCTTTTAGCGAAAGCCTTGGACTACTTAGATTTTTGTAGATCCTCAACATTTAAAACAAAATTTGTCACCTCATTAAGCTCTTACCTACAACAGTCATATGGACAAACAATATTTGCAACTCAGAATTTAAACGCTTGACAAACAGTCGAATCCTCTCCTCCTCTATAGTCACCAACTAGGTGGAATATCTGGATAAAGTACGAAACTTACCCTCATATGCAACTATAGTCATGCTACCCCACTCAAGTACCATGACTTCATCTTTCTTGCGATCTCTCAAGGTCCAGGGCACATATTTCTCTAAAAAAGAATAGGCATGAAACTGGGTCCAAGTAAGTGGTGGCAAGACAGGAAACCTGCAGTCCATATAAGCTCGCCACCACTGATTGACCTCACCTTAAAGCTGGAAAGTCACAAACTCCACACCATGTTTATATACAATCCCCAGCTTATACAATCTCTCATAACCATCCAGAATAAATTCATAGGCATCCTAGCTCTCTGTACCTTAGAACACTAGTGGCTTTAACTTTAAGAACTTTGTCAATATCTCATGCTCTATGTTGATCATCACTGAGCCTAGGATATGCGAAAGAAATCATCATTACCCATTGATCCTCCAACAATAGGATCCACAACAACAAAATAAGATGAGTGGTAGGAGCTAGAGTGATAGGCACAACGAGGATAGTTCCAAAATCAACTAACCCAAAAAACAATTAGGTGTTGTTGTGCAATGGTGGGGTCCAAAAAAAGGAGTTTTGCAGCTTCAGTCTACACGTTCTATCCTATGTCAACATTTTCCTCTACCTTTAGCTCCACATTCTCTTCTATTTCCACTTCAAGCACTGGTGAAACCTTTTCGGTTGATACCTCCTCAGCTTGGGCCATACCTTGATGGCTTATACCCTTTTACCTTCCTCTTTCTCTCCCTCTTCCTTGGACCCTAACCCTTACTATGGGTTCCTCTACTAGCTCATTCAGCTTCCAGTCTAACATTATTGTAGTGCATGTTAATCATTTGTAGATAGAAGAGTGAAGAAATTCAGATATCAATTCGAATTGCCAGATACAAATTAAGATCAATCTATAGCATGTAAAGATAAGAGAAGAAATACAAGAGATATTTTTTAAAGTCACATAACCTCTTAAAGAAAAGTACAAACGTATATGTAACCATTTTGCGAAACTTTACTAGAATCATTTTGGTACATTAAGATCAAGAACTTATGCTCTGATATTAAATTTTTCACGATCCTAGATAGACCATGAGTGGTACCTACACTAATCCTCCGATGGGAGAACCAAAACCATAAGCTAACCCAATAAATTTAACACAATTTGATAATTTTAAGTGATGGAAGTAAGTTAAAAATAAAAGGACTAATTGAGTTCCTATAAACTCAACAAAACAAAATAGTGTGAAAAAAAAAAAACACAAGAACTATAAGTCAATATACCAAAATTCTAACTAGAAGTTTAAGCATAGGGATCCAATCCCAAAACTAAAATCATGAAAAAGAACAAATGAATTATAAGTCCGAAAACAAAGTAGACTAAGATAAAGGCGAAATTCATAACGGCTTGAAATATACTGGCTCACCCTTGAATTCTAAAATCAACGGTCACCTAGTAGAGGTTTATTCGCAGCCACCTGAAGATGTTCTATACTCAACAAAGAAAAGAGCAAGTGCCGAATCAGTACACATAATAAGAGTGTACTGGTGGAATCATGCGACTACTCTAATAAGTCAGATATAAATAAGAAATCAAGCATAGTAATCCATACACATACTGACATACCCAAGGTTTAGCAGTCCATGCTCACATTACAATCTCAAGTTATCAATTTAATGCAATACAATAATAGTCCTCCAAGGGATCCAAACCCACGCAAGTGTATGTTTGAAATGTGACACTCGATCCAATTATAATAGATATATCAAAACATGACACCCTATCTAATAATAGTAAATATGTCGGAATGTAACACCATAATAAATAATAGTAGATGTGTCGAAACATGACATAGGGTCCAATAGTAGTAGATATATTGAAATATGACACCCGATCCACAAGCACAAGCACAATCATAATCACATCGACAAATGAATAATACAATACTGCTAAGTTCAAGTAAGGTTTCTTGCATGCAATTAGATCATGATAGGTTATCTACCAGTTTATTTCTCCTTTTTCGCATACATGCAAAAAGTAGTATGAATTAGTTAACATGTATATATCACACAAATAAAAATATTAAACTATCACCCACCTCAATTGAAACATTAAATTCTATAGAACCAGAGTTTTCCCCTTATTCAAATCTCTAGCTCTTTCTTGGCTTATACACAATCAAGAAAAATACACACAGTCAATAATAATGGACTAATTTACCCGACTGATAACAAAATTCTAATTGTTGGTTACTCCCATGATCATCTACCTGCACTAGGATTTTTTCCCACCATGAATTACACATTTAAATCTTTTCCTATATCAATTTCTTCTAGAATCTCTAGTCTAGGAATCGAATTACAAGTTAAGGAAATGACTAACTTACCTTTAGCAAGAGAATTGGTGAAAAAATTGGAGAAAATTTCCCAGATCATATTGGTCTCTCGAGGACAAAGAGAGAGAAGTAAAAACGAATTTTGGACTTTTTTGGAGTTTAAATTCTCATCTATGCCGCCATGGCGACTCCATTATAGCAGGTTGTACGACCACAGAAACTTCATAAATCGTGTATCAACCCCAGATTTACTACATACTCTCAAATCATGACGTCCTAAATATATCCTTAGTGCCAAGATTAATTTCAGGAGTTATCCTCACCCGAATTTAGTTCCATAAAGCCGTACAAATTCTTTATCGTCTTGGCTATCTACTCACATGATTAGGCTTACAATCAAACCCCCAATTTATTATCAGATTGTCTTAGACCTCACATGAACTAGATCTCATCTGAAACTGATCTAGCCTCAAAATTTTGCACTTACTACTCAAAAGTTTTTCAGCCCATTTTTCTTCCTCATTGACCTACCCAAAACAATGGGGTCAGATCATTACAGCAACAAATATCCGATGATGCGAGTTGCTTTTGCCTGTAAGTACTTAAGTTTATTAAACAAATTATATATAAATAATTAAGAGAACAATTTTTAATGAAATAAGAATATTGATGTAAACGCGAATGTTTTGATATAAATATCAACTAGTAAAGCAGTGCCCCTCATAAGTCGAGCAATGACATTACCTATTTACCACGACAATATCTCAATCTATGGAACCTTTATGAAAGAATAACTTATTCAAGATGCAACTCGTAAGTCTAATAAAGCAAATAAAATTGTCAATAACACCCACAAGATAAAATGGGATTCACCAAAGTCTGAAGAATAACATGTCCCTTTGAATATCTCTTAAAGCTAAAATCTTCCCGTATAAGTTGAAATTTTGAAGGACTCTGCAAAATTAGTCCTATTTTACTTAGAATTTCTTAGAGATTATTCTACCATAAATCTTAACTCATGCCTATATAAAGGATATTATATTTCCTTGAAAAGGCATCTGAAATATCCATAAATCCAGGAGATATTTATCAAGAGACCAAAATATGGCTCAAGGAGGTTAAAATCATCCTACGTTAAAGAAATATGTCACTAACGATGGTCGAATCATGGAGAAATCTAATGAGAGAAGAATCAAGAGAGTAACAGATGTGTAACCACATGTTTATTAATAAAATTTTGTTTCTTCTTATTTCATTTATGATTACAATTTATTTTTCATCACTTTAAAATATATATGTCGCAAACACTTCTCTATTTTCGTTACTAATACACCATCAAAAAATGATGATATATGAGTAACAAATTAAGGTCATATAAACTAGAGAAATCATCAATAAGAAAAACCAAATTTTGCTCATTATGTTTAATTATTGTATATGACAATTAGTAAACACGTCAAATGGAATAGTCAGTCAATCCAAGAAGACTATTTTCCTTCCAAATAGTAACATTGTCCATACATGTCCAAATACATCCAAGAAACTCGATGCAAGCTTGTCTCACACATACATAAAGTCTTATTCAAAACCTAATTATAGAAAAAAAAAAGTTATATATATATATATTCAAAATGCTGATCGACACGCATGAGATGAATGTTTTTAAAAATTGATATACCTCATATCCTGCTAAAAATGCTCTAGACATGCTCAATGATGTTAGCTTAACAATCAATTGTGATGAGAAAATTTAAAATTTTGATGGAATTTTATGAATTTCTTATTCAGAATAACACTGATTGAAATAATTTAGTGCTGTTTTGCACCCTCTATCACATTAACACAATTATTTTTGCTCAAATTTAGTTAAACGTACATAAGTTTTTTATGGAGCTCGAATTGATGAACATTTGAAGGGTGGAAAATTATATAAAAGTATTTTTCAAGTATGACATGCAGTGTAACCTAAAACTCATATTTTTAATGATTCATGGTCTAACCACAAGGATAAAATAGGTTTAAATCCTAACCCCAATTTACAAAATATTACACATACCATATTAAGTAAATCTTAGGTACAATCGTTCAACTCAAATTTTTCGAGAGTCGACAGTTTACATTTAACCAAGTATTTGAAATTTATATATTTCTAAACTACGTAAAAAGTACTATAAGTCGTAATAATTGATAATTCAAAATATTTAGAAGAACATATAAAAATTTATGGTCAAAAATAGATTGATTTTAGTCTTAAAATTTGAAAGATGCCACATAAATTGATATAGAGATTGTAATATTTTAGGAGCCGTTTGGTAGGATGTGTTAGAGTAAATAATCCATGGATTAGCTATTAGTATTAAGTAATAATATGTTTGGTAGAAATTTAGACTCATGTATTAAATTAATCCATGAATTAGCTAATACCACATACAAGGTATTAACTAATATCTCTTATTTGGTGGTATTAGCTAATCCCTTGGATTTAATACCATGGGATTATATATAGAGACAAAAATGTCCCTCAAATTCTTTTACACTTTTTTTATTTTCTTGATTTTATATTTAGATTTGTAGTTTTGTACTAATAAATTAGTGTAAATACATTATTTTACAAGATTTATTTATTTGCGGGTTCATATTTTCATAATATAAAATTAAATAACTTTATCATATCAAATTTTTAAATTTTATTTATTTGTGGTTCCATATTTATATAATAGACAAAAAATATTTTGTCATGTCAACTTTTTTTTGATATATATATATAATTAATAGTTGAGTGATTTTATTGATACAAAATAAAATTCAATATCTCAAAGTTGAGTATCCTTGTAAGATATAAACACTATATTAAAACTACAACTTCTAAATTTTTATATGTAAAAATAGATTGTCTATTTTACAATTGTTTACCATCTTTTTTATTTTAATAATAGATTATCTATCTTTATTAAATTCAATATTGACATTTTATTAGTGATGAATTTATTAATATTATAATTATTTATTCTCGAATAATTTAAAGTGAGAAAATAATAAACATAATGACAAAATTATTATTCTCCTAACTAGTTCGAAGTCATAAAAAAAATTTATTTTAATCTAATTACATAAAATAGAAAATTTCATAATAATTCAAGGGCATAATTAGAAGAAATTTTTTATAGAATTTTAAACTAAACATAAATTAAATGGAAAGCAATAGAACAAATACAAAATAAAAAATAATTTTAATATTACTAATCCCTACATAACTAATGTCTGTATTGCTAATTTCTTCATTATTTATTTTTTACTAAACGATTAGTATCAAATCAATCCAAGCAAAGAAAAAAAAAAAGTGATTTGATATAATTTCTTTTGGTTTCTTTAAACAGACCAAGGTAATTTTGTCATTCAAAAGTCTTGTCAAGCTGACTAAAAAGCAAGCAACAATTGGGCATATATACATAATATAATTTTTTTAAAATGCAAGTAGAAAATATATTATATTTATATACGATGGAATAAAATATTAGAAACCTGTCACGCCAAAAAATCTGATGTTGGATTTGGTGAGGCAAACAGAGAAATCTATCCCAAAATTGGTGCTCTCATACCTCACTGAAATTCCAAAACCTATAAAGAAGAGAACATCAGTCCAACAACCTTCATTATTTTTTAATTATTAATCCACCATTAATTATATAATAATATAATTATAGGATCTACCTAAAAATAAGAAACAATCATGATAGAAAATCGTTAATATGGGAACTATCCATTTTAATATTCTTGTCATTTTGTGTTCTAATATACTGTGGTACCACCTTGGCACTGAAATATTTCAGAAAAAAAATCAACTAGGAAGTATCACTATCTGATTCTGTTTGTCAGTCACTTAACCTTTCTATTTTTTGGATGAGATAGTACTGATTAATGAGACAGAACGAAAATAATGATAGATGAAAATTTTGAAAATAGATCTTGAAATTTAAAGAGTTTGAATTTGAGGTGGCAAAACTAAACTCAACCCCTCCAATTCGTTCAATTTATTGAAGTTTGGACGGATTGATAATCCACACATTTATTAGCTTAATTCATCTCAATTCAATCCATTTAAAAATTGGATTGATATACAACCTGAATTGACTCGAGAGAGATATTGCCTAAATATTTTTAAAACACATTTTTTTTAATTTGATATGTTTTATATAGTCAGAATAAAAAAAATATAATTTAATTAAATACTAAAATATCATAAAAGAATAAATAAAATAAGTAAAACACAATAAAAGTTTGATTGGATTGGGTCTTTATCCGCTCTATAACTCATTATTCAATCCATTTTGACACATCCCAATTTGATCCAAGCAAATTCGGGTCGGGTTGGGTCTCAACTCATTTATTGTCTTGACTCATTATAACTCGCTTAAATTTGATCCAACCTATCCAATTGTCACCCCTAATTTGGACTAATCAGGATTAAGACAAAGTACTTGATCTATAAGCAAAGTTTAATGATATAATTTCTAAGACAAATGAAAGTCTCAAGCATTGACGATGTTGTTATAGACCTTATTGAAGTAAGGTGGATAAAATGAAAGTTCTTATGATGTGTCTTTGTGTGATAATAATATGCTATCAAAATTTATAAGTTTTATAAAATAGTGATTATTAGATTAATTTTATTATATGGAACAGAGTGTTGATCAATCACGAACTCATATTTTTAACTATGAAAATGATATAAAAAAAATTTAAGATAAATATATGAACATACTAAAAAAAGTATAATCACAGAAATGAAAGATATTCTTGACAAGGCCATATGCAACCTTTGAATTTTTAAATCTCAAATAATGACTGTATCTCAACTTGCAGAAGAGTTTGGGAAGAATGAAAAAGATAATATTGACAAATTACCATCTTATTAATGTATTTAAATATCTTTATTAAGAGACGTGTCAATTGTCAACAATTCATTTATGTTAGATTAGTGAGAATAGCGGATAGTCGGACATTATCTAGTCTTTTTTATCAATAAGTATTATTAGTACTATTCTACTATTTTATTTTTTTAATTTTATTATTAATTATCTATTATATTTTTTTACTTCAATTATCGTGCTATTGTTACTTCAATTATTTACTATATGATTTCTTCGTTACTAAATTTACTTTTTTTATTATATTTTATTTTAGTTGAAGGTCTATCGTAGGAATAAAATTGTATATAAACAATTCCCTAAATTATCATTTGTGGAATTATGATGCATAGTTAGATCAAGTTAATATTTTGTATATAAAAAGAACAAAAAACTTTTAAGACATTTCATAAGCATCCTTAGAATTTGGTATTGTCATAGTCATACAATCTATTTTTATAATTATAAGAACTTGTAATCAAAATAACAAAAATTCAATATAAATTTGGAAGTTTCATTTCAATTGAAAGAACAAGCTAAAGAAAGACCATCTTTAAACCTCTTCTAATTAATAAGAAAAACTCTTAGTAGTATAGATTTTGTTATGCAAATTAAAGATTGGCTTATGATCTTTTCTAACATCTACATGAGAGGGCTATTAAGAAGTCCATGACCAGAAGGAACCCCTAAACCATTCCAATTTTGCCTGCTTGAGTACTCAAAATCAGCCACATTTCCATCTCCATTAATCTGCCATGGATATCCCCACAAGATTTTGTTGTCACTACACATCTCTTCTTTCAATGCAATGGATGTTGTGATACCACTTCTCATGACTTCTTGAATATCAAAATTTGTTTCCATTTCTCCACTAGCGCTTTCAACAAGTCTCATATTATTCCCATTATTACCAATTGATCCATAGTAGTACATGTTATGGTTCAAGAAGCCATTTGGGGTTTCAAGAAATCCACCCCTAAGTGCATCAAGAAAGCCGGCATGAGGAATAGCTTCTGCAGAAGAAGTGCACATGCCACGATTTTCAAGAATATCATGATTTCCAAAATTAGTAAGACAAAGTGAATCAAGAAAGTTTGCCTCAGTTCGAATTGTTCTTTGCAACTCAGGATATACTAATTGTCCACTTTCTTGATTTTGGAGCCTAGAAAATGCTAGGCTAAGGTCATTGGGATCATAAGAAAGTACTTGTGTGAGAGATGATATTTGATTATTAGGACAAGTGGTGGTGGGCATCATCAAGGATTGATTGTCTGGACTTGATCTTTTTGATGATGATGATCTTTGTTTCTTCCTACATCCTCCTCCTACCGGAACATTTCTTAATGTACCTCCTTTTGTCCAATACCTCCTGCATGATTTGCAAAAGTACCTAGGTTGAGTGAGACTATAATTGTTGTAGTAGCAAAATTTGGTGTTAGAAGAATCACATCTAGGACATTTTTGTACTTCATCTTGAGGCCTTGGTTTCTTTTCTTGTTGTGGCTTTGTGCATGCCAACATGCTTTCTAGTGTTTCTGGAAACACTTCATCCTAGAGAAAATAAAGATCAACAAAGATTAGCAGTAGCACTTGATATATACAAAACCAGAAAATGCATTTTGGAGAACCAAATAATTAATCACTCCGTCTCAATTTATGTAATATTGTTTAACTTCACATATAATTTTATAAATAAAAAAGGATCAAAATAACTATTCGAAATAGCTCATATTTATCCTTTATTTATTTTTGGAATCAAAACTACTTTTCCTCTCTATGTTTTGGACCACAACGTTATTTTTGTCACTGGAACTGATATGGCAGTCCAACATGACATAAATCTCTTCCCTCTCAATCATGTTCTTGTTGAAAATTTATGATTTAAAAAGAACTTCTGAAAATTTATGATGTAAAAAAAGTCATAGATATTGTATAGTTATAAATCATCTCATAGCAATAAAATTAATATTTTAAAGTTAAAGTATATTATTAATAAATATTACTTAAAATATATTTTTTTGACCCATTAAAAAGGAAGTGGGTGACAAAATTAAGAAATGATGAGAGTGGAAAGAAAAGGAGCTTGATACCTCTTAATACATCATGTATGAATGTTGTTTTTACATTCAAATATTATTACTTTTATTTAATCTAATAATATATGCCAGCATTTAGTTGTTTCCAGGCTAATATATATACTTCCTTCACTAATTTTTTAAATAGATTAGATTAGATTAGATTAGATTAATATTTATATATTTTAAAATTATATGAAAATTTTTGTAATTAAGATGTAATTTTTCTTACATTAATAGGGTTAAATTAGATTTTAAATGTTAAGCAAACTTTACATAGGTTGAATTTTTTTTTTAAAAAAAATGCCACATAACTTGATACAAATAAATACATGATTTATAAAGAGATTTAAATTAAAAAGACAGATAAAATTGAAACAAGTTTGTGCACTTCTCTCCTCTAATCTGTCTTACAAGATCACTATAGCAAAATTAAATACTTTTTTGAAATTTGGATGGTTTATTCAAGAAATTGACATAGCTACCATTAGTTCAAATAAAATGAAAATTTTTGGACGGTTTTTAAAGATAAATTTTGTAAGTTACAAAAAGTGGCTTAATTAGATTACTTTTTTTTAGTGTTTGAACCTTCTTTCACACAAAACTTCATAAAACACATATTCAAACACAATTTTTAACTTTCAAAAAACGATTTTCATCTTACTTCCAAATTTTTTCTTTTTCAAAATTTCAACCAAATCTGCTTTCAAATGTTAGCAAGTAAAATTCCATTGCTAATAGAATAAAATTTGAGTAAGAAGATACCATAATTTATTTAAACCCTTTAAAAAAAAAAGAAATCATTTCATAGTGGTAAAAAAAATCATACAATATAATCTAGTGGAAAATCCCCAAAAAATTGCAAAAAATAAAAATAAAAATATTCTTTACCTTGTGATAATTTTGTGCATTAGAAAGATCCATATCCATGTACAACTCTTCTCAGTATAAATATATAAGAACTAATTAATCAAAGTTGTTAATATAAAGAAAGTTGATGTGAGAAACTTTGAAGAAGAGAGAAGTAGGATTAATTTGGAGTGCAATTAAAAGAAAAGGAGATATATATAGAGGAAACTATATGCAAAATATAAGATTATTAACTTATGCCCACCAATACTATCTCAACTCCATATATATATATATACACACATTCTACAAAATAGAGAGACAAGAAAAGAGGTGTGGGGTAGGGTATGTGGAGAGTAAGAAAATAATCCCTCCTTCGTTCTTTTTTCAGCCGTATGTTAAATTTTTTAAAAGTTAATTTAAATAATTTTTAATGTTAAATTAGAGAAAATTAATTTATTATTTTAAAATTTTTGATATTTAAAATTATACAAAAAAATATTATTAATTGTTTGGGTTGAACTTTTTTTTTTGGTCAAAGTAATAGATATCAATAGTTATCGACTTTTGGAAAAGAGTAGAAGAATGACATCTCTTAAAATATTAATTAAAGTTTATATAACTTGATCCTAAAAATAGAAACTATTACAACTAAAATAGGACGAAGGATATATAAAGAAGTAACCACATCAAAAAAATTAAAGAAAGTTCAATAGTATATATTAAGATATAAATAAAAAAATAATTTTTAATTATATATAAATAATATACCTTCTATCTCAATATATTTTACATTTTGATAAATTTAAACATCAAAATTTTCATTTTAAAAAATTTATATCTGATTAATATTAAACTTTTTAACTTTTAAAATTTAAACTATAGTACTATATAAAATAATTTTTTTTAAACAATTGTATAATATTTTGGTGACTACCTGTTTCAGTAGTGTATGTTTTGATTGAGTTACAAATAAACAACATATCAGAAATTCGACACGTGAGATTTGAAAAAAATAAAATACACATAAATTTTATTACTATTTTATAGGATAAAAAAATTATTTTTGAAGGAGTGAAAATATTGGTAGGAGCAGATTATTTATGGGGATTGGTGTATATTCAACCAAGTACTACTTGCCTTAGCACGCATATAAAGCAATGTTCACATGAATCATCATAATATATATTGGAAATAAGACTTTGAATTTTCCAATTTAATTTCTGTCCCGAAACGAACTTTATTTCATTGAAATACGAGTAAAGAGTTTGTGGGACCAAATGACATGGGAAGTATAACAATTCTTCAGGACGTTTGTATGGGTGAATTGTTTTGAGGAATTGATGAAGTGGATATTTTGAAAATTAAATTATTATCAAATATAAATATAAATTATTATCACACATTGAATTAAAATAAAAAAATATCAAATAAAAGCAGAAAAGAAATAAGGGCGTGAGTGATGGAAACCTCATAATTTGTCTTATCATGCAAGCTCACCTAATTGTTTTGCCCATGTCACTTCTGTTATGCCACAAAAATTATCTTTTAAAAGAAAAAAAATAATCATTTGATAGCAGAGTCAAAAGTTGTGGTTGTTTCCTTGTGTATGTTTTTTCTCCGAGTATTTTTTTAAAATAGTGTATTTGAGTTAATAAATTTATTATATATAAATATTAAATCTAAATTAATTATTATCACGAAAAATTATCATTATACAATCAAAATTCTTAAAGTCAAAATTGTGATTACAGAGAGAGATAGAATTCTCATCCAAGAATATTTAAAATGTAAAGAGAGAAATATATGAAAAAGTTAGGAAATTTAATATCCACTATATGTAAATATAAAATTAAAAGTAATTTCAATTTATATATCAATATAATTCTTCGCAAAAATAATTGAATTAACTCCCTGCAAATTATGATTAATGAAAATTTACATTAATTTTTTTAAAATTGAAACAATGGTTATTGAAATTTGATGTATCGGATGATAATTAGAAGGTAACAAAACATTGGAAGCATACGTGACTTCAAAAAAATTAATATTTGTCTGATATCATTTCTTAAATATATAAATATTTATATAAAAAAAGATAAATAATATTTTTTTTAATATTTTAATCTAAGCATAAAATTAAAAATATCATATAATGTAAATTGAAGAAATATTAGAATATTATTACGGATTATACAAAAGGAATATTCATCTTTAAATTATTTCATCAAACAATCCAATGATAGATTATTCAAATGATCAAACGATGATCATATAATTAATGGCTCACATTCTTTTCTTCCTTTTTTTTTTCAAGATTATTGTAAGATTTTAATGGTGTGAATCCTAACTTGAGTAAAATTTCCCTCCAAAGAAATATTACACTTTTTGACCCTAATTTTATTTACTTATAAAATACGAAAAGGGCAAAACCCAAAATGTCTTATTGGAGAAATGAGAAATAAAGGTAAAGAGAATGTTTGGTGAAATGTGGACCAAGAGAATCATGGATATTTAATGGATAAGGATCACTTGAAGATTATTGTTGTTGTTGTTAAATAGAAAAATGATGATCATTAGAAGAAGCAAGGATGGTCACTTGACCAACCATCGGAATACTTGGACCCACATTAAAAGAAAATAATTTGATATACATGTTCAGGCATCGTTTGAAAGGGTGTGAATATTTATATTAATAATATAAAATATTTATTATGCAATATTTAATTTAGTGTATTATAAAATAATATGTATTTAATAATTTTAATTAAAAATTTATTATAAAATTATCTTTCATAAATATGGTGGAAAGAATATCAAAAAGATTTTGAGGGACAATTATATGTATCTTTAATCATATCCACTCCATGTATGCATTAAAAGCCTTCGTAGTATTAATGGAAAAAGGCATAAATTTCCCACCCCAACCCATCCCTCCTTCAAAGTTATCCCAAAAAGTCATTTACATGCTTTAACTATCTAAATGATCTATTACACACCTATAGTTCTCAAAAATAATATATTTTAACCTTTCTTACCCAAGCCCCAGATATCAGATAGAGAGGTGAGACGCATTCGCCCTCAGATAATGTCACGTGTTAAATGAATTCCAATTTATTCATTGACCCAAACCCATTTATTCCTCAAAGAGAAGAGTTCATTGTACAAGAGCCACAAGTACCGGGAGCATCTTCGTCAGCTTCTTCGAGGATTTCTCCGGTATCGATGGTGGCTCCTTCAATTGCATCAACACCACCTGTCTCTGCCCCTGCTAATGCTCCTACTGCCACATCTTCTCCATTTGATTCTCCATTGGCATCTCCTCTAGCTACACCAGCTGTTGAGACTCCGGCGTCATCTCCTTCCAATATTGCTTCTCCTCCATCCATCGCCGCCACTTCCGGAAGTTCTCCTACCGAATCTACAAACTCTGCTTCCTCGAACAAATCATTGTCAAATCTGCTGTTGCGGCTATCTTTGTTGCTGCTTTGATGCTCTAAATCTCCGATCTGTAAAATGTTTCACATATTTTTATTCGTCGAAATTGATGAGCTAGAATTTATTTTCTATTGTTTAATTATTTATTTTTTGTATACTTTTGACGTTTGCTAATGGGATTTGGTATGAGTTTTCTGGTGAGTAAACAGAGTCACCAAAGAACTGTCGATTTTCTAAAGATACGGGATGATTGTTCTGTGGTGGTGACTTTTGGGTGGGGCTATTTTGGTGGATTCCAGTGAGCTTGGTGACTAGTGGTATTTTCCAGCGATGCGGAAGAGGAGAGAAAGGAGAAGTAAAGAATTTTTGAGTTTTGCCGGCGGGAGTTCGACGGTGGACGGTGTTGAAGTTGGGGTGAGTTGTTATTCCTCCATTTCTCCAACATGATAATTTTAATTTTAAAAATAATTATATTAGATGGGACGCGCTAACAGAGAGTGATAAATACGCACTAGGGATTTGGTATAGGGAGGTTAAAATATATCACTTTTCAGAAGTATAGGTTGTTGGGATGCAAAATGCAAACTCCTCTCTCCCACATCGGTTGTGGAAAGGTAAAATGACCAACTTATAAGGTTGAA
>JAOTQJ010000096.1:312873-328370 GCA_025642045.1 Solanum sejunctum
TATTTAAAAATTATTTTTTTAAAAAAAATAACGTGACTGAATTAAAATATATCATGTGTAAAAGATAATTTTATAAAATTATTATTAAAAAATAATAATAGAAATAACTTTTTTTTAATAATAATAATATATTTAAACTAAATTTTTAATGAATTGAATAAATAAATCTTCTATTAAAATTTGATGGCATATTTAGATTTTTTCCTTAAATAAAAGTATATAAGAGGATAGGCAGGTCATTTCAGAAGGAAGCATATTTGAAAAGCAAATGTGAATGCATGAAATACTATAAAAGATTCCTTTTAATGTTCACCTACCTTCTATGACAATTGTTCTCCACAAGTGTGGCATGGAAATGGGCACCTGACCAATAAAATTGCTGCCTTTTGTTGACATTGACAGCAAAATGACGCAACAAAAAGCACGTAGTTTTGGAAGAAATGGTATGGTCCGAGCAGCTTTGGTCCTCTAATTGACGCCGCCCTTGTATCATTAACATGTGGCATCCACACGTAATGAAATTTGGACTAACTAAGTAATTATTATATGAAAAAGGATTAAATTTGACATAAATTATATTTCTTCCGCATCAAAAATAAATTACTATTATCTAATTCAACTTAGAAAAGAATGTGAGAAAATAAATAAGATTTTTAAATTTTATGATTCTAAATTAAAATTATATTAAATATATCAAAATGTCCTTCAATTTGGTGGCCTTAAACATGTCATATGAAAAATTCAAATTAAAGTGTAATAAAAAATAAATTATTTTTTTAGACGCACATCTGAAAAAAAAAGTAGATCATTCCTTCTTAAACAAAAAAAGTATGAGATAGAATAGATTTATCTTCCATTGACTAATAATAATTAGGGTTAAATATGCAATTATCATTATTAAATTAAGTTCATCCTAATTTTCAAATAGTGAAAGTTTTATTCGGTAATCTTCTCGTAAAGATAATCATCAGTCTTTCTATATCAGCTAATTGTCGATCTTGAAGATTGATTCTAACCTATCTAAGGAATTAACCTACGTGTTGTGAATGTCAACACTCACTTATGTGACATGTCTTATAAATTTATAAATTAAAGTTCAAATTCATGTCACATGTCAAAATAACTTGAGGTCTCAGTTATATTCAAGACAAACAAGATGGAGTCACGTGTTTAAATATTATGGCAATCCATCAAATTCAGAAGTCAATCAAAAGTGTCTTATAATATAATACTTGTGATAAGCTTAATGAGTTACATCATTTTCATGATCCAATCAGAATGAGGCCAAATAGTTGTCTTTGTCTTTGGACTTCCTACCCCTACCACTATGAATAAAAGGATTGTATAATTTTTTAAGGGACATGTAGCAAATATCGGAGAAAGCAACAACATCAACTACATAGTTCTTTAAGGAGTGGTCGATGGAGTTTTAATCAACTTTGGGACAACAATCTTATTCAATAATTGTAGAGATCAGACATATTAAGGGGTTCAGATTATTTAGCAATTCAAGATATTTGCTACTAGACGTCCTAAAATTATAGAGAAGTTTAGGAGAGAAAAATTAAGAGAACAACAATATTGTACACGACAAACTTCATCAATAAAACTTATTTTATTTTATTTATTTTTATTATAGAAAAAATTTTGCAAATAAATTTTAACATACTCAATGGGATCAATTTTTCTCTTCATCTCTTCCTCTTGCAAAGTGAAAACTACAAATTCAATTATTACAATAAGCTCATAAAGTCCAATGATTTTTCATGCAAGAATTCTATTGTTGTCATATCTTTTGAGCTCAATCATACTAGTTTGAACATTCGACCCATGTTTAAGACTAGTAGTGATGAATTTGAAATACTTCACATTTTTGGAGATGGCAAAAGATAGCAAATCTCATATGATGGTTGTAACTACAAACCTTACCTTGCACCTATGTTGTTAACAAACTCTCTTAAAATAATTTTAAACTTTGGTAAATTTGAAGATTCGACAGATTCTCCAATTTCATAAAAAATCAATGCTTTGATGATTGACGCAATTGATATGAACGAGAAGTTTGCAATAATGGATCAAATCATTATAGCCTTGAAGATGTTAATGATTAAAATCTTCAAATCTCTAACTTATATTAGCAAAATTGAAATATTCACACTCGGATACTCACATAATCTGGTCACATCTCTAATTTTTTTGATTTAGCTTCTCTCTACAAAACAATGACATTGAGGAATCGCTTAGCTAAAATTTTAAAAGAAAAAATATTTATTTTAATCACAATGTTACTTGTCCAACAATTGCAAGACATGATAACAAACATCATCATGGCTCAATAAAGTAGTGCACCATCAAGTTGTTGTATTATATCCAAGCCTATGATTCATTGTCAATGTATTCCAACAACTACCAACCACCAAAGCTACAATAATTTGATGATATAAGAAATAGAAATTAATGCATCGTTCACTTTGTTGAAATTTATAATAAACATAGCAACATATGATGACCTTTATGTAAAATAGTTTGTTGTTCAATAAAAAGGAATGCGTATACCTGATATATCGATTTGATATGAGTTCGTTAATAATTGCGGGCAACTTGAGAAGAAATTTCTCAATTATTATTATAGAATTTTTTAGATTATCTACATAATGAAATTAATTGGTGCTTCACGAAGAGAAGACGAGCTTATAATGAATTACATCAATTGTTGGACAACATTAAATTTGCACTACAAAATTATTTTTTTAAAAAAATATCTATCGTGCAAAATGTGCATTCAAGAAATATGATGAGATCTTTTATACATGTTAAGAATCAAACCTATGCGACATTAGAGCCTAAGATGCATCAAACATCTTCATCTATTTTTTCATTATTGTTCTTTCTTCAGTGCATCATTTAATTACTTCAAAATTATTATATTTACTCCAATATTAATAGATATTGACTTGTGATATTAGATCTAAACGGGTATTTTCATTATTTTGATTTCAAACCCATTTTGATATATTATTTATTTGCTTATAATTTCTTATTGACTTTTCATAATTAAAATAAATATTATATTAGTTCAATTTTACTAGGTATATTATTATAACAACAGCTAATAAGTGCAATTTAAGAAAAGTAAAGTGCACATACGTACCTCGTTCCTATTTCAAGATAAAAAAGATTATCTCTAATAGACTCTCGGCTCAAGGAAAAAAAAGCCTCAAAGAAGTAATGATAGTGAAGGCATAAGAAACCATATTGAGCATAAGTATAACAAAATAATACGATAATTGAAATACAAGAAACAACAAAAATCAAAATAAAAAAACTACATGAATAATATTATGACTATCAGTATGGATGGATAGTGAGATAACACACTACTGCATACTAATTCTATCCTAATTCACGCCTCCATAACCTCCTAATGAAGGTCATGTCCTTGATAAGTTGAAATCATGTAATATCTTGTTTAATCATATCAATCAAATACTTTTTTGATCTACCTCGTACTCTCATGAAATCATCCATAGTTAAGCTCTCAAACTTCCATACTAGGATATTCGTCATCTCCTATCTTCACATGTACAAACCATTCTAGCTTAGCTTTTTGCATTTTTTTCTCCATCAAAGTCACTCTCACCTTGTCCTAGATATCCTCATTTTTGTTTTAATCTTAATTCTTCTAGTATGATTACACATCTATCACAATATCTTCGTTTCTCTATTTCTTCGTCAGAATGTGAGAATTCTTGATTAGTCATCCCATATAACATAGATATTCTAACCACTTCCCCATGAAAATTGCCTTTAATTTTGATGATACATCTTGTTATTGCATAAGACTCTGAATTCAAGCATTTATTTCATTCACCCTATACCAATCCAATGAGTGACGACAATCATTACTTAATCTCCCATTTTCTGTAAGAATACATCCTAGATAACTTCAAAATTTCTCAAAATTTCCTCTCTTATAAATAATCTGTATATCAAAATTCACTTTCTCATCGGATATATTATTATTATTATTATTATTATTATTATTATTATTATTATTAGGTGTCATGGAGTCTTACATAAATTGGATCGTGAGGGGCCACTTTGGTTACCCATATGCGTCCATTTCCAAGGCACAATATGAAATTGAGCAATGACAGAAGTGAGGACGCAGGTTTCATTATTTAAGAAGAATCTTTGTTGCTTTTATGCGTTCACATTTGTTTTTTAAAAGATATTTCCTTGTGAAATGACATCATCTAATACGTATGGGCTCGTATTGATTTGTCATTTTATTTTTTTCTTGAAAAATATAACAGTAAAAGATTCAATTTGATTATCGATTATGAAATTTTAAAATTGTAACTTTTGAAAATTAAAATTTTGTTTGGACATGTATTTCCATTAAATCTTCTTTTAAATTTTTGTAAGATGAAAGAGAAATTTTTCTCTAAAACTGATCTAGGTTTTGAACATGAATATATTTGAGGATAATTTTTTAATTAAAGTCTAATCAAATTTTAAAACTAAACAAATTCTTGAAGATAAAATTTAAAATTTGATCCAAAATCTTTGATTAACTGCTATTCAAAGATTTGAAATTAAAGCTTGTGTTAGTTGTGATGATTAAAAGGACAAATACGAGAATCTTAGTAGCTCATTTGGTTGACTATCTAAATTTTTATCTTATTGATGAGAATTCAATTCTCCACATTGTAATTTTTCTCCCCATTTTGTCTTTCCCTACCCCCAATTTTTTTTTTAAAAAAAAATAAATAAAAATACGTGTAAACTGTTACTATAAGATGAAGAATATAATGATTTAAAAATAATTTGAGGATATATTTGTCATTAAAAAAATTTCTACTGAATATAAAACTAGACTAAAAGGAACTTTTCATTTTGCTTAAATTATATTACGAAATTCCACATTTAATATAAGGTGTCCTGTCAAAACAAAAATAATAGTGATATGATTTTGAAAAGGTGGATAAAAGATATAAACCTTTTATTGGAGTGGAGACCATATAATTGAAAGGAAAATAGTGAAAATGCAAGTTAATTTATTATTATGAAAAATCAGAGAGATTAAGGAGGATAAAGATTAGAGAAATTGGGTCAAAACAAAAATATCACTATTTACATAGAATTAAAGGGAATGAAATAAGAATATATATGGTATTTCCCTTATAGATTTATAACCTGGGAGGAAAATAATTATTCTATTATTAATATAGATATTAAACTTGGAAAGAAAGTAAATACATTTTATAGAATATTTTTAACTGATAAATAAATAAATGTTTTGCATTAATTTCGATAGTCTTTCTTATACAATGTGTTTTTCTTTTTCATAATGTCATTTAATACTTGTTAAATATTGAAAAAAAAATACTTTTCATTTTAATTCGTTTAGAAAAAAATGAAATATTTTTTTATTTAACAAGTATTAAATAATATTAATATTTTAATTATATTGGTTTCACTTATTTGCAAAGTAGAAGGGAAGTGATTATTGCTTCCTTCATCTTGATGCAGTTTGATCGAACACAACACTATCATCAACAAGTTTCGTCCACAAAGTAAAACTTGATGATGGTAGACACACAAATCTTCCTACTATTTTTTCGAGATAATTTAACTAGACATAAAATTTAAAAATATGAAAAGAAATGCAATATTTCAAAACTACACTTAAATAAAAAGATATACATTTATCTGATCTATTGCCAAATAAGTAGAGTCCAATATAGTAAAATATTAATTATATCATTAAATATTTTTCCAATATGAAATTTCCTATATATAATAAGCCGTATGTTTGAGCAGCTTAGGGTTAAAACGCCTGTTTGAGCTGCATGCTTCATCTACTTCAAGCAGGCAATTGTTGCTTGGCTTGGTGGTCCTAACTCGACATTTTAAATCCAGCATTTTGAGACCAAATCTCAATAATGACAATATTTTGCGATATCTCTATCAAGCATTAAACAGGCAGGTAACTACACCCTATCTGCTTAGTGCTACAGTATCTATTAAAGTAGCTATTTAAATTTTACTGTGTCACTTAACGGGTCTACTAATTTTGTGGTAGCTATTAAAGTATCTGCACAAATTTACTATGATATTTTTATTAATTATTATTTAAATTATTGCTTACGGCTGAACATTTCAACTGCCTGCTGTAGTTACTTGAAACAAGCAGGTGACTACATCCTATCTGTTTGGTGCTACGATGTTTATTAAAGTAACTATTTAATTTTACTGTGTCACTTCTATTAATTATTATTTAGTTATTTTTTTATCTACTGTAATTATGAAATTACAATAACATATCTATTTAATTTTGCAATCGCTATTAAAATATTTATTGGTCCCGTGCAATGCATGAGATTCAAAAACTAGTACTCCTTTTATCTCATTTTATATAACACTTTTTTCTTAAAAGTCTTTTTCTTTTTCTTAAATACCATATCAAATTAAAGAGTGCTACATAAAATGAAACAGAGGAAGTACTGATAAGATAATTGTGGCACTAAGGACATTTCAGTCATTTAAATAAATATTTAAAAGTCCGGCATGATCTGATGGAGTGCACGATTCACAAAAATCCAAATTCGATTTTCCAACCAATTAGAAGAATTCATCTGACTTTCCTCTCAATCTTAGCCACACGATCATCCTAATCCTACGGTCTACATTTGCCTTCCAGAACCTTCTCTTCCCTTTTATCTCCCTCATTTTTGGCTTTTCATTTCATTACGCTGCTTGTGGTCTGCTCGTGCCGTATTCTTTCTCTCTCAAGGGTTTAACATTTTGCCTTTCTCTCTCTCAGGTTCTTATCGGATATCTATGGATCTCTTATGCAGCTCTATTTCTTTCACCTTGAATTGCATTGTTGATGTTGTGAAATGTGTGTATAGATAGATGTTTTTGACTGCATTTTTGTTCCTGGTATGCCTGTTTGCCTGGGATTATGTGATCCTTTACAGAGGATGATCCATGATTTATAGACCATCTGATCTTGATATGAATCTATGTATTACGAATATCTTTTTTTTTTATAGAAAAATGAGTGTTTGATTTCTTTTCGATGAATGTGTTTCGATCTTTTAACTGCGATTTTAGTTTGGCCGGAGCTTTATATATTAGAGTACTAATAATTTTTCTAAGAACATGAGTATAGACGTCTTTTCGATGGATGTTTATAGATCATTTTACTGCGATTTTAGCTTGACAGGAGGTTTTAGTCTCAACTTGTTTGGCCACAAGAATTTACTTAATTTTTTTCTGCTTTTTTGGTTTTATTTGAAATTCAGTGGGCAAAATACAAGTGAAATCCCAAAACCCTTATATTCATCATTTTTCGTTTTCACTGTGTTTCCTTTTTTCAAATTTTAACCTAAATTTTTAATGCCAAAAATACCCTTGGCCTGTTCAAAATAGGTCAAATTTAACCCACTTACATTTTTGGATCATAAATCCCCTTATTGTTACATTTTTTGGTTCCAAAACACACTAACGAAAAATGCCTTTCCTTCTTATGGTTGTTCCATAGCAAGGGAAAATAAGGCAATTTTTCCCTTGAATTATTTGAATGGGATAATTTGGTCATCCATTTAAAGTTTATCAGAAGTGCTTTTGATTTTAAAAATTACCAATAAAGTGAATAATATTTGATTTTCACAGCCAAAGTCATACTTAATTAGTTTGTATGAACTCCTTTTCTGAAATATGTTTTATATTGTTATTTTTCAACTTCTAGTAGTGCATGGATCTGTTTACACATAATTTTTTTTTCCTACAAATACCTGAGCCTTATATACCATACTATCTTGATTAATATATTGATGTGTGTTGGATTGTGAAACTTGGGATCTTATTGTACTTAAATGCTGTGTAGATCAATTACTATGGGTAAGTCCTATCCCACCGTGAGCGAGGACTACCTCAAGGCTGTTGACAAATGTAAAAGGAAACTCAGAGCACTCATTGCGGAGAAGAATTGTGCTCCTATTATGCTCCGTCTTGCGTAGGTTCTCTTCAATTGGTGTTTGCTTCTTCTGCAGAGTTCTTGTCCTTTTTCTTTTTGCAAATTTTGAATTGCTCAATTTACAAAAGAGTAGTAGTTTCTCCTCCCTTTAACACTGTTTTTAATATGGTGGTTCATTTTTTTATATTAACGATAGAGGACTTATGTTTTAAGTAATGGTGAATGACTATTTTACAGTGAATACAATACATCAGATCTAATGATATAATGAATTGTAATTTTTGAGAATTGTGTATAAAAGGAGGGTATTATGCATTTTATGAATATTTGAAATAGGAAATGTCATGTGAATTAGATTATAGCAGTAACTTTTTCTGAGAAAGATAAGGGAAAGTTGATCATGACCTAAAGATATTTTCTGTTGTCTCAGATGGCACTCTGCTGGAACCTATGATGTGTCTTCCAAAACTGGAGGTCCTTTTGGTACCATGAGGTTCAAAGCTGAGCAAGCACATGGTGCAAACAATGGTCTTGACATTGCTCTCAGACTCTTGGAGCCCATTAGGGAGCAGTTTCCCATCCTCTCCCATGCTGATTTCCATCAAGTATGTACCCTTGTATTGATTGTTAGTTGGTTATTTTCTTTACCTTTTTTATTTGCTTAAACAAAGTGCATAGCTGACTTGTTATTTTTCTTTTGGTCCAGTTGGCTGGTGTTGTTGCTGTTGAAGTTACTGGTGGACCTGATGTTCCCTTTCACCCTGGCAGGGAGGTTAGTCAGACTTTCTCTGCAGCTTTGTAGCAATTCTAATTGACTTGTAATGACTATTGAATAGAGTTTACATCTAAATTTGAGGCCCGATTTGTAAGGAAATACTGACATGTGATACTGAGAAACTTCTATCCAAATTTTATGCTTTTGGCAAAAGTCTCCTCCTGCATTGTGAATACTGACTTGATTCATACTCTTACATTCCCTTTCCTACTTTATGTATAGAAAATTTATTTTATTTATATATTCAAAATATGGAACATTTTCATTCCTCTTGACCAAGTGATAAAACAACAACATTACCCCAATGCCTCAAAGGCTCCTGCCATTGCGGGGTAAGGAGAGGTTGGATATACGCAGTCTGACCCCTATGTTTAAAAACATAGCGTGACTGTTTCCAGATGACTCATGATGAGCGTCGAAAGTTGCATTAACTAACTACTACTTTACAATTGAAAGAAGCGTAGACAGTTTAAAGAGCCATTTCGCTTTATTCTATCATACCCAAAGTCAAAAAATATTGAATCTTTGGCTCCATCTGAGATTGATGGAAATCTTTTGACCAAGTGATGACAAGTCATATTTATGCAACTAGATTCTAATTTTGCAGTTGGTTATTTGAGAAGTCATACTGTTTGAAATGTTTAAGTGTGGCGTTTGCTGCTTGTGATTTCCTTAAGTTGATGATTTATCTATTTCTCTTTAGTTATGGAAGTGCCTCTCCTTTTAATTGTGTAATTTAAATGTATCTGTATGATGACTGTTCTCCATTTGCAATCTGTTCTAAACTAAAAAGGTCATGCTGGTTGATAAGTGACTAATCATGTCAATATTAAAATTACTCATTTGGTGAAATCTGAATCTATGTTAACATTGCGTTGCCTAGGACAAGCCAGAACCACCTGTTGAAGGTCGCTTGCCTGATGCCACCAAGGGTAAGTTGTTCCGTTGCAATCTGTCTTTTGATAGATTGATAGCTTTATAGAGCAGATTCTGATTGCAATCTGTGTAGAGGAATATAATATTTCTTGCAATTTGCCTGCCTTGATAATCATATATGTAAACCTAATGCAGGCTCTGACCACTTGAGGGATGTGTTCGTGAAACAAATGGGTCTTTCTGACCAGGATATTGTTGCACTCTCTGGTGCCCATACCTTGGTTTGTTCCTTGGTTTTAATGTTTAGATCTATTTGCTGCGAGGTTCTATTGCTACATATTTCTTTGTGATATTTTCTCCAGGGAAGGTGCCACAAAGAACGTTCTGGTTTTGAGGGACCTTGGACCACCAATCCCCTCATCTTTGACAACTCATACTTTAAGTAAGAATACTAAATAGACCTGCCTTTTTGCAGTTTCTCATCTATTCATTTTTTGTTTATTCGACATTATTATTGTCAGGGAGCTTTTGAGTGGGGAAAAAGAAGGGCTCTTACAGTTGCCATCAGACAAGGCTCTCCTCTCTGATCCTGCTTTTCGCCCCCTTGTTGAGAAATATGCTGCGGTTAGTGTGTGTGTGTGTATATATATATATATATGCTGTTCATGCAAGTCCTAAAATCCTGGCTGTGTTGACTGACAGGAGTAACTTTTTGCTTTGTCAGGATGAAGATGCCTTCTTTGCTGACTATGCTAAGGCTCACTTGACGCTGTCTGAATTGGGGTAGGCATAATATCATTAATTGAAAACTTTTCTGTATATGTTCTTATTGAAAGACACATGTCCAATTCTGCATAGATATTACGTGGTCCACCTTCTAACAGACAATTTTTTTTTCAATGCCAGATTTGCTGAAGCTTAAGATGGTGACTGGAAGAGTTGGTGGGAGTAGTGGCATATTTTTGTTAATGTTTTCATTTCTGAAAAGCTCGATGGAGTTGTATGGTTTTTGCTGCTCTCGTTATATCATGATTTAAGTTTGGCAGCTATTTTAGACGATATTGTCACTCTCTTTTAGCTTTTTAATAAGATCTTATTTCGTCTTTGTAGTTTCATTATTTCTGATAATTTTCCATTTAGTATTTTGATATTGTTTTGGTCCAAATTGTCTCCTATTCATATATGTTGACGGGGTAGCAAATACTCATTAAAAAATAAAGATCAAGGAGAAATTGAAGAATTGTCACAGCAACTATTACATGGTAGAATTTCAAATTAAATGGCAACAATTCGCGAGACATCATTTAATTCATAATCGTAATTGTCCTTATAAATTCCCTTATTATTGAGTATGATTAAGTAATCTGGGATTATTTTTTTACTTTGAACTCAAATGGACATGTGGTTTATTTTGCTGGAAATTACACTCATAGGCTTGTCTTTTGATAGATGTATCAGCTTCTATCCTAACAATATGGAGCAATGTGCTCGTTCAAAATCTGACTATTCGCGAAGTCAATTGAAATAGTCCACCATAGTCAATCCTTGAATTTCAACTTTTGTTTTGAGTTTCCTTGGGGGCATATAATTTTGATCTCACACTTTAATGGCTTCATATAAGGATTTTGGGTATACTATCTGTTTTCAATTTTAGTTTTCGGATTTCAGATTGATTTTTTGGTGTTTACAAGTTGGTCAAGTTCTAGAAGCTATGGAATTATGACTCATTGATCTCCATGGAATATAACCCCCTATGCTGGCATGGGAGACCACTTGCTAGGTGGAACTCCGTCATTTAGCATGCGTCTTTTTTAAATATCAATGCCTATGTGGAACCATTATCCTAGCCTACAAAGGCTCCTATGGTGGCACATAATTAATGGGGGAAAGGGTTGCTACTAGGATTCTCTCACCGAATCTTACCTCATTGCCTCATTCGGTGCTAATTCCATGAAATACTTCAAAGCATATACATTGTCATATAGTGTAACTTAAAATCATACGTAGCAATTTCATAAGAGTAGCTCTAAACATTGGAAACCATCAAATGAGAATTGACATTTTACATTGGGATCTATCATAAACATCCTTTTAAAGGCAACGTCAACATGCTTATATCTTAGACAAGATCATTGACTTTGAACCTTTCTTAATGCCTTTATCATCATCATCATCTTATGCAAATAGCATCTTTGAACTTAGTGATTTTATACATTAGCGTGAAAATACATGAATCAATGTAGTGTATGAACATGGAAAAATATGCAACTTTAAAACAAGTATTAAGCAACCCACATCATCAATGAAACCCTAGATATTGGAGTCATAATCATCAACTTAATATTTATAAAAATACATACTAAAGCATTTCATTACATCATTGGAGATAAAGTACATGGATCCATCATAAAAACATCATTTAAGTAATAGACATGCAACTCAATAATTCAAGAACTTAAATAAAAAGTAAAAGATTGATTAATGGACTTTGTAGGTGGAAGGTACCCATAAATCAAATTTATATACCTTGATTAGGAGCCTAAGAAAGCAACTTCAAGTTTGAGAAAAAACTTCAAGTTTGACGAAAAAGCCTTGAAAACCCTAGCTTGCGTTTCTTGTGTCTTGAAGAAGTAAATGTATTAATCTTCTAGGTAATTTATGTGTTTCTGTTTGTTTTCCTTGGTTAGAGAATTCCTATAGCGATCCCAGGTCATTTATGACTTACTGACACTGATAGCTCACATCGTTCCTTTGGATTTTGTTTTGCAATTTTTTTATTCAAAGTTGAAAATAAGTTAGCAGTAAAGTCGGCCTCTATACGTAATTCTAATAGTTCCATCAGCTCCGGAATGACCAAATTAGGCTAGGAGCATGTTCAGTGTTAGTTTTATCGAGATTTACAAATTTAGCCTCGGAATAGGCCAATAGTTGACTTTAGTCAACACCTTTGGTAAATGTGCCCAGATGAAAATTCTAACAGTGCAGTTAGCATCGAAACATCCAATTTAATCTAGGGCAACCTTTTGTTCTATTCCTGAAGCTTCTAGGGGCATTTTGACCTATCGATAGATTTTGGTATTTGAAAATGGGACCCACATTGGAATAAAACGACCTCCAATGAGAATTTTGACAACACTGTTGAGTCCGACATGCCATTTTTGATTAGATTTTGTATATAAATTATAATTTTTTTGACTCAAGATGAGGCCGGAGCATCAAAATTAAGTTTGAGCAGTTACTGAAAATTAAAAGCGGTGCGCTGACATAGTGAGCCCTAGGCCCTCACGTGGAAGGCGGCGTAGGAAGAATATTTATCCAGAAATTTGCTCAATTTCGCGAAGTAAAACATATAGGAGTAAATTGGTCATAATTCTCTCGATTTTGATCTGTTTTAAGTGATTCAAAGGGATAACTTGTGTAATTTTTTGAGAGAAACATCCTAAAAGTGTCAAAAATTTCTTTTGGCACGTCGTTTGAGGTAAAATTTATTATTTTTATGATTGTGTATTGAATATATTTTTAGAAACTTCAGCATACAATTTCTTATTCATTTTGAGTCAGATTTTGGTGAAATTTGGGTTTATTCTGTTTTCTTTTGCGAGACACACACTGTGGTAATGTCTGAACTAATTGGTAGAGCTTCATTTGGTGGAAAAATGTGATTTTTGTTGCAGTTTTGATTGTATTTTCTTGAAAAATTCAAAATGTGATAACTCAATCATTTTGAATCGATTCTAGTATAAATTGAAGAGTTGTGAGGCGTATGAAGTGGTATTGACGAATTTTTCTGAAATTGCTCAGTTTGAGAGAAAATTAAGGTCAAATTGGTTACCATGTATAGTTTTTATTGAAAATAAATATTTTTTATTTTTGGGTTGTTTTATACTCCTTCCGTCTCATTTTATATGACACTCTTTGACTTGGCATGGCGTTTAAGATAAAAAAAGGAAGACTTTTAAAAGTTGTGGTGTAAATTCATTTTTAAATATTTGTGTAGCTAAGAATCATTTTATTAAGGGTAAAAAAAATTTTTTTAAAGTTAAATTATTTTAAATAAGAGTAAGGTGACATTCTTTTTTGGACGAACCAAAAAGAAAAGTATGTCACATAAAATGAGACAGAAGGAGTATCATTTTAGACATCGGATTGATCCCGTGTTTCAGGTACAGGCTTAGGGAAGTATGAAGAATATTATATAGATTTTGTTTTGAAATTTCGCTGTCGCCCCAATTTTTGACCCAAAAACTGACGTAAGCCCGTTTTCTATGATCATAATGTCAAAATGACTGTATTGACACTGTGATTCTATTTTTAACAGTCTGATAACATTTGGAATAGCTAAGAGAAGTACAACCCATATGAATTGGACAAGAGCGTGGGTGATCGGTAGCTAGGTAGGCTAGGTTTTCCTTTATTGCTATACTGAGTTAGAATATGTAAGTTTTATTTTGGATAGCCTGGATATTTGTGGCGCTTTGAGGGTACGTGTAACTAGCCTATTAATTCCCTGTTGTATTTTTGGTAGTCTGGGCGGATGTAGTAGTTATTTGACCTATTAAGGATCCCTTAGGGACTGATGTACTGATTTTCTATCGTATACTGACTAGTTGTTGTACTTCTGATTAGTTAGAATTGACAGAACTATAATTGATATGCTAGGCAAGCTTGTGACTGCTGTATTCATTGTCTACTATAATTGTGTTTAGAGACCATATTTGTTAGTGGTGATATGTTAAGTGCCATAATCACTATAATTGATTGATTAAGTGTTATATTGTTGTGGTAACCAGTTAAATATTGTAATTACTGGATCATGGCTTGTTGAGGTTGTATTTGTCAAGTTTAACCCATTGAGACTAGTTATGAGTTGTATATTATTATTTTTCTATGATTCTAGTTATTAGGTGGTTTTTGGGCCTTAGCCTAGCTTAGGCTAGTGATGCCTTAGAAATACATTGTTTAGAGCTATTTACATGCTATGTGATTAGAGTTTGAAGTCCCTATGTGGAGGGTTGAAGTCCTTATGTGATCAAGGTTGAAGTCGCTATTAAAGGCTGAAGTCCCTATATGATCAGGGTTGAAGTCCGTATGTGTTTAGAATCGAGGGCCCTATGTGTTTAAGGTTGGAGTATCGATGTGGTCTGAGGTTCTCGAACGAATTAGGTTATTACACCAATATGGAGATCACCTATGCATCGTTCAGTTAGGCATCTCCTAGTTATGCAACATTGTTAGAATTGTTTGGTTGGCATAAAGGCTTAGTCGATAAGGCATTCCACTTACGTACATCACTCTACTGTCATCTAGATTCTAGTTACATCTGTTGATACAGATAAACACTACCTGGTTCTAGTTGGTTTGAGTTACTGTTAGAACCCGTAACTTAACTTAAACCCCGAAAGTCCTTAATTTGTTTGATTTAATAAAGTTTGGGATCGAACGTAAAACTTCTTTTAAGTTTAGTCCTTAAGCATAATTTGTGGTGGGATCAAATATATATGTAATCTTTTGATTGGTCCAAGTAGCACACTTGTTGCCTATATATATATATATATGAATGTGTCTTGTACAAGATGATGAAGTCCCATACTTAGCCAATTTTTTTTTTTAAAAACATAGAGCAAAGCTGTAGAACCCTCTCGGGTTGCTACAACGTTTTTAAAAAAAATTCTAATTTTTCATGTTTTTAATTATTTGACGCTTCAAGCTCGGTATATTGAAACCCCTAAGTGGCGTGGAGGCATTGGTTGGTCAAGAAAACACTTAGTTTAGCGGCTACGAGGAATTTGGGTGTAGTGAAAGATTGAAAGGTATGTTAATTTTTAGCTTTGTTTATGTTAATTAAAGGTTGTGAAGGTG
>JAOTQJ010000096.1:328470-347243 GCA_025642045.1 Solanum sejunctum
AAGATGATAGAGACAACCCTTAGAAATCAACTTTTGGGCTTTAAGACAAGAAATGAATCTATCCTTGACCACTACATCATGACTTTCCCTCTTAAGAACGGGTTCATTAGGGAATTAAAATTTAACCCTACCGGTTCTACAATCAATAGAAGCATAAGATGCATGCAACCAATCCATCCCCAGAATGACATCAAAATCCACTATATCTAATTCAACAAAATCACAAGGCAAGATTTTATGCAAAATAGACCTGGGACAATTTCTATAGACTCTTTTAACAACAATGGACTCACCAACGGGGGACACTTTATAAGGCTCACACAAAATTCAGGACTAACATGAAGCTTTTTGACAACAAAAAGAGTAATAAAAGAAAGAGTGGCACCTGGGTCTATTAATGCATATATATTAAAATCAAAAATCTATAACATACCAGTGATGCCATCGGGCATCTCATCTACCCCATGTCTCACTCGAAGAGCATAGACTTTATTTTGCCATGGTGCACCCCCTTATTGGCCTCCTCTCCCTTTTTGAGCCGCATTTGCACCTTAGCCTTTTGGACGACCATCTCTACCTGTGCTTCTAGCACGAGGACAATGAATCACCTTATGACCCACTTTACCACAACCATAGCAAGAATTGGAGTCCTTGAAACATGGGTCATTATAACTCCTACCAAATATTTGGCACATAGGGTTAGGAACCACACCACCACTACCTTGGAACCTTGGGTTGTCATTAGCAAACCTCCCATTAGAATCACTAGAAGACCCTTGGCCTTGGAACTTGTGGTCTTGAAGAAACCAGCCGCTCTTGGAATTTTTGAATCCACCCTTAACACGAGCCTTCTTAGACTCACCATTTCTTCTTTTTCTAAGATTTTCACCCTCTAGTTGTTTGGCATATGTCATAAGGCGAGACAAATCCATACCACCTATTAGCATTATCGCATAGCACTCCTCTAATTCGGATAAACCCAACACAAATTTGTTTATCCTTTATCTCTGGTAAGCAACCAATTGTGGGGCATACTTGGAGAGTTGATTGAACTTGAGGGCATACTCCCTCACACTCATAGACACTTGCTTAAGGTTCATAAACTCCATCATTTTAGCCTTCATTAGCTCAATTGGAAAGAATCAGTTGAGAAATGCCGCTTTGAACTATTCCCAAAAGATAGCATTATCATTCCCATTCTCCATCTTCCATTGAGTGAACCATATTTTAGTGACCCCTTTGAATTGGTAGGCCGCTAACTTCTCTTTTCCCTCCAAATTAACCCCCATAACTTATACATCTCATTAATGAACTCTTGGGGATCCTCATCCACTTTGGACCCATGGAACTTTGGTGTATTCATTCTATTAAAATAACTCACCCTTGAGGCTAGAGTAGGAGCATAAGGAGGTAGGTCCCCTTGGTTGATTTGATTGGTCATAGAATGAGCCAATATAGTGATAGAATCTCAAAACTCATTATTGGTGACTTCCTTATCTTGAGGAGGAGGAGGAGTCGATCGCTTCTCGGGTGAATGACTTCTCCTTAGTCTTCCTCTTGGAATAGGCATGATCTAGAATATCGAAGAACATTTGTTAGAGAAAAAACCTCAGCTTAACTTAAGTAGTACGACATAGATCTTGAAGAAGGGAACATTTCCTAAAATGCCTCACAGCCTCTTAATCATAGTTATGGTGCACCTCACAACTATAAATAAGAATCTAATCAACACGGTGTGTTGGATTTTGAGCACCATTAATAACCTAGTGCTTTGATATCTCATGACCCAAGACTAGGTTCTAGACATGACACGGCGAATGGGCAACCTGAAGGAACCCCAAATAAGCCTCGTAGCATATTAATCACATATCCTTGGTCGCAGAAGCAAATAAATACAAAAAGAGATAAAATTAAGGAAAAAAGGACTAAGGAAAGTCTCGATATTCATAAAGCATAAAGCAGTCATATATCAAAATATAAGTACATTAATTATTCCAACAACACCTCTAACATAGATCAGAGCAGGGGCCAAGACAGTTTCTGGGCTTACCCTTATAGTATCAAATGTTCAACATAAAGAGATAGCAAAAGTAAGAGTAGCATAGATAGTGTCCTCGGACTTGAGAACACACTAAAGCTTATCTTTTGAAATGCCAAAACTAGCCATATGGACGATAATCAAGAGGTACTCTGATTCCTACATGGTAACATCATAGGAGTATGCTTTAGTAAGTTTGAATGTACTAAGTATGTAGGATGCAATACAACAAGACATACATTAACATAATAAAAATACATAGTCATAAGCAATGGATAAATATAATATCAATATGGCATGCATGATCAATGATCGAAGTAAAACATATTTGTAAATCATATAACTTGCAAACATAAATTAGATGTGTGGGAGGGGACCATAATCATAGACAAATAAACTAATATTTGGAATCCGTGCCATGGCACCCCCTTGGTGAAGTGGTCGAGTATCTACCCCTTAACATGATAGTACGGGCATGTCACCCCCCAACAAGGTGGTAAAGGCATCTAACCCTCAAAATAGCATTACGGGTATGTCACCCTTCAATAAGGTGATCAAGGTATCTACCCCGCAACATGATAGTATGGGCATGTCACCCCTTAACAAGGTGGTCAAGGTATCTACTCCTCAACACGGTAGTATGGGCATGTCACCCCTTGACAAGGTGTGGTCAACTTGCAACACTATAGATATTTTTCATGAATTTAGTACATATATACAATCCTTTAATCATCCTAAAGTCACTTGACTTATAAACCATGTAATAGACCATTAATAACTTGAGAATCCTTGTCAAGACATTTTACCAAACACTCGGTGGGTGTGTAATGCTAATTCAAAATCGTGCAATTCAAGAGTGAACTAATATGAGAAAATACAACATGAATTGACCCACTAACATATAGTAAAACTCTCATGTAAGATACCTCAAAATCCTTCTTCAAATCTCATAATAAATCATAGTTTCATAGCTCAAAACATGCATAGTCTCAATAGGTAAAACTATTTCATAGTATAAGCTTAAATAGATAAACATGCATATTCAATCAACATTTCATAAAACCCTAACATAATTTGTAATCAAAATTTATAATAAAAGATGCCCATAACATACAACTTGAAATATGTAATTTTCAAACAATAGGAAAGTTGGGCACCATGGGTGAAAGGACCCAATGGTTGAAACCCACGTACCTCAAACTTAGGTTTTCTTGATGTAGACTTAAAGGATACTTGAAGCTTGAATGGAGTTCTTGAAATCTAGAATTAATCTTGAGACATTTAAATTTGGATGAAATATTTGGTTAAGTGTTAGAGAGGGTTTTGAGAGCGTCTCGAGTGATATAAAGTTGAAAAATAGTTAATTATAGGTGTTTTTATGCATAAATTGGCATGGGGACAAGTACCCAATTCTTTAGGCCAAAATAGGAAAATTAAGGAAGTGTAAAGACACCTCCTCGACTGGTCCACATCGCGAAGGCATCGTAAACAGCCACGGGAATTAAAAATTTGGCGAAAATCATTTTCGCTACGGGTGTTCTAAAATGGGAGTTGTGCTCGTCTCCCACTCAATTTTTCCCTTAATCAAGAATATGAAGTTGGATTTTTGATATCATGCATGAATTTTGAGATATATGGAAATTACGATTGTCAGCATTTTCAAAGTACTTTTTGGGGGATTTTTGAGGCATTTCAATAGGAGTTGTAGAACTCATGAACCATGGTCAGGGAGTACTTCCTTGGTGCTCTATCTAAACACTGGAGCCTGTATCTACTGATAGTGTCCTGAAGGCCTGGGACACTACCTAGTTTGGAAGTGATAATCTAGGGATCCAAAAAATAGAATGAGTTGGTTTGCCTAGCTCATTACACTGTACGCCCTCTATGTAGATCTCCTGCATGCCCTCAACACACCACCAGCTAGATAGAGCATCCGGAGGTGATGGACATACCTGAGGTGGTGATGTAGAGGACTCTATCTCCGACTCGTTGCCAGATTCTAACTTTGACTCCTCTCTGGATGGAGATATTTGCATGAAGCTGCTACCTTTGTCGTTTCCCTCTTCAGACTAGGGAGGGTCAACAATGATAATATGGGTTTGGACCTGTCCAAGTCTAGTGGCAAGCCATTTTTGTGGTCATTCAGCATCCGAGTCAGGCTAGACACTAAGATACTCAAGTGATCCACTAGTTTCAGAGGTACTTTGATCCTTTGAGGTCTCATCTCTCAGCCTCCTCTGCATAGCTCAATCTCATCACATCTTGGCTTTGGGGCCACAGTACCTGAAACATACACATTTAGAAAACATGGTTAGCCCCATAAGTCAAGGAATAAAAAGCAAAATTAAGTTAGACTTGATCGCAGAAGGGGCTATGAAGGCACTTCTATGTGTCATAGTAAAAACCATAAGCTGTCAAAGGCCCTTGTAAAAGTAGGGTCCATAAATTTTGTTTACTGGGATTGTATCTACGAGACAAGATATGGCTCGTAGAAGAATCTATGAGTCATGGACTGAGTCATACAAGTGCACCAGTCTTTAGATTTTTATAGGCAGGGATTTATAAGACCTGTCTATGAGTCGTAGAATATTCTATGTCTCACAGGAGGTCTAGTCTGATGGGTTCTCAAAAACTTCAAGTTTCTGGGTTTTCATACAGGGGGAAACTACAAGTCATGGAAATTTCCATGAGTTGTAAAAGACCCTCGTAGAGTGAAAACCCCAAAAACTTGAACTTCCTAGTCTATCGACACGGACCGCATACAATATTTTTAATAGTACATTCAGCATCGAAGCAAGTTATGGCACACCCCCACATGATTTCATTCAAATACCCAACACCCCACATGTAATTATTTTCATAAACCCTATTAAATATTGTTTTGCACATTTTCCCAAGCCGACTGATCCCTTTTTTTAATGAATAAGCATCAAATTACACACACATACCATCACACATCAAATTTTCAAGCACATAACCAATTTGATTCAAACAATATGTGACTGCATGATTGGCATATATATCATTCAAGCACATAGACAAGGCCACATACAAAATTTTCAAGTGTTTTACACTTCTTCAAGCATTTGCACATATTATTCATAATTTAATTTTTTTAAATACAGACAATGGCACACACAGGTTCATATCTATATTGATCGAATTACCATACACATAAGTAATTTCAACTTAATCACAACAAATTTGGTATTTAAAAGGAATTTTAGGTACAAGAACTTACCGAAATGATCGACCAATATGTAAAAATTAAAGGAGGAATAAGAGGAGGGTGGAACCCTAGGTATCGCCGAAAGTGGCCAAAAAGGCTGCCGAAAAGATAAGGTGGTGGCCGATCGAAAAATGCTTGGGAATAAAGGTCGGGTATTTTTCAAAATTATTTATATGAATATGGTCAAATTAATTTGACCCCTGCTATTTATAGATTGACTGGGTCAGTCCAAAACTAATGGGCACAGGTTCTATGATACCCCGATTATGGGTTATAGGGGACTTTATGTCTTGTAGATCCTGATTTTGAGGAATGCCCAAACCCTAATTTTGGGGACTAGGTTTCGTACACCAGTCTATAAGCTATATAATTGAATATGACTCGTAGAGTTGGTCATAGAAACCTCCACAGTTAGCTATAGATAGAAGAACTTACCTGGAGTTCACGAGCCCCATTCACGACCCATAGTCTAATCTATGGGCCATAAAGTTGGCTTGTATACTAGAGTTTATAACGTTTTCCTAACTAGAAGTGTTCTATGAGATAATGTACGGGTCATAGTTTTACAAACTGCCCATAGAATCGATCATAGAAGCATTTTTTGATGCCTTTTCAACCAAGGATGGCTGACTCGGTCATATACCTACACATTCTTCATAGAACACAATGTTACCCTATATGCAACCTGTCCAATATCCTGAGATTATAACCAAAATGCAAAACAATAAACTATCTACAAGTCCAAAGATAATAAGCAAAATAAAGCTACATTTATTATATCAAATATCTTGTGTTGCCTCCCAAGTAGCACCTATTTTATTATTGTGACATGACTTGTACAACTTGGTTACTCAGGCCTCACCAAGTTCCTAAACATCCTTCTTCAGATCGTCTAGCCTATTTATTAACTAGCATATGTTGAAGACAACTTTTTCATCATTTAATCTAAATCTGAGTTGGCCAGCTTCCATATCCACTATTGCTCGACTAATGGCAAAAAAAGGCCTCTCTAAGATGATTGGAACTTCGAAGTTGACTTCTCAATCTAGGATCACAAAGTTTGTTAGGAATATAAACTTCTCAACATTGATGAGCACGTCATAAAGTATCCTCACAGGCTTCTTCACCGCACAGTCAATCATCTAATTTGTTGTTAAAATATAGCATATTTGGTGCCTGTAACAAGGGATTTTGTGTGTTCTCAATGTGCCTTTTTATAGTTTTAATGTTGTGTTTAATTTTGCAGAAAATATATGTTAGCTTAATCTTTGGGAAAAGTAGCAAGTTTTGTTGAATTTGAGGACCTATAAGACCCACTACGAGTCATAGCCTAAGTTATGAGTCGTAGGGATGACCGTAGTGATTAACAGCTTCTAAAAATCAAAATTTGAGAAATTGAATCTTAGCCATACGAGCCCAGGGCATGAGTTGTACACCAGACCATGACTTATAGTATGGATCAAAGCAGTTAAATTTAAAATGCCAAGTGTTGACTATGAAAGCCCGAATACAACTCGTAGGTTACCCTACGTGTTGTACCTATGAACCATAATTGTTATCGACAAACTTTTCTTATTTATTTTTTAGCTCCATTTTGTAAATAGTATAAATAGTATAAGTTATGGTTTTCAAAAAAGAATCAAATTATAGAGATTTGAATATCCTTTCTAGAAAGAATCATTTAGGGTTTTAGAGTAGACACTTAGGGTTTCTTTTTGAAGACCCAATTTGGGGATTGGAATCACTTGTAATTTAACTCCATTATTCAAGCATGTGAATCCAAATATCAAGGTGGTTTACTGTTCTTCATTTTCTTTGGGTAATCTCTTAACTATGTCTATTTTATTCATTGTTTGTGATTTTGCCCTGGTTATGGGTAGCTAAACACCCATAACTGGAGTTGTGGGAACCATGAGTAGCTAGCTTGAGATAACCCAAATTATTTTATTTTGGATTATTGTCGTTTGGTGGTGGCCAACACCAAAACTCGCCTAGTATCATGATCTCGACCAAGGTAGTGATAAATAGGAAAAGGAAATAGGTAATAGGAATTGATTGATATGTTCTCATATAATAAACCAAACCCGACCAAGGAGAGGTTGACTGGGACAGTAGGTAATGGTTAGTTGGCACCCCATGGTAGCCGATCAAGCGCCATGGTAAAATTTGACCTTCACCTTGACCAAAAGGCAGGAAGAACCTAGGTTACCATCTTTCGTGCAATGTCCTAATTAAGGTTATGTTATCTGGTATATTTGGGTTACTGAATCATGGGGAACAGAATTACCAAGTTGATCCTTAAATTGATTGCCTCTTCGTGATTGTTGGTATAGTTTTTGTAGTTATTTCACTCCAATTTGCAAAATTCCCCCCTTTCTAGAGAACATAGTCGATTGATACTTGAAATGATTGTCGTTGTATTCCCTGTGGATTCAACCCTAGCCTTTTGTTAGGTTTATACTTGATAGTTATAGCTTTACTGTTAGAGTATAAACATCACCATTAATAACTGCATGCTTATCGAAGTAGGGGCTCCCAATCCTAGCTTCTTAAAGACTGCAAGGGGCATGAAATTTATGTTGGTACCAAAATCACACAATGCCCTTACATACTCCACATCTCTAATAGTATAGGGTAGGGTAAAAGCGTCGAGATCTTTTTGCTTTTGCACTAAGGGCCTTGTAGAAATTGCTTCATGGTGTGCCCTAACTCATAGTATGGTTCTTTGTAACCAACCTCTTAATAAATTTGCATACCCTAGCATCTTCTCTAAATGCCTCAATGAGAGGATATTTATGGAGAGTTATTTCAGCATGGAGAGAAAGTGCTTGAACTTACCCTCCTCTTCCTTCTTTTTGATTATTTGAGGGATGGGAGAAGGAGGTCTAGGAATGGGATTTAGCTTCTATGTCACCTCTGCAGCATTACTCACCCTATTCTTAGCACAATTATCTCTAGTATCAGCATCTTTGACCATAATCTTCTCCTTTCTAACATCATTACCATTGACTGGCATGGGATGATTAATGGTACTCTTACCACCACGAGTAGTGACCGTCGTACATTGCCCTTCAATTTTTTGATTTTGAACTATGTTACTAGGCATTGTACCTCTCTGATGGCATTTCAGTTGAGTTGACACTTGACCAAATTGTTGCTCTAGTTGTTTGATAGAAATATATTAAGACTAGATTTTCTGATTTATGCTGGAGATGTCATACTTGATCCCCCTCAAGGTCTCATCCTATATATCAGCCTTCTTCAATAGTTGGTCAAATATCTCTTCAACTCTGGAACTACTAGTACCTATATCATGATTGTGTGGTGGCATATAAGGATCATTTTTGTAGCTATCTCTGCATCCCCAATCAACATTTTTATTCTGGCCCCTATTCCTATTATAGTAAGCTCCACGGTTTTCTCTGAAAGTGCCATCTTTATTATAAATTTGACCTTGGCGCTAATAGCCCTGATTAGACCCTTGGGCATTCATATGAAAACCCCCATCTAATCAGTAATGACGTAAGCGTCCTCCTCATAGTAAATCTGCTCGTACATGGGTCTCGCAGCAAATGATAAACAACTGCATTAACTCGTTCCTAATTCTGCTTCATCATTACCTCTATGTTGGTACTAATCTAAGCAAGGTCTTACATTATCTCCTCAATTATTTTAGCTTGCTCCAAATTAATTATGATAGCACACGAGCTCTTTGTAGATGATATGTCTCTTGACCGCCATGCACGATTTATCTTGGCTACTTTTTCTAGCTTCTCAGCAACCCTTGCAAATGGTTGATCTAAAAACATGCTCCTCATGATAGTATCAGCATATGATTGGTTATCCAGGGCATGATAGCAAATCTGCACCAAGGCATCATCAATATTTTTGTGGTTAGGGACACTTCTCAGACACTTTGTGAACCGCTCCCATATAGTACTGATTGAGTCACCAGGAAGTTGCTCAAAGTTGTTGATTTCATCGTTCAACTTGATCTTATTCGATCTCAGGAAGAAATTCTCCAAAAAGGCCTTATGCAACTCAGTCCAACTTGTTATCGAGCTCTGCAGGAGCTTGAATAGCCATAGCACTGCATTATCTATCAAAGATAATAGGAAGACTTGAAGCCCAACAACATCCATAAATAGATTTTATGTTTCCATTACACTCTTATAGACAAACATAATGTTGTGTAGATGACAATGTAGATCATCTGATGGTAGGCCTGTGAACAACCCACAATTTTGCAGCATCTCAAGGAATCCACTCAAGATTATGAACTTCATATCATTCAACAGTGGTGGTAACACAATGTCTCCAGTCACATCCATAGCCATAGGATTCAGCCGATATTGATTCCACTAATAAGCTTCAACATTAAAGTCCTGTGGTAATGGATCAATGTATTGAAGAGGAAGTGGGTTGTTGTCATTTGCATTCTCATTCTCATTCTGGTTCTGATTTAGAGCTGCATTCATCATGTTGTTTATGTTATCTTGGGCCATCCTTCTCATTATTCTCTAGATCTCTAGGTCAAACAGAGTCAAGGATATGCCTCGACTTCACGTGTTGGGCATACACTACACTTGTACGATGAAATAAACAACAATAAAAAAAAACATAACAAGGTTAGGGTCGATCCTACAGGGAATATGGTAGACTCAGTAGAATTTAAAGCAATTTGGGTAGATTAACCTACTTATCTCCCCAAAGGGGTGAGGAGTTTGTAACGACTATGAAAAGTAATCCTAAATGAAGAAAGTGTGAAATCAGTATGAGCAGTAACTAGGGCATTGTATTCTCCATGATTCCCTAACTCGGTATTACTTGATAATCGAATTATTTTTTAGTGTTTAGCATGCAGAAAGGTAAGTTATGTTTACCAAACCCTTTGATCCAGGCAAGAGGTAAATTTCATTGCATGATTTGATCTATCCCCACAGTGTGACATTACTAACCCTTACCTATTGTTCCATTACAACCTCCCCTTGGCCCAGTTTAGTTGATTAGATGAGAAAAATCAATCGAATCTTGTTAATTAATTTCTTTTTCTATTCATTACTATGTTGAACAAGTCAGTAACCCTAGGTGAGTTCTAATATTGGCCACCGATAAAAAGCATTCAATCGAAGAGAACTAATTAATACATGCATACACACTTTTCAAGAATATGAAATATTTAATTTTACTTTGTTAGTTCTTCATGGTTCTCAAAAATTCAAGTTGTATATTTAGCTACTCATGGTCAGTGTAGATGCAAGAATCATGAATTTTAATAACATAATTTAATACTTACACAAGAGAATTAAGCAGAATAAATCCAAGCTCTTCACCTAGAATCATAATATTGAATTAAAAGCACAAAATAAAGTTTCATAAGTGTTTCTCTCAAGTTCTCTACTATTATGTAACATTTTCTCTAAAAAAAAAGAACCTAAAAAACCTATTTATAGTCTTTAAAATACAAAATCAAAATGGACTAGGAGAACTAGGTCAGAAGATTCTATGGAAAGTTCTATGGTCCGCATAATATTTTACGGCCCGCGATCGGGCTTTCATGGATTACATCTTCAATTCTGGGGTTGACTTTTATGACACACTTTTATGGCTCGTATATTTTTTTATGGCCCGTAAGGGGTTTCATCTACTAACTTTCCAGCAACTCCCCACTTTCTGATCCTCAGGGCGCGACAACAAGTCTACGGCTCGTGTGCATGTTCGTAAGCTTAACTTCAAAAGTTCACCCTTCACTTCAATTTTGTACGATACTAGATCTATGACTCGTGGAATACCCTATGGCTTGTAAAAGGTCTCATGAAATCTCAACTCCTGCAAAATCTGCACACTTAGTCCAAAAATTGTGACAACCCTACAATCATAAAAATAAACATTAAAATTAATACATGCATGCACATTGCTTAAAGAACACACAAAATTCCTAATTTTTAAGCATAAAATGTGTTGTACTTTGACAGCACATCAAAATAGCCTTGGAACAGAATTCTAAAAGTTCTATCAGTTCTGGAATGGATTTAGGATAGAAGTATGTTCAATAATAGTTATATCGAGATTTGCAAATTTAGCTTTTTAAATGAGTCAGTAGTTGATTTTAGTCAATGTCCTTTGTAAATGTGCCCAAATAGAATTTCTAGTACTGCACTTAGCTCTGAAACGTCGAGTTTGGTCTAGAATGACCTTTCATTCGATTCCTAAGTCTTTCGAGTGTGTTTTGGCCACCTCTATAGATTTTAATATTGAGAAGTAGGACCCACATTGGAATAAAATAACCTATGATGGAAATTTTGACAACACCGTTTAATCCCTAATACTTTTTTCATGCATATTTCGTATGTGATTTCTATTTTTGTTACTCTGAATAAGGTCAAAGTATCAAAATTAAATTTGAGCGATTGCTTAAAAAATAAAGGTGGCACTGTCATGGTCAAGGCAAGAGCCATCACATAGCAGCGAAATAACTTAAAAAAAGGAAAAGTTATATATATATATATATATATTGAAAATCTTCTAGAAATATGAAAGTTTGATGGACCAACTTTAGACAATGATATTTCCCTCATTTTTTATCCAATTTTGGTGATTAGAAAAGCTAACTTGTGTATTTTTGTCAAGGCCCAAAATCGGATCGCAACCAAAGGTAGTAAAATCAAGTACAAACAACCATAAGAATTCATTCAAGTCCCAAAATCTGGAGTCAAAAGTACAAGAGCATCTAAAGTAGTATGAGAGAATAAATACAACTAACTTAAACGAAAATACAATGATGTATGATAAAGTCTAATACAAAGTCTGAAAAAAGAGACAACAATAAAGGAAATCTCAAAGATCCATGGTGACTTGAAGTCTGAGCCGCACTGCTAAGATCTAAATAGATGGAGTAAGCTCTGCTAGAGTGAATCAACTAACCTCTATAAATCCATGTGCTTGATTAATAGGGAGAAAACAAAGTAGGGATGAGTACACTAAAATATACCTAGTAGGTTTAACCAACTTGGTAAGTGAAATCGAATAAGAATGCAATAATGAAGAATACTACCACTTGCAACGAAAGGGTTAGTGCACAATATAAATATATATAATAATTTAATAGTATAACAATGACAATTAATGATTCAATGCATATATAATGAATAAATATGATGAATGAGGTGGAATCGCGACAAACTCTAGTGTTGATGTAAACATCTACCGAGTTGAAGCTATAAGGTAGAATCCATGGGGGTTTCGTCAAACCATATACATATATCTTAAGTATAATGATGGTCATTGGCCCCAATGACACCTTAGTGGACTCTAGGGCCAGTAGAAAATCTCTCCAGTATCATAACAGGCTTTGGCACTGATGATACCTAGGCAGACATTGCCACCGAGAAGGAGATATTAGGTAATACATCTATCTCAGGACCAACGCAATATAGATGCAATGTATGCTAAATTACAATATCAAGAAGTATATCAAAACCAATATTCCTTGGTAGACTCTAGTGCCGGCAAAATAGATCTCAAGCAATATGACTATCTTAAGTATCTCAGTATCTTAGTGGTACAGATGCAATATGATGTTTATACTTGCCAATGCCACAATACGAGTCGTAATATGCAATATGACAGTAAAGTGATATGCAAAATAACTATGATATCACGAGGCTATATCAAGTGCATCAACAAGTACCACAAGTCATTCACAATCTCATATCATAACTCTCTCGTTAACAAATAGATTATTAATGAAACCAGACTCTTCAAGTCCCACAACATGCTCATATATCTCAACAGGATCACAATATCATTAATTTACCACATAACTCTCCCAAATGGTATCACCAATCTCATATTATCACTTTGACATCCAATATATCTCAATTCTCAAGATTTTATCTCAATTTATAAATAGAATCACAAATTACTCAGTTTTTAACATAATCGGTATCATACTTACATCACAATTCTATCATATTAATCCAGATTCTCATGAATTAATCTACATCTTACAATTATCACATAAACATATTAATAACTCAAATCCAGTCCTAAAAAGGTTAGTCGAACCTACCTTAATGCTAAAACCACACTTGGATAAGGTTATAATTAACTCAAAACTCCAAACGATCTCCGAAATAATCAATAGCTATCAAAAATAGATACTACATGCAAGATCCTAGTCGATCTTTTGATGGATCGATCAACCATGTAGTCTCATAGTTGTTACCGAAGGGGTATCTAAACCCAAGTATTCAAATATAGTCAAGGGCATAAGATTTATGCTAGCACTGTGGTCACACAATGCCTTGCCAAATTTATAAGTCCAAATGGTACATGGAATGGTAAACGTGTTGGAACCATCCTTCTTTACTACCAAGTTATTGGTCACAATCACACTACAATGGTGCCATACTTCAATTGTTTGACATTCTAGGGTTCTTTTCTTGGTCACCGACTCCTTCATAAACTTTGCATACCCCAGTATCTCCACAAGGGCTTCTACTAATGGGATATTGATAGAGAGAGTTGAAGATAGATATAAGCTTCTAGAACTTGGTGCCTTCTTCTATGTTTTTCAGCCTTTGGAGAAATGGAGGATCAATCTTCACTTGAGAGATTTCAGCTTTAAGGAAGAGGCAAATTTTTTCTTGGGGGGAGGGGGGATAGGGGTTGGGAGGTATGCTTTTGGTCTTAATTGAATCACCACCAATTTTCTTAATGCTATCATTCCCAGAATTGCCAAGAATACTACCTTCCTCATTCTCGTTCATATAAGCTTCTTCCATTTCCAATAAGGTAACATCGACTTTCTTTCCTAGCTATACATTTGGTGGAGGTACAACTTCTTCAACAACCTTACCACTACATGTTGTAATGGCCATGCACTGCTAGTTATTACCTTTTAGGTTGGACAATGTGTTAATAGGTAAGCCTTCTTTTGGATGTTGTTTAAGATAGGTTGAGATAGTGCCAAGTTGTGTTTTCAAATGCTTGATTGATGTTGAGTGGGACGTCACTGTTTGGCTCAATTGAGAAAATTTAGACCTTATTTCTTTCAACACTTTATCTGAAGCCTCAACTTTGTTAAGAATGAATGTTAGTATACCTTCAATTCGGAAGCTTTTCAGATTGACAATAGGCTACATAGACTTCATCCTATCATGAGATGGAATGTAACAATTTCCTTCACCTTCCTTTTCTCTCCAGCCTCCTAATCAATCTTCGACTCTCTAACTCTCCAACCATTGCCATTGTTCCAATCTTTATTCTCATGTGGCCTTGGTAGGCTGGCATAGAATCTATGACTTGATTTCCCATATAGTGCATCTCCTCACTTTAACCACCATCATAAGGCACACCATCAAAAGGCATATCACTAGCATTACCAACTGCATTAAAACTTTTTCGCCCACCACCCATCACATGCTTTGTCAAGATAACAAGTTGAGTCATCATATTAGCCATATTCTCTTATCTTTCTTGATTCTTGGCAAATTACGTTGTGGATAGTCCCCTTTATATAGAGGAAATGGTGTCATCTCGAGTGTACCAAGCTTGGTTTATCGTCGTCTTATCATCAAGTAACTCTGAGGCATCAATAAGGGTTTGTTTCATTATGTTGCCTCTAACCAATGGATTATTGATGATTTTATTAATCACATCTAAGCTCAACTAGAAATAATAAGGAGAAGATAGTTTTGAACTCCGTGATTTGGACAGTGGAGCAAGAGTTTTCGAAACCTCAACAATATTTCGTGAAGTGGTTCCTTCAATTCTCTTAACATTCCCAATACTCCTCATGCGTTTCACCATCTTTGAGGGAGGAAAGAATCTTTCTAGGAATGCATTGAGCTATTCCTCCCAAGATGTGATAGAATCACGTGGTAATTTTGCTAATTCTCTCATAACCTCTCTATATAAGAAAAATGGAAATAGTCTCAACCAGATAGCATGTTATGTCACTCCTATGAATCTGAATGGTAAGCAAAGATCTATGAAGTTGTGGGATGTTCTTATGTGTACAATGACCCCAAAGAGTGCTCCAAGTGTGCCTCGGAAGTTTCCAGAATTATAATTTTCATATATCTCAAAATATATGCATGATATCAAAAATTCAACTTTATATTCTTGAGCAAGGAGAAAAATTGAGTGGGAAATGGGTCTAATCCCGATTTTAGAGCACGCAAATCACAATTTCAAAATCCAAAATTTTCCTTATCAAATATTGATCCACGCCCCTGGCACAACGCGGCTGGGGCGCGGACCATTGTTAAAAAGTTACCAATTTTGTTATTCGGTCCAAGGCTTTTAGTTCTTAGGTCTAAGTCCTCCTATGCTTGAAAATACCTATACTTAGCCTTATTTTACCTTCGTATCATACAAGACATTCCCCAATACTCTCTCAAACACTTATACTAATATTTCACCTCAAGTTTCAAATCCCAAAACTTATCCGAATCTTAAGGATTTCACTCAAGATTCAAGTCTCCATATCCAATATTCATCAAGGATTCTCTAAAGTCAAGGTATGTGAGTTTCAACAATTAGGTCCTTTCACCCATGGTGTCCAAGCTTTCTTTTTACCAATTTACATGTTTTTAAGTTGATTTTACTTATGGGTCTTCTATTATGAATTTTACTATGAACTATGTTGGTGATTTTTGAAAGTGTGACTGTTTAAGCATGTTTTGAGCTATGAATCTTAGATTTATCTTCAGATTTGATGAAGGGTTTTGATGTATATTACATGAGGGTATTACCAAGTATTGGTGGGTGGTTTTACATTAAGTTTTCTTGCATGATTTCACTGTTTAATTGCATGGTTTTACACTAGCATTGTGCACCCACCAAGTATTTGATAAAATATTCGATTAATGTATCTTGAGTTGTTGAAGTCCTAATGCTTGCATATGAGTTAAGTGACTTTATGATGATGAAAGGATGTTATGTATGTTTTGACTCCTTAAGAAGTATCTATTATGTTATGAGTTGACTAGATCCAATTAAGGGGTGAAGCACTAATCACCTGGATGGGGGTGGTAAGCCATCAACCAATTGAGGGGTTAATACCTCAATCATCTCGGATGGGGGTGGTAAGCCATTAATAAACTGAGGGGTTGGTACCTCAATCACTTCCAATGGAGGGTAGTCATGGCCATCAACCAATTGAGGGGTTGATTCCTCAATCACTACTAAGGGGTGGTCTACCTTAGCTCTCAAGTACTAGGTTACTTGGTCTATGATGATGGTCTACTCCTACTAATTTAATATGTTCCATATATAAGCATGCTTACTTTAAGTACCGCTTATGCATGTCATATTGTTATAGGTTCACCTATTGCCTAATTATGCATTTTGATTAAGATGCCTATCTATTGTTGCATTGCATCCTACATACTTAATACATTCTAACGTACTAATGCATACTTTATGCCTACATAATGTTACCATGTAAGAATGGGAGCCCCACTTGATCATCATCATCCTCCACGTGGTTGGTACGATATCTCTCAGAGCAAGTTGGTGAGTCCTCAACTTAAAGGACATACTTCTCTTGATTTATGTGATGTATACTCTCTTTCCATTATTGTATGTTTTGACTATGAGGGTGAGCCCGGTTGCTTGTTTTTTCCCCCGCTAAGTTTAATATTCAGAGGTATTGTTGGATAAGTTATGTAATGATACTATGAGCCTTGACTCTCTTTGACTCTATGATGTTTTATGATATGAAAGATGTCCCTTAGCCCAATGTTCCCTTTTTACTTTCTCTTATTGTTGTTTTATTGCTTCTGGGCCCAAGTATGTGTAATGATAAGTTAAGAGGCTTAATTGCGGTCCCTTCGAGTTTCTCATTTGTTATGTCAGGTCTAAGCCCTAGGCCCGGGTCGTGAAAAACTTGGTATCAGAATACTAGGTTGTTAGTGGTCCTCGGCATCCAACATACCACATTGATTAGAGTCTTATTCATAGTTGTGTTGTGCACCACAACTATGAGTAAGAGGCTATGAAACATTTTAGGAAATGTTTCCCTTCTTCTTACTCTATGTCATGATATAAAGTTGGAATAAGCCTTTTCTGCCCAAAAGATTATTCTTTGCTATGCTAGATCATGCCTAACATGAGAGGAAGAAGACCCCGTACTCCCTAGGACCAACCAGCTTATACTGAGCTCTGGGATGCTCTCGCTTTGCTTGCACAAGTTGTGACTAACCAAGCCAATCAAGCGTCCCAAGGCCCTCATGCTCCTACACCGATATCCTAGGTAAGAGACTTCATGAGGATAAATCCCCCAGAATTCTATGGGTCAAAAGTGAAAAAGGACCCTCAAGAGTTCATTGATGAGGTCTATAAGGTTTTGGCTATTATGGATGTTAGGTTGGAGGAGAAGGCAAAGTTTGTTGCTTACTAACTCAAGGGGGTGGCACAAATATGGTTTGACCAATGGAAGGAGGAGAAGGGAATCAATGATTTGGTGCTTTAGGAGGAGTTCAAAGTGGCCTTTCTTAATCAGTTCTTCCCTCTTGAGCTTAGGGAACCCAAATTGGTGGTGTTCATGAATTTGAGACAAGGGTCTATGAGTGTGAGGGAGTATGACCTAAAGTTCACTCAACTCTATAAATGTGCTCCCCACTTCGTGGCCAACCTAAGGTCTATGATAAAAAAGTTTGTAATAGGCATTTCTGATTTGGTGAGTGAAAAATGTCGGTCTGCTTTGTTGATTGGTGACATTGATTTATCCCAGTTGATGACTTACACTGAACAAATGGAGGAAGATAAGTTAAAGAATAGGAGGAATTGTGAGGATAAGAGGGCCTATTTTTAGAGGAAGTTCCATAGTCAAAAGGGTGGTCGGTTCCATCAAGGCCAATGGGTCCTCTCCTACATTAAATAAGAGGGTTACCAATGACTTTCCAAGGGCCCAAGGTGTTGGAGGTGTGGTTCCTAATGGTGGGTGTCTAAAATCTTATAGGGGTCATAGAGGCATATGTTTAAGGGATACTAATGCATGTTATGGTTGTGGGGAAGTTGAGCATAAGGTGATGGATTGCCCCCAAAATCACAACTAAGGAAAGGAGGTTCATCCACAAGGTGCTAATGTTTTTCCTTTGGGAAGACATAGTCACCAAGGTGGTTCCCTAAGGAATAATCAATTTTATGCTTTACATAGGAGGCAATGGGTTGATGAGGTACCTGACGTCGTTATCGGTATGTTGAAAGTCTTTAATTTTGATGTGTATGCTTTAATTGATCCGAGTGCTACTCTTTCTTTTGTCTTGTTGCAAAAAAGTTCAATGTTGAGCCCGAATTGTTGTATGAGTAATTTGAGGTATCTACTCCTATTATTGTATCTATTATTGCTAGGAAGTTCTATAGAAGTTGTCCCATTGGCATCTTACATAAGATATTGCCTTGTGATCTTTTCTGAGTTGGATATAATTGATTTTGATGTTATTCTTGGGATAGATTGGTTGCATGCGTTCTATGCCTCTACTGATTGTAGAACCC
>JAOTQJ010000096.1:347343-367140 GCA_025642045.1 Solanum sejunctum
CAATCACCTTGGGGTGCATCCGTGTTGTTTGTTAAGAAGAAGGATAGGTCTCTTAGAATGTGCATTGACTACCGGCAACTTAATAGAGTCACCATCAAGAATAGGTATTCTCTTCCAAGGATTGATGATTTAGTTGACTAATCAAAAGGGGCTATCCCCTTTTCTATCATTGATCTTCGGTCCAGGTACCATCAAGTGAAGGTGAGGGAGTGTGATATTCCTAAGATGGCCTTCCAGACTAGATATGGGCATTTTGAGTTTGTTATGACGTCTTTCGGGTTGGCCAATGCACCGACTATATTTATGGACCTTATGAATAGGGTCTTCAAACCCTACTTTGATTCATTTGTTGTGGTATTCATTGATGAAATTTTTATCTATTCTCATGGTGAGGAGTATCGTAGGGCTCATTTGACGGTTGTGTTGCAAAGATTAAGGGAAGTTATATGCTAAGTATGAGAAATATAAATTTTGTTTAAAAGAAGTCGCCTTCCCAGGTCATGTGGTGTTGGGGGATGTTATTAAGGTGGACCCTAAAAAATGGATATGTTGGATATTAGGAGCTTATTATTCTTAGCAGGTTACTATCGGAGGTTTGAAAGATAAGCTTGTGCCTATTCCTATATTGTCCCTATAGAAAATGCTAGAGGGATTTGTGGTGTATTGTGATGCTTCCTGGGTTGGTTTGGATTGTGTATTGATGTAAAATGGTATGGTCATACTTATGCTACTAGACAACTCAAAGTGCATGAAAAAAATTATCCTACCTATGATCTTGAGTTAGCCACTGTTATATTTGCATTAAAGATTTGGCGTCACTATTTTCATGGGGTGCATGTTGACATGTTCACCAATCATAAGATCCTCCAATATGTCTTCACTCAAAAATATCTCAACTTGAGGCAAAGGAGATGGTTAGAACTTCTTAAAGACTATAATATGAGTGTGCATTACTATCCTGGTAAGGCTAATGTTATGGCGGATGCTTTGTATAAGGTGTCTATGGGTAGCCTTGCTCATGTTGATGGTGGTGGCTAGGGAAGTCCATCGATTGGCTAGATTGGGAGTTAGGTTGGAAGAGAGTGTTGATGGTGGTGTTATTGTTATTGATGGTTCTAAATCTTCATTGATTAAGGATGTGAAAGCTAAGCAAGATCTTGATTCCTCATTGTTAGAATTGAAGGCATTGGTAAAAGATGGTAAGGTAGAGGTTTTCTCCTAAGGAGAAGATGGTGCCCTTAGGTACCAAGGTAGGTTTTGTGTGCCTTGTGTTGATGGCTTGAAGGAAAAGATTCTTGATGAGGCTCATGGTTCTTCTTACTCTATTCACCCAGGGTCTACTAAGATGTATAAAGATTTGAGAGAGGTGTATTGGTGGGGAAGCATGAAGAGGGACATTGCCAAATTTCTATTCGGTTGCCATAGTTGCCAACAAGTCAAAGTTGAACATCAAAGGTCGGGTGGCCTAACCCAAGACATATAGATTCCAACTTGGAAGTGGAAAGAGATTAATATGGATTTTGTGGTTGAGTTTCGCAAGACTACGAAGAGTTTCGATTCCATTTGGGTTTTGGTTGTTAGGATGACAAAATCGGCTCACTTTCTACTGATCAAGGCTATCAATGGGGCTGAAGATTATGATAAGTTGTACATTCATTACTTAGTGAGATTACATGGGTTTCCATTGTCCATCATACTGGATTGTGGTGCATAATTTACTTCACACTTTTGGAGGTCCTTCCAAAGAGGTCTTGGAACCAAGATAAAGCTTAGTACGGCCTTTCACCCTCAAACAGATGGCCAAGTCAAAAGAACTATTCAAACACTTGAGGACATGTTTAGGACTTGTGTATTGGAGATCAAAGGTAGTTGGGAGGATCATCTTTCATTGATTGAGTTTGCATATAACAATAGCTATCATTCTTGCATCAGAATGGCTCCTTTTGAGGCTCTTTGTGGTAGAAATTATAGATCCCCGATTGGGTAGTTTGAGGTTGGAGAGATGGATTTGTTGGATCCGGATCTAGTTGTGGATGCTATAGAGAAGGTAATAATGATTAGCGAAAGGTTGCAAACAACCCAAAGTCTCCAAAAGTCTTATGTCGATGTGAGAAGGAAGGAGCTTGAATTTAAAGTTGGTGATTGGGTCTGTTTGAATGTGTCACCCATGAAGGGTATGATCCATTTTGGTAATAAGGTAAAGTTAATCCATATATATTTGTTCCCTTATAGGGTGATGAGGAGGATTAGTAAGGTGGCTTATGAGTTGGATATGCCTAATGAAATGGAATTAGTTCATCCAATCTTTTATGTATCTATGTTAAGGAAGTGAGTGGGTGATCCTAATGCTATTGTGCCTTTTGATGTTGTGGGTATGGTTGAACAACTTATAACATGAAGAGGTTCCATTATAGATCTAGATAGGCAAGTGAAGAGGTTGAGGAACAAGGATGTTGCTTCCGTTAAGGTCCTTTGGAGGAATCAACAAGTCAAAAGTGCTACTTGGGAAGCCGAAGCAGATATGCAAAAGTGATACCCCTATCTTTTCCATCCTACTCAAACCTAAGGTACTAATTCTAAGTCTCTTATATGATCTTATGTCTCATTTTCCAGCCCCTAAGTCATTTGCATGCATTCATGTCTACATTGATAAAGTTCATGGTGATTTTACACTTATGATGAGATTTTGACATTGATGTTTTAAGTATGTTGTTGCATTCTTGTTGGGGATGATTTTTTCATGATTACTCTTATCATATACATCTCTTTAGCATTCCAGGATGAATGTTTCCAATGGGAAGATATTGAAATGACCCCAAAAAGTGCCCGAAAATGTGCCTCAAAAGTGCCTAAAAATCATAATTTCCATAAATCTCAAAATCGTTGCGCGATATCGAAAATCTGACTTCATATTCTTGTTCAAGGGTTCAAATTGAGTATGAAATAGGTCTATCCTCAATTTTAAAGCAAGCAAATCACAATTTTAATTTCCCAAAAACCCAATTACCGAGAGGTTTTGGCGCCCCTAGCGCGACGCGCCAAGGGTGCGCCTCAGTACAAATTTTGCCCAGTTTTTCAATCTCAATCCAAGGCTTTGGGTCTTGGGCCTAAGTGTTATCATGCGTGAAAATTCCTATACTTATCCTTATTTCACCCTCATATCATTCAATACATTCCCAAATACACTCCCAAATACTTAGATAATATTTTATCTCTTTAATTCAAGTTTCAAACACATCCGGATTCAAAGGTTATCATTCAAGCTTCAAGTCTCCATCTCCAATCTTCATCAAGCTATTCTCCCAAGCTAAGGTTTGTGGGTTTCTTTCATGGTTTCCTTTCACCCATGATACTCAAGCTATCCTTTACTTAAAATTGCATAATTTAAAGATGATTTACTCATGGGTCTTAATTATTATGAATTTCTCTCTATACTATGTTGGGTTTTCATGAAATTATTGTTGTTTTAGCATATTTTGACTATGAATCTAAGATCTATTGTGAGATTTGATGAAACGTTTTGATGTATATTGCTTGAGGGTGTTACCAAGTATCTATTGATTGTTTTACATTGGATTTTCTAGCATGATTACACTCTTGATATTACATGATTTAACACTAGTACTACACACCCACTAAGTGTTTGATAAAATGTCTGGTTATAAGTTTCTTGAGGAATTGAAGGTCCAAGGCATGTATTATGAGTTGAATGACTATATGATGATGAAAGTAATATATGTATATGATATTATTTCTATAGTGTTAGGAATTGAACAAGCTTCACTCGGGTGGTTGTAGGCTTGGGTAACCTTGTTGAGGAGTTTGTACCTCGATTGCCTTGCTCGAGTGATAGTAGGCCCATGTAACCATGTCGAGGGATTTGTACCTTGATAACCACGTTAGGGGATTTGTACTCCATCAACCTTGTTAGGTGGTTTGTACCTCATCAACCTATTGAGGGGTTCTTACCTCATTCGCCTCTCCAAGGGGGTGGTAGGCCTTGGAGATGAACTAACAATGGTCTCTCCTTACATATGTATTTTGGTCTATATAAGCATGATATTATTTCAAGTATCATTCATACATGCCATATCGTTATATGCTTATCCATTGCCTATGTTATGCATTTTGTCTATGGTGTTTATCACTTGTTGCATTACATCCTACATACTTAGTACATTCAAACGTACTAATGCATACTTTATGCCTATATGATTTCACTATGTAGGATCCAGAGCCCTACTTGATCCTCCTCCTTCACATGGCTAGTACAATATCTCTCAAGATTGTTAGTGAGTCCTCCATTTTCGGGGATGATGCTTATGATCTCCTACTATATTCTAAGATTATCCTTCTTTTGTATATATGTTTGACTATGAGGGTGAGCCCGGTAGCTTGTCTTGGCCCCCACGAAGTGTCTAAGTTTTAGAGGTGTTATTGGGCATGTTTGTATTATGCTTCGAGCTTGACTCTTGACGTTTATGATATGAAAATTGTCTGTTAGTCCCGTTTGTCCCTATATACTATCTCTTGTTGTATTTTATTTCTTCTGCGACCAAGGATGTATGTATGATATGCTAAAAATCTTGTTTGAGGTTCCTTCAGGTTTCTCATTTGTCGTGCCACATCTAAGCCCTAAGCTTGGGTCATGATAGTAACCATACCATTTTGATGTCTCACCTCAATGCACCTCAGAAATGATAAGTAGGCACTACAATCATCTTTGCATATCTTATCTAACAAATGAGTCAGGGTCAAACCAGAGGGAATAATTGTTTGAGTATGGAAGTATTATATTGAAATAGGAAATTATATTGTAAAAAGGGGGTTTGTAACTAACATTCAATTAGCAAACTATTATAAGATTCGAATTAAACAATCAATTGAGAAAGATTGTTAGGGGTGTGTCAACATGGGACAAGATCTAGATACATAGGTCTCGATACTTGAATGAATGAATTAATTAGATATGAGTAAGCTAGAATTACTTGTAAGAACTACTTTGGGTTAGACATTAGTGGTGTTTCACATGAAGTAATTATAGCTTCACATGTGAAATCACTATAGGACATGCTTGGCCTAAGCAATTTATCAGCAAATTTTCTAATACTTTAGCCATTTAATCCAAACTAAGGCATTCAATCAAAACCCCAAAAGATTTTAGGCTATCACACTCAGTGCCTACTCCAATCACTCAAATTAATCCAGTAACTGAAGATTAAAATATAACTCAGAGTTTGCAACCTCAAAATTATAAGTTAAACGTGGAGTATGAACTCACTCAAATTAACAGCAGAACATTCAAATTAGAATAGACCTATAATATAAATCAAGTGCCCATGTTCATAACACAACCCAACAATTGAGGTTTTAGCTAGACATAATTAAAAGTAAGAAATTAGTATCGATATCAATAGCCATGGATGTGGGTAAGAGAAATTACAAAGAAATAAGCAAGAATTTCTTCTCTTAATCCTTAATATGAGTATGCCAAAATTGCTTGTAAGTATTAATTTCGGTCAGACAATAGAGGTATTTCAAATGAACTAATTACAGCTTCGTATGTTCAATCACTATAGGATACACTTGGCCGAAGCATTTATTGGAAAACCTTATAACACTTTAGCCATTTAACCTATATTAAGGCATTAATCAAAACCCCAAAAGATTTTAGTCTATCACACTCAGTGTTGACTCCAATCATTCAAATTAATGCAATAACTGAACATCTAAAGATAACCCAAAGTTTGTAACCTCAAGATTATAAGTTAAACATGGCAAATAGTATGAACTCACTCAAATTTACAGCAGAACATTCAAATTAGAATAGACCCATTATATAAATCAAGTTCCCATGTTCATAACACACCCCTAACAATTGAGATTTTAGCTAGACATAATTAAAAGTAAGAAATTAAAACCAATGTCCATAGACATAGATGTAGGTAAGAAAAATTACAAAGAAATAAGCAAGAATTTCTTCTCCTAATCTTTGGAATCCTCTTCTCAAGCTTCAATTTTAAAGCCCTTCTTCCAATATCTAATGTACTTTCTCTCCAAGGAAGGTTCTTTGTACTCTCTTTGTATGAATGTGTATCGATTGTACAAGATGATGTATTGTAGGCTTTTCAAAATCTTTTTATACTTATGTAAATATTTCTGACTTTAAGCACATTTTCACCATTTGACGCTCAAGGTAGACCATCGTCGAGCACTTCGACGGTATGCTGAATGTGCACTTGACCATCTTTTAATGCATATTTTGAATGTCTTGGTCTCTGCAAATTTAGGCGATGCTCCTGTATATCACCGATTATGTTCGATGATCCGTCGAACCTGTACTAGCATCTCTTTTTTGCTCCGCTCATGAGGGATTGAACACTGCAAAATTAGGTGGTCAGTGTCCCCAATCAGTAATTCACCAAATGATTTGGTGACACTGTTTTTAATCATCTTTTAGGCAATTTTTGCACTTGTGTCTTGTATTGTGGTGTATTGCCTTTCCATGCACTTTTATCACCAATCCTGACATCAAACACAAACTATTCAACATATAAGACATATTGGTATATTGAGGACAATATTTCTCACTCTTTTAAGCTTTGTATGAGTCCAAAATATTAACTTATCACATAGCATATGCTTCGCGACAATTAAATGTTCATGTCCAAAACTACCCAAAACATGATTTGGAGTTGGCAACGATAGTATTTGCTCTAAAAATTTGGTGATATTATCTCTATGGTGCTAAATGTAAGGTGCTTATTGTATATATGAATACACAATATTTCATTAAGGAAATTATTCCCCTCAAGTACCAAAGGTTAATGGAATATATATACTCCTAGGATAAAATTATCTTACTCACCGGTGTATCAGTACCTAATAAAATTACAATGTCAGCGAACTACTCAATGGCAGTAAAGTAAACTAGAATTTTGGATTTAGTTGTGCAAAATAAGAAAGCAGAAAATTCATTGTTAGGAATGAGAGAATAATTCTCTTTTTATGGATAACAAAAGGTGCTTATTTATGTCTTATTGAAAAGGTCATAACGGTTCAGAAAAGTGGCAACCTCTTAGAAAAGTCACAACTCTTCATTTGTCATTTACACCTTTCAAAACTCAACAATGTGTTAGGTGATAGTTTGATATGATTGAGATGTTTCGTGAAAATTTGAAGTCATAAGTCTTCATCAAATGAGTATATGTAAGTTGAAGTTGAAAAGAGTATGAATCAATTTACCATACGCAAAATATTGAAATCAATATACTAAACCATACCAAATTAGTTCATAATAATAATAATAATAATAATAATAATAATAATAATAATAATAATAATAATAATAATAATAATAATAATATATTGTAAAAATTAAAATTATACTATATTAAGAAAATATTTATCATTTATAGTAATAACACTTATAATGCATTTATAATATAATTTTAATACATAAACATACTTTAGTACATATTTTCTCAATTTCTTACCAAACAAGTATAATATATTATAAAATACTTATAATACAATTATATTGAATGAATAATTTACTAATAATATAAGTGGAGATTTATCATATATAGTATTGCTATATATTAATATGAATGATAATAAATAAAATATATACGCTAAAGTCAGTAATTATTAATTAAAAGTTACTTGCCTAAATATTTTTTTTTTCTTTTCAATACTATATCGTACCTTATTTTGTTTAGTGCATGTGCATAGGGATGGAAACATTTAGTTAACTTATCAAAGAACTGATTTTGATAATCTGAGTATCATATCATTATATTTATAACTTTAACCAATAAATTACATAGCACATACCCAATACCTCCTTGAATTATTTTGATTATAGTCTCACCTGTCAAATGGTTCTAAGTAATATAGACGTGTCATCCTATATTTGACTTCTGTAGGTATATATGAGTCAATAAAGTCTTGCTAAACTTAAAATATTATTTTTCTGACTCATTCTTCCTCTCCTAAGTAAAATTCATATTCTTCATTTGACTCGAATTACACAACATTACTTTTGACTATAGTCATAGCTTGTTATAATATTATCTTAATCTCAAGGATTAATATTTTTTTTCTACTTAGTGCAATGGATGATTATTTTATCTCCGTAAGATACTAAAATTATACGATAACATATTCACTAGAATCTTACGAGTAAAACTTAAGAAGAATAAAATATAAATAAATCTTATTACTATTTATCAAAAATAAAGAGATTATTACCTGAGAACCCTCAATGAGGATATGAAAATTATAAAATGAAATTCCCAATAAATTTCAACATTAGAAATTATGGTAGCATGTCAATTCATAATGAACATTTAATTGGACGATGTAAACGTGGATTAATAAGAAACCAATATATTAGAATTATCTTCTACGTGTTGTGTGTTATGGTGACTGGTGAGTGAACGTAAGCCGCCCTGGTCCACACAAATCGAGTCCAACAATAAGTACGATTGCTTGCACTAACAAAATTTTCTAATGAAATTACCTAGCGTATGTTATTATTGTCGAGGGGAGGATGTGGAGCGGTTTTAGTTTAATTCACATATTATTTTAAGTGATTTTATTTTGTTTTGCTTAATATTTTTTTTATTTTTAATCCGCTTCATCTTCCTCAACATAGACTTGTCCCACATAAGTTTTAAAATTTATTTATTTTATAATTAAGTTTAATATAAAAATAAAAAAATATATTTTTTTAATTTTCATTAATTAAAATCTCAACAACTAATTAATTATTTTTAGTTAATATTTCAATAATTATTTTTTAATTAATAATTAATAATTTCTAATTAACATTTCAATAACGAATAATTTACTAGATGTATCTAGTTTAAATTTTAGAAAAAAATTAAAACTAAAGTCAAAATTTAAAGTAAAATATTTACATCTTTGATTATTATTGATTACAAAAATTTAAATTTTTTTCAAATTTTAATTTATTTCTTTGAATGCACAATTCATCTCGTTCCGCCTTAATTTTTTTTAAAAATTACTTTAACTTCCTCCACATCCACACCACCCTCGCATAACTTTACACCCACCTCACCCTTCCCCGTGTAACTCTAAATCTTCCCCGCACTCTCACCCACATTGCACCATGTTATTGCCATCCCTGTTTAGCGTGAGTTCTTTTTTTCTCCAATCTTAAAAAAGTTAAAGTTATTATTTGGTCATGAGTTATAATGAATTTTTTAAGTCAATTTAAAATAGTCAACTAGTTTTCAAGTGAAACTTCTTTCTGTTCATAAAATATGAAATGCATGCCTAAATATAATTTAAATTCTTAATTATCACTCGATTTATTTTTAAATTACTATATTACAACAACAATAACAATAGATTCAATATAATTTTAAAGATAAAATTTGAAAAAAAATATAATACATAAATTTTATATTTATTTTTGCAAAGACTGAAAAAACTTTTTCTCGATTCAAAATTACTATATAGTGCTTGCTAATTATGTAAAAATAAAATTAAGGTAAAAAGTTTCTTTTTTTTCCTAGATTTCTCACTGAATGTCTTTTATTTGTGTTAGAGTCGGACTAAAATTTAAAAATTCTATCAGAAAATTTTAAATTAAGGGTAAAGTAGTTCTTAACAAAGAAATTTTCAGTTTTTGAGTTAATATCACAAATGATCACTCAACTATGAACTATTTTCACATAAAGTCATTCAACTTTCATTTTAACTCCAAAGTCACTCAACTATTAATCTTTTCACAGAAAATCACTTATGTTTGATTTTTAACTCAAAAGTTATTTAACTATCAATGTTTTTTACTTTTAAAGTCATTCAACATATTTAATTATTTTTTATTTTTAATTAATATTTTAAAAACTTAAAATATATCTATTTAAAACTCGTCTCACCTAACTCGACCGTTAAAATATAACATGGACCCAATTATTTAACCCTTATTAATTATTCTCCTAAATTAATTTTTCTCTTGTAAGATCTCTCCTCTCTGCATTTTATCTCTTCTGTAATTTCTCAGTTTCGACCTTCTTCTTCCTCTTCTTGATATCATCTCTCTATTATGAAGCACATGTCACATTTAGGGTTATCTTCATTCGAATTCCCCTTGTGCTAAGCCCTTAAAGAATCTGGTGCACTTCCATACTGGTGGCGCTCCTCCCCCTGCCACCATTGTCCTTCAAGTTGAATCGTTCGGATTCGAGGTGAACGACGGGTATGGGATGACGGAGGTGGTAGGGGTGGTGGTGCGTGCATTTGGAAACCTAAGTGAATAAGTTACCCGCGAATGTGAAGGCAAAATTGAAGTCGAGCAAGGGATTAAGAGCTAAGGAATGACGGAAGTGGACGTGGTGGATCCAGAATCAGGAGTCATTATAAAGAGGGGCGTATTCACAATGGGGGAAATTGTATTAAGAGGTGGATGCATAATGTTGGGTTAGTTGAAAAATAAAGAAGCTAAATCAAAATGTCTAAAAAATGATTGGCGTTACACAGGGGATGTAGCAGTTATTCATCCAGATAGTTACTTGGAAATAAAAGGCAGATCAAAAGTAAAAATTTGGACTACAAAATATTTGCTGAGACTGATGGCTGATATTGAGAAGTTGAAGAGAGGTTGAATTTAAAAATTAAAAGACATGCAGAGAAGGAGAAGAGAAAGATTAGTTTGGGGAATAATTAATAAAGGGTTAATTATTGGGTTATCTTATATTTTAGTGGGTAGGGTAGGTTAGCAAGTGGATAGGTCATTAAATGATTTAAATAAATATATTTTTAATTTTTAAAATATTAATTAAAAATAATAATAAATTATTTAAATTGAGTGATTTAAAAATAAAATATTAATAATTAAATGATTTTTAAATTAAAAATTATAATTTAGTGACTTAAAAAGTAAGTAAATCCAAATTTTCGCTGAAAAATCTCATAATGAAGAGTGAAGCCTCCCAAATCAAAGATGAGTTGGTACCAAAAAATTCAAATAAGAAAAAAGTACTTTATCAGTCCACTTCACCTAACGCGTTCTCTTCTTCTTTCCCCTAAACTTCCTTCCTTCTTCCTGCCTTCCTTCCTGCAATTCCTCCATTGACATTTGACGAGACCCTCTCCAACTGTACATATTATATATACACATCATGATATTGTGTAAATTAATTTTTATCAATCTCAAATATGGTTGATGCAAATATGGGTAGTGGTCAATTCCCTGAGTTTCCTAGAATTGTGACTCATGGTGGACAATATGTTCAGTATGACATTTTTGGTAATTTCTTTGAGATCACCACAAAGTATCGACCTCCTATCATGCCTATTGGAAGGGGAGCTTATGGAATCGTCTGGTAACAAATATCTTCCATTTTCCGTTAATGCTTTTTTTGGTGGGGTAAATTTATCGGTTCAGATCTGATATTTATTGAAATTTTGTCATTTTTCTCATGTGTATCTGTGTTTCGATACCCTTTTATGCCTTAACGATTGTGAAAGTATTTGATTGGATACATAGATTAAAGGAGTACTTTATAAATATGTGGGTCTAAAACAAGGTAAATCAGAAGTTTTTATTTATTTTTTGGTCTATTTTTATTTGTCTCCGAGTGATTTGGTATGAGGATTTGACTTGGTATGAGTATTAAAAATGTAATAAATATGAGTATTAATTTTATCAAATTATCATTTGAATATAATAAATATAATATTTTAAAAATATAATATTAGAATGATTATAATTAATGATAAGAGTAAATTAGGAAAAGTAACAAATATTATTGGACATCTCAAAATAATATAATAAGCAAGTAAAGATAAACGGAGTGAGTACATGTTACTATATTCTAATTTAAGTATCTGAGCAAGGAGTATGAAAAATTGAAAAAAATTTAATCTTGTGGGTTTAAATAAAAAGATGGAACTGGAAAACTTGCTAAATATATAAAAAAAAAAAAAAAAAAAACTTTTCAGGTACAAACATAAAAGGAAAATAAAACACAAATTGAGACAGAAGAAGTATATAAGCAGTAGCTACACATGACGCTGACATATTATTCATATAGAAATTTTATAAATATGTACATTTTGAATGTTGGATTGCCTATGAATCTTGAATGACTAAATTATGGTGCTATTTGTATCTAATATGTGTGAAGCTCGGTGTTTAATGCGGAGTTGAATGAGATGGTTGCAGTCAAGAAAATTGCCAACGCATTTGATAATTACATGGATGCTAAGAGGACACTGCGCGAGATTAAGCTTCTTCGCCATTTAGACCATGAAAATGTGAGTCTTGTTTTATAGATTAGCATTGAGCTCCGACTGATCTCCGTCGTCGTAGTGGAATCTCCAAAAGCTGATAATAAACTATTCCGCTGGTTTTCATAATGAACTATATGCAGACAGAATGAGGATTAACTCAGCGCAATTTGGATGCCTCATTTAGTAGTACAAGTACTTCATACTTTTTGCTTATAAAGGAAATCAAAAATGCTATGCAGGTTGTTGGTTTAAGAGACGTGATTCCTCCGCCCTTAAGAAGGGAGTTTTCTGATGTTTATATTGCTACTGAACTCATGGATACTGATCTTCACCAAATAATTAGATCGAACCAAGGTTTATCGGAGGATCACTGCCAGGTAAACTCAAGCCCTGCTCGCGTAATTACTTTCATGGATACTGTCTTTGTAGTTTCTCGAAATAATAATTTTTAAATATGTTGTGTTTGCAGTACTTCATGTATCAGCTTCTCCGTGGGCTAAAGTACATACATTCCGCACATGTTATTCATAGAGATCTCAAACCAAGTAACCTTTTGCTAAATGCAAATTGTGATCTTAAGATATGTGATTTTGGTCTTGCTAGGCCAAACCTAGATAATGAGAATATGACGGAATATGTAGTAACCAGATGGTACAGAGCACCGGAGCTTTTGTTGAACTCTTCAGATTACACTGCTGCCATAGATGTTTGGTCTGTGGGTTGCATCTTCATGGAGCTTATGAATAGAAAACCTTTGTTTGCTGGAAAAGATCACGTACATCAAATACGCTTGCTAACTGAGGTAAAGACGGATTCATGAAGATATATACAACAGAATAGGATACACCTTTTTCATGCTTTTACATGGAATGGCTTTTTATGCATGGATTCTTGAACGATGTTGTCAAATGCTTTGTTTATATTGCTGTGATCATCTGTTCGAGCTGTACAAATGGGAAAATTTTCCTTCTCTCTAAACAACCATTAATATCCGCTTATTTTGGACTGCAAATAACAACTCAACATACCATTCTGAGTGATCTTGTGAGAAACAAACGCTTATTTCTGCCTTTATTTTTCTCAGCTTCTTGGCACCCCTACAGAGTCTGATCTTAGCTTCCTCCGAAATGAAGATGCAAAGAGATATGTCAGGCAACTCCCGCAACATCCACGCAAGCAGTTAGCAGAAGTGTTCCCTCATGTGAATCCATTGGCCATCGATCTTGTAGATAAGATGTTGACACTCGACCCTACTAAAAGAATTACAGGTAATATTACTCTCTGTACTGCTATTTAAGATGAGACTGAAAAACTTGAAAGATCAACTATTTTGACTCAAAAAAATCCTTTTTGTAATTAAAAAAAACCATAATATGCCTTTTTTTCTTGAATGTATTTACACTTCAACTCTATGGAGTCCAGTTTGCCTCATATTTTTACACCCCCTACGCTACACTAAAGGATTATTCATGCCGCTGTATTTTCCATTCATTCTTGTTTAACCTCATCTTTTAATGTATCTGTCTTCGGTTGCAGTTGAGGAAGCATTAGATCATCCCTACCTTGCTAAGCTCCATGATGCAGCTGATGAACCAGTCTGCCCCATTCCATTCTCTTTGGACTTTGAGCAACAAGGGATAGGAGAAGAACAGATTAAAGAGATGATTTATCAGGAAGCCTTGGCGCTGAATCCTGAATATGCTTAAATACAAGAGAAGTCAGTTCTTCTTCTCTTTCTTCCCTTTTGATCTGGAGTGTCTACTTTACCTAGTGTGGTTTTTCTTGCTTGGACCATCCCTCGCAATGTTTTTGTTCCACAGGGTCAGTAGTCCTTTGCAACTTCAATGTAAGGCAGCCTTCAATATGCAGCTATTAATATACCTTCCTTTATTTATTTTTTCTTAATTATGAAGGTATTCAAGCTAGCTTGTATACACCTCGACTATTTCATTGAATTATGTCCACTACCTCCCATCAGCACAGACATTTATATGGCTTCCGCTCATTCTTATGACTTGTATCTCGTGTCCTGTTTTCAGCTTGTTGTAGTTTCTATTTTTTGTTTAGTTAAAAGGGCGATTCTGTGCACTAAAGCTCTTGCTATGTGCTGGGCTCGATGTATTATGTTATATTATGTACAGTGTGTAGAAAATCTATCAAGAAATTATTTGTCATTTTGAAGATTTGGGTGTAAATTGAAGGTATTACCAGAGGTGACAAAATATCTATGTAATAGTTATTGAAGAAGAAAGAAGAAGATAGTATAAAGAGGGTTACTTATTAACTTTCTGTATTCAAGTTGTATTTACAAGAGATAAAGTGTCAAAAACACGCATAAACTATTTTCTTTTTTTGAGTTTATAAATTATTAGGAGTGTGAGTTTTATACTTAAATTATTACTTATTAGTTTGAGAAACACACTTCTATCTTTTATTCCACTTTCACCATGATATGTGAACTATACTCTTTTTATTTTTTTAAAAAATAAGTCATATCACACTTTTATTTGATTATAAATAAATAAATTATAGTATTAGTTAAAATATATTTCTTACCCCTACCCCACCACTTCCTCTCACCGTACCTCCCTCTCCCCCGAACCAACTAATGTTTTTTTTTTTAAAACAAAATTAGAAAACTTTTAGAAAAAATTCTTAGTTTATCTTCCTCCCTCCCCACCCCCCTTAAAAAATAATTTAGATATTATTTTAATTTTTTTAAAAAGGTAGTTCTACGATACTAAACCTAATCCTTCGCTTTTATTTTCTTCTCATTTTGAAAATATTATTTTTTATTTGCCATAAAAAATTTTAAAATAATTTTTTTATTTCTATTATATTTAATACACAAGTAAAAAAAAATATTTTCTAAAAAATGTGTTCATATATATAAAAATAAATTAGGAGCGGAGAGTTAGATGTGGCTGAAATGATATTTTATTTATTTTTACAAATATCAATTTTTTTAGGTAGAATGGAGTAGGGACTAAAGATTGAACTTTTTAAAAATATTTTATAAAAGAGATTTAAAAAAATAAAAAGGCGGGGATTGTTGGGATGGGTGGGGGGTACAGCGGGGTGGACGGTGGTGTAGATGAGAAAAATATTTTAAATTTTATTTTTTAAGAAATAATCATTCTAAAAAGTATAATTTTCTTGGAAGAATATTTATATTTTAACCTTTAACTTTTAATTAATATTAATAGCTTATTTAATTTTTATCAATATGAGATATTTTATCCATGCATCATGCCATATGACAAGTTTTTTTTTTTAATAAAAGAGAGAGTATATTACACAAACCACTGAGGTGTGTTTCTTAAACTAATAAGTGATAACTTAGGTATGAAACTCATACTCTCAATAGTTTAAATATGAAACTCAAAACAAGAGGATAATTTAGGTGTGTTTTTTATACCTATCTCTATTTACAAAATGTGAGCTTGGGAATATATATAGATAGCTCATTAACTAACTTGATTACAAGTGATCTAACTAACTCAACCTTTTAGTTGACGGACGGACTAACTAATTAACTGATATAACAGTTTCTTAATTGAATAACCAATACTTAACTTATTACAGATTATGTCTCGACACTTCCTCTCAAGCCAGGAGGGGTGAAAATATTCGAAATTCCTAGTTTGGACAATAACAACTCGTGTGGAATTTTGCTCTGATATTTTGTTAATAGATCAGTAGGTTGGTGTTTAGTGGAGATATAACTGATGGAGATCATTCCTTGTTGTAATTTCTCCCTAATCTTAATATGCTGAAAAAATAATACAAGCTAAAAGGAAAGAACAAGCATAAGAAATAGAAATCACAGTCAAAAAGCCATCTCAGAATTAGTGTCACATGTACAAGCCTATACTACAACAGACTTTAAGGAAATAGGCATAAGTCTCAATGTGTTTACTTCTTAAATAGAACAAAAAGAAAATGTAAACAAAATTCTGAAGGTACACCAAAAAGAACTAGCTACTACTTTTCAAGCTGTCTCAAAGCTCGAACCAATAAGATTTGAAAAGAGTATGAAGTACCGGGCTCAATACCTACACAAGTGTAGAAGCAAAGGGTGAGTACCAAACAACATGGTACCTAGCAAATGAACTCTAAACCTAACTAATCTAATGAAGAATGCAAGAACTCCTTCCATTCCAATCTGAAACGACCCCAAAAAGTGCCCGAAAGTATGCCTCGGAAGTGCTCAAAATCGTAATTTTCATATATCTCAAAATTTCTGCATGATATCAAAAATCCGACTTCATATTCTTGTTCAGGGGCAAAATTGAGTGAAAAATGGGTATAGTCCGAATTTTGGAGGACCCATAGCGAAAAATAAATTTCGCCAAAATTTGATTTCCAGAACCTGTTGACTCCGCGATGCAGAGCTGTCATAGAGCAGTGTACTTGCTGCCAGATTTTCTAATCTCGGTCCAATGCTTTAGGGACATCGGCCAAAGCCTTTCTATGCTAAAAAATACCTATACTTAGTCATTTTTCAACCTCCTATCTTACAAGACATTCTCCAAAACCCTCTCTAACACTTAGACAAATATTTCACCCAAAATTCAAGTGTCCCTATCTCATTACAGATCTAAGAATTTTATTCAAGCTTCAAGTTGTCAATCAAATCCTCATCAAGGCAACCTCTAAAGTTGAGGTATGTGGGTTTCAGCTATTGGGTCCTTTCACCTATGGTGCCCAACCTTCCATTTTACATAAATTGTATGTTTCTAAGTTGATTTATTTATGGGTCTTATTTAGTATCAATTTGACTATGAACTATGTTGGGGTTTTATAAAAGTGTGACTGTTTAAACGTGTTTTGAGTTATGAATCTATGATCTATTGAGATTTGATGAAGGGTTTCAATGTATATTGCATGAGGGTATTACCAACTGTTGGTGGGTTGATTTACTTCAAGTTTTCTTGCATGATTTCACTCTTGAATTGCATGATTTTATACTGGCATTTCACACCCGCCAAGTGTTTGATAAAATGTCTGGTTAAGGTATCTTGAGTTATTGGAAACCTAATGCATGGTATGTGAGTCAAGTGACTTTATGATGATGAAAGGAAAGTATATACGAGTTGTTATCATGGAAAGTATCTATAGTGTTGCAAGTTGACCATACCAAAGATGAGAGGTATGTACTTCATCCACCTTGTTGGGTGGTGGCAATCCCGTACTACAATAGATGAGGGGTATCTATCTCATCCACCTTGTAGGGTGGTGGCAATCCCATACTTCCAAAGATGAGAGATATTTACCTCATCCACCTTCCAAGCGGGTAGCATGCCTTGGATTCCAAGTACTAAGTTGCTTGGTCTATGATGATAGTCTCTTCCTACACATTTATTATGTTCTACATGTGCATCTTTTACTTCAAGCATTGATCATACAAGCCATGTTGCTAATATACTATCTCTTGCTTATGTATATGCATTTTGATTATGTTGTCTATCTCTTATTGCATTGCATCCTACATACTTAGTACATTCAAATGTACTAACACATACTCTATGCCTATATGATGTTAGCATGTAGGAATTGGAGCTCCACTTGACCATTTTCCTCCTCCACGTGGCTAGTACTATCTTCAAGCAAGTTTGGTAATTCCTCAATTCCAGGGATAATGTCTTTGATCTTATGATATATAAAGACTTTCTTTCCTTTGATGTATGCTTTTAACTGTGAGGGTGTGCCCGAAAAGTTGTCTTCGCCCCCACTAAACTCTAAGTCTAGAGGTGTTGTTGGACAAGTTATGTAATGATGCTTTCAGCTTTGACTCTCTTAACTCTTGTATGTTTTTAAGCATGAAATACTCCTTTAGCCCTTTACCCTTATTTTATGTTCTCTTGTTGATGTTTACTTGGTTCTGCAACTAAGGATGTATAATGATATGCTAATAGGATTGTTTGGGGTCCCTTAGGTTCCCTATTTGTGGTGTCCCATCTAGACCCTAGGTCTAGATCATGACACAATCACATACCTACGAAACTACAAACCTCTACGTAGAAAAACCTAGTATCACGACCCAAGCCTAGGGCCTAGACATGACACGACGCATGAAGAACCTGAAGGGACTCCAAGCAAGCCTCTTAACATATCATTACACATCCTTGGTCGTGGAAGCAATAAAATACAACAACAAATGGTAAATAGGGGCAAGTGGGGCTAAGGGACAACTTCCATAATATAAACATCAAGAGTCTAGAAAGAGTCAAGCTCATAACATATTACATAACATGTCCAACGACACCTCTACTATAAAGATAAAAGTAGGGGCCAAGACAAATAACCGGGCTTACCCTCATAGTCAATACATAAGTGAAAGAAGGATAGTCTTAGGATATAACATAAGATTATAAACATTGTCCCCGGAATCGAGGACTCACCAACAAGCTTGGGCGAAATCGTACTAGTCACGTGGAAGAGGATGCTCAAGTAAGGCTCCGGTTCCTACATGGTGACATTATGTAGGCATAGAGTATGCGTTAGTACGTTGGAATGTACTAAGTATGTAGAATGCAATGCAACAAGTGATAAGCGCTATAAACAAAATGCATAACATAGGCAATGAATAACCTTATAGCAATATAACATGTATGAATGATGCTTGAAGTAAAATCATGCTTATATATAGACCATAATACAAGTGTAAGGAGTGACCACTGTTAGTGCAATCCAAGGCCTACCACCCCCTTGGAGAGGCACATGAGGTACAAACCCCTTCATGAGGTTGATGCAGTACAAACCCCCTAACAAGGTTGATGTGGTACAAACCCCCCAACAAGGTTATCAAACACCCCGACAAAGTTGCACAGGCCTGCTACCTCCCCAGCGAGGCGATCGAGGTACAAACCCCTCAACAAGGTTACCCGAGCCTACAACCTCCTGAGTGAGGCTTGGTCATCCCCAACACTATAAAGATAATATCATATGCATACGTTCCTTTCATCATAATATACATACATTTCTTTCATCATCAAAAAGTTATTCAACTCATAAGAGATGCATTAGACCTTCAATTCCTCAAGAAATCATGACCGGATATTTTATCAAACATTTAGCAAGTGTGTAATGCTAGTGTAAAATCATGAAATTCAAGACTGAAATCATTCTAGACAATTCTGTGTAAAATCATCAATAGATACTTAGTAACATCCTCAAGCAATATACATCAAAATCCTTCATAAAATCTCACATTATGTCTTAGATTTATAGCTCAAAACATGCTAAAATAGTTACAATTTCATAACCCCAACATAATGTGCAGCGAAATTCATAACAATTTGGACTCATGAGTAAATCAACTTTAAATAATGTGATTTTAGATAAAAGAAGCCTTGGGCATCATGGGTGAAAGGAATCCATTATAGAAACCCACGTATCTTAGCTTTGGAGAATATCTTTATGAAGAATGGAGATGGAGACTTGAAGCTTGAGTGTGAACCTTAAGATCCGGATGAGTTTTGAGATTTGAATTTAGGAGTGAAATATTTGGCTAAGTGTTTGAATGAT
>JAOTQJ010000096.1:367240-379211 GCA_025642045.1 Solanum sejunctum
AGTGTGAACCTTAAGATCCGGATGAGTTTTGAGATTTGAATTTAGGAGTGAAATATTTGGCTAAGTGTTTGAATGATATGAGGGTAAAATATGGCTACGTATAGGTATTTTTATGTGTGGGAAGGTTTAGGCCCAAGACCCAAAAGTCTTGGACCAAAATAACAAAAGCTGCACAAAATTTACACATTGGTGCGCCCTTGGTGCGCCGCACCTGTGTCGTGAATCTTCACTGGAAATAGCTCACTTGCGTTTTTGAATTTTGATATAGTTTCTCTAAAATCGGGGTTAGACCCCTTGCCCACTCAATTCAATCCCCTGATCAAGAATATAAAGTCAGATTTTTGATATCGCATACAAATTTTGAGATATATGGAAATTATAATTCCAGGCACTTCCGAGGCACATTTTTAGGTACTTTTTTGGGTCGTTTCAATATCTCCCCCTTGAGAACATTCATCCCTGAATATCAAAGAAATGTATATGAGAGACACAAATACGACAATTTCAGCCCACATAGAGATGCAACAACACACTTAAACATCATATCAAAAATATTATCATAAGTGTAAAATCATCATGAACTTGTCAATTTAAACATGAATGTATGCAATGACATAGGGGCTAAAACATAAGACTTGGAATCAAACAAGGACTTGACGTGCTATCATAAGCTTGAATGGAATGAAAGAGATACGAATATTGCCTTCCATGCCCTCTCCAGCTTCCCAAAAGACACTTTTGACTTGACGATCCTTCTAATAGGCCTTGACAACACTACACCCTCACAAATCAACCTTTATTCATATCCAGTCCACTTCTCCATTGGATCTCCTCATAAGTCAACACATGCTCCACAACGTCCACAAGAGTCCTATAACACTTGAATCACCAACACACTTCCTCAATCCTAGAAACATGAAGATCCGGACGAACCATATCCTTATCCAAAGGCAATTCCCATTCGTATGCAACCTCACTAATCTTCCCCAACACCCTATGAAGACTCACAAATCATTAACTCAATTTCCTTCTTACCGGGGCAAACCACACCCTGTATGAGTGAAACCTCTAAATAGACCCAATCACCTACTTGGAATTCTAGCTCTCCTTTTCTCACTTTGACATAGGACTTTTCATGAATTTGGACTGTTTCCAACCTTTCCCTAATTAACCTTACCTTCTACATAGCATTCATAACCAGATCCGAACCCAACAAAACCAACTCTCCCACTTCAAACCCCCCAACCGATGATGTACAATGTCTACTATAGAGAGCCTCAAAAGGAGCCATACCGATGTTAGAATGATAGCTATTATTATAGGCAAACTCAATCAATGAAATATGATCATCCCAACAACCTTAAAACTTTGAAAATACAATCCTACGCATATCCTCAAGCATTTAGATAGTTTTTTTGGCTTGGCCATCCTTTGAGGGTGAAAGACCGTACCAAGACCTCTTTGTAAGGACCTTCTAAAATGTGAAGTGAATTGAGAACCACGATCCAATATGATAGAGAAGGGCATCCCATATAATCTCACCAAATCATGAATATATAATCTAGCATAATCTTCAGCCCCATATTTGGTCTTAATGGATAGAAAATGAGTCGATTTTGTCATCTTATCAACTACAACCCAAACGGAATCAAAACCCTCCTAGTCTTGGGCAACCCAACCACATAATTCCATATTAATCTCCTCCCACTTCCAAGTAGGAATCTCTATGTATTGTGTTAGGCCACCCGACCTTTGGTGTTTGGCTTTGACTTGTTGACAACTACGACAACCGAAAATAATTTTGCAATGTCCCTCTTCATGCCTCCCCACCAATACATATCGCTCAAGTCTTTATACATTTGGTAGAACCGGGGTGAGTAGAATAAAAAGAATTATGGGCCTCATCAAGGATCCTTTCTCTTAAGCCATCAACACAAGACACACACAACCTACCTTGGTACCTAAGGGTACCATCTCCCAGTTGGGAGAAAACCTCCACCTTTCCCTCTTTCACTAAGGCCTTCAATTCTAACAAGGAGGAATCAAGATCTTGCTTTGCTTTTACCTCATCAACCATTGAACACTTAGAACCATCAACAACAACAATACCACCATTACCAACCCCTTCCAACCTAACTCCCAATCTACCTAACCGATGGACCTCCCTAGCCACCTCTTTATCGCGACCATCAACATATGATAGGCTATCCATAGGCACCCTACTAAAAGCACCAATCACAACCTTAGCCTTATTGTGGAACATTGATGCACACTTATATCACAATCCTCAAGGAGTTCTGACCACCTTCTTGTTACCCTCAAATCACACCTATCATATTTCGCAAACAACATCTCATCCCCCAAGACTTGCAACACTATCTAAATGGTTCACAAGCTCTACATAATTCAACGCTCCACCACCAGAGGTCACCACAAACATGCCAAGGTAGGGTTTTAAGACCCTATTCATGAAACCCATAAACATAGTCGGTGCATAAGTCAACCAAACAACTCCACCACTACTCAAATGCTCACTCCTAATTCGATAGGACCCCTAGGGATTTCACCTACCCTCATCCTCACTTAGGGACAAATCCCGAACCACAATCAATCTTAGAGAAGCATCTAGCCTATTGTAGTTGGCCAAATGGATCGTCCATCCTTAACCATCATATCACAACCTTATGAGCCCTACACTCATTGGAAGCATGATATGCAAGTAGCCAAACCACCCCAAGGCCTCCAACCCAAACCAATTCCTTGAAGCATCACAATACTCAAAACCCCCCTTCCAATCCTCTGGTAGAGCTAAGATAGGAGCGGACATAAGCTTAACCTTCAAGGTTTTAGAAACTCTATTCACACTAATCAATCCACTCAAAAGAGCCTTACTTAGGGTCAACTAAACCATATGAGAAGCAATAGAAAGAAACCTACTCACAACCTCCGATAATCCCAAGAAGCTCCTAATATGTGATGGATTCAAAGGTCCAGTCCAATCTCTAATCACCTTCGTCTTACTAGGGTCCATCTTAATACCATTACCCGGCACCACAAGACCTAGGAAGGCCACCTCTCGCAACCAAATTCACATACCTCCAACATAGCATACAACTTCCTCTTCTAAACTTTGTAATACCACCCTCAAATGAATCTCATGCACCCCCTCACATCCGGAGGCAAACCAACCTATCGCCATATGAACATAATAAGGTAGTGTTGAATATTCATGACACTTTTAGACATATTCGGTGCACTAACCAAACAAAAAATACTACCCTAAATCCATAATATCAAAAAGGACATTCAAGAGCTCATCCACCACCCAAAATAATTCGAATAGAAATAACTTAGGTTCAACAATCCTAACCCCTACAAGACAAAGAATACAACCCTTAGAGATCATGGTACAAGAAATGGACCTACCTATTTTGCCACCACCTGACAACCTCCCACTCAAGGATGGGTTCACTAGAGAGTTGGATTCTAATTCCATGGGACCTATAATCAAAGAAGGCACAATATCTATGCAACTAATCCATCCCAAGTATGGCATCAAAATCCACTACATCAAACCCAACAAGTCATAAGGCAATACCTAACGTAATATGAACATGAGAAAACACCTATGAACACTCTTGGCAATAACATACTCAACAAAAAGGTAGACACCAAAAGTTCACATAACAACTCAGGACACACAAGGAGTCCACTAGCAACTCAAAAGGAATAATGAAATAAATAATGGCACACTGGACCTATAAATGTATGCATATCAAAGTCAAAGCAAACTTCAACATACTAGTAATAACATTAGCGCCTCATCCCCTCCTTGAGCCTCTTGATCAATATTACCACCTTTACCCTTGTCTTGAGAATAAGGGCAATCTGGAATTTTGTGGCCCATCTCACCACACCCAAAGCATGAACCTATGTTCCTCCAACATGTAACACCATATTTCCTCCCACATTTTGGGCATCTAGGATGAATCACCCCATCATCACCTCTTTTACTCTTATTGCATTTATGAGGGCATTCCTTTACCTTATGACCCATCTCTCGACAATCATAACAAGCGTTGGTACCTCTCAAGCATAGGCCATCATGGTACTTTTCATATTTTGGGCACCTAGCATAAGGCACCACATCACCTCTACCTTTGGGACTTTGGAACTTTCCTTCAATACGAGCCCTCTTAGCCTCACTATATCTCCTCTTACCATTTGAAGTCTTGGGAGTATTCACTTGTTGATCGAGGTGAGTTGCGCATTTTGTCGCTGCTTTGGCCACTTCCCATAGAGCATTGGGAATCTCTCCATTAATTACATCACCATCCTACATAGCTCAAGACATATCCTAGAATATAATGGTAAGGGATTAGGAATAAACCCTAGGGTCATAACTCTATCGCATGACATAGATCATGAAGAAGTGGAACATTTCTTAGAATGCCTCATAGCCTCTTATTCATAGTCGTTGCATGTTTCACATCTATGAATAGGATTTTAATCGACCCAGAGTCTTGGATGCCGAGGATCTAACAACCTAGTACTCTTATACCAAGTTTGTTATGACCCAAGCCTAGGGCCTAGACGTGACACGATGCATGGTGAACCCGAAGGAACCCCAAGCAAGTCTCTTAACATATTATTATACATCCTTATTCTTAGAAGCAATAAGATACAACAAGAAATGGTAAATAGGGGCAAGTGGGGCTAAGGGACAACTTTCATAGTATAAACATGAAGAGTCAAGAGAGAGTCAAGCTCATAACATATTACATAACATGTCCGACAACACGTCTACTACGTAGATAAGAGTGGGGGCTAAGACAAACAACCGGGCTCACCCTCATAATCAATACATAGGTGAAAGAAGAATAGTCTTAGGACATAGCATAAGATCATAAATATCAGCCCTAGAATGGAGGACTAACCAACAAGCTTGGGAGAAATCGTACTAGCCACGTGGAGGAGGATGCTTAAGGGGGCTCCAGTTCTTACATGGTGACATCATATAGGCATAGAGTATGCATTGGTACATGTGAATGTACTAAGTATATAGGATTCAATGCAATAAGTGATAAGAACCATAAACAAAATGCACAACATTGTCAATGAATAAGCTTATAGCAATATGACATGTATGAAAATGATGCTTCAAGTAAAATCATGCTTATGTATAGAACATAATACAAGTGTAAGGAGTGACCACTTTTAGTGCAATCAAAGGCCTACCACCTCCTTGGAGATGCGCATGAGGTACAAATACATTCATGTGGTTAATAAGGTACAAATCCCACAATAAGGTTATTACAAATCCTCGGACAAGGTTGCACGGGCCTGCCACCTCCCGAGTGAGGCGATCGAGGTAAAAACCCCTCAACAAGGTTACCTGGGCCTACAACCTGAATAGTGAGGCTTGGTCATCCCCAACACTATAGATATAACATCATATGCATATATTCCATTCATCATTATAAACTTATTCAACTTATAAGACATGCATTGGACCTTTAATTCCTCAAAAAATCATAATCGGACATTTTATCAAACATTTGGTGGGTGCGTAGTGTTAGTGTAAAATCATGCAATTCAAGACTGGAATCATGCTAGAAAATTATTTGTAAAACCATCAATAGATACTTGGTAATACCCTCAAGCATAAACATCAAAAACCTTCATCGAATCTCATATTAGATCTTAGATTCATAGCTCAAAACATGATAAAACAATTATAACCCCAACATAGTGTGTAGTGAAATTCATAATAAGTAAGACCTATGAGTAAATTAACTTTAAATTATGCGATTTTAGGTAAAAGAAAGCTTAGGTATCATGGGTGAAAGGAACCCATGAAAGAAACTCACATACCTTAGCTTTAGAGAATAACTTGATGAAGAATGGAGATGGAGGCTTGAAGCTTGAATGTGAACCTTAAGATCTGGATGAGTTTTGAGACTTGAATTTAGGAGTGAAATATTTAGCTAAGTGTTTGGATGAGTATTAGGGAATGTTTTAAATGATATTAGGGTGAAATATAGCTAAGTATAGGTGTTTTCATGCGTGGGATGGCTTAGGCCCAAGATCTAAAAGTCCTGAATCGAAACAACAAAAATTGCACAAAATTTACACATTAGCACACCCCTGGCATAGACAACATACACAATATATATAATAATAAGCATATTCATTCATATTTATATGGTTCAATCATAATCACAACCCCAAGGAATAGGGTCAACAATGAGCATATATCCATAATATGTATAGGCATATCAAAAAAAATAATCAATTTACAATGTCACAATGAGTGAGGTGCAATATGATGCAAGTGCAATGTTAGATAATTATGATGCATGTATGTCCTATGATACACAACACTAATCAATTCGAGCTGAAACTCATGGGGGTCTCACTAAGACCATGTATTCACCGAAAATGATCTCGACAATATTATACGTTAGAATATTACCTCGACTGCCAAAAATGATCTCGGCAATATCACACATTGGGAATGACCTCAGCCATCAAAATATTACCTAGGCAATATCACGATCAGTAGAAATCTCAGCCCCAAATATCATTATCTCTCTCAATAACCTTGACCGGTAGAGGCCTCGGTCCTAAAAGCCAATGTCACTTTCATCTCATTTTCACAATCAAAATGCAAATAAGTACATAAATAAAAAAATAAATTAATGAGATTTAAAATCACATGATACCACAATATATAGCTCAACATAATGCTACCCAATATAGGTTGATAATTATATCATCATTCATCAATAATCAACTCACATCATGTGTATTATGTTCCATGTATGAATTTCCACCTCAATACATCAAGTAATACATTACTATTAATGCCATATATCATTCCACAATACATTTTATGTAATTACATAATCAATTCACATTTTATTTCAAGCAATCAATTAGGAGATACAGGTTCAACATACTTAACATATGCTAGAAATACACTTGTCCTAGCCAAAAAATATCGATCAATCCAAAATTGAAGCTCTTCAAAGCACCGCAATCTACTTGTAAATGAATTCACAATTACAATTCAAAGCTAATGGCACCAAAATCATGCAATTCCGAAAAAAGGACAAAATGATCGAAAATTTCAATACCAAAATATGAGTTGAAAATTTGAAAATTTTTACATAGAAATGATCCTTAAGGTTTTAGGAGTCTAATGGCAAAAACCTTTTAAAAAGAAAGAGTCAAAATAGGCATGACAAGTACCCTTTGGGATGACCCAATAGTTTGGGCTTGGGAATTTTGTGTTGGAGGTCGCAAGTTTGAAAACCTTTGTCAATGAAAGCAAGGATTTGCATTTTGGGTCATGCGCGTCGCACTAGACTTTCCTAGCGGGGTTACGTATCCTAAGTGGTTTGCGAGTTATTGCATAAAATAGAGAATTTTACCTTGTACAACCCAAAGGGTAGTGGTTGCGAATTTTCCTTGTCAGTGGAATAAAAAGATAGCACGACAAGAAATTTTCTTGATGAGAAGAAAAGCCCAAGGGTTTGGGAATTCCATATTTATCAGTTCTATCGATGACCATCTAAATAATGTGAAGTAATAGTTACTTAAAAATGATACTAGAGTTAATACCTCAAAATTCCTTTTTTCCCTTATTTACCAAATACTAGAAATAAACAAGAAATCAATTTATTTTTAATGAATCATGGTATTGGGTAAGAGCAACTGCACCTTCAAAAAGACATCACCAGGTATTTATCATAACAACTACAACAGTCTAGAAAAAGTCTTAACTGCTATGATATAAATCGCAAAGCTAGAACTGTAGACGTCTTTGCAGCAACTAAAATCAAAATACCGAGGTAAAACCTCACCTGATAGAAGCATCTTTGTTCCGTTGGAGATGAACTACTAAAGTTTTCCAGGAAAAGCTTGACAACACCAATTTGACAAAGGAAGTTAAAGAAGTGGAGTTGCATATAGCATCATTATATCTACAAACCACCTGAGCAAGATGCTCCATCTTTCTGTTCAAATTTGACAAGTCCTGTGGGAGTTGTCTTGTCTTCGCATTTATGCATCTTACTGCCAAATCTCTCATCTTTATCCAGAAGTTCATCCTTGGGAATCATTCCAGGAATATTCATCAGCATAGATGCCAGGTACTATTGTTGCTCTAGGTCCTCTCTTCTCTGTTGATGCTGGGAAAGTGTAAACACCAAGGGGGTTAAGGAAACACTTCCCTTTCTTTACAAAATGGACCACGGTGAATAACAACGAGACAATAACAAATAAAAAACAAAATTAGTGCATGAAGGCCGAGACTATAAAAGAGGAGCTTAGAGGTGAAGATGAAATTGTTGATCTTTGAAAGTTTTGTCGGTGACCAAACAAAGAATCTAACTTTCGAATCTGTACTAAGTATGATGTTTTGTCAAATACTATTAATTTAGTCAACAAAAAAAGGATATTGATCTTTCCACCCTTTCTTATTTGCACGACTAATAAGGTGCTCCAACAATCGCAACTCTTGAGCAATCGCTTGACATTAAAAGTGAAGGTATCATCAAACAATTTAGATGTCGCAAATATATTGATTAAAGTTGAAAATAGACAGGTCATGTTATTGAAATAGAAGTTGTAATAATTTTACAACATTTGATCTGTGTTGCACGATAATATTTGGCATTATCATATGCTAATGGAGTAAAAATTCGTAGAGCTACAAATATCCAAATGAACAAGAATTTCCTATGGAAATAAATTATCTGGTAACTTGGAAAGATTAAAAACATACGTGTTTTATTATGTCTTCACGAAGGATTTCAGTCTTTTGTTAAAGCTCCTCCTGCAAATAGGAGAGTAAATTTTATAGTAGTACTAAATGGGATTGGAGTTCAGCTGAAACTATAACTAGAAAAACACTATTGAAATGGTAAGTTGGAAAGAAGTGCACCGATACATGCAACCCACTATTGAATCATGTTGTTTGGCTAACCTGCAGACAACACTTGTTACACTAGTTATACTCTCTCTTGCAAACTTCCCAATAACGCAATCTAATTCTAAAGTTATCTTAACCCAGCCAGGTTCTTCTAGTTCCCTCCCACCAGAGATCTCAGATTACAAAACCTGAATGATACATAAATATACTCTTAGGGAAAGGATGAATCCTTGAACAAGGCAAGAGCGCATGTGTCCTGAAGAGCTGATACCGGAGAAACTACAAGCTCTAAGGCTAAATAACAAAAGGGAAATTGCATTGTTTTAAAGGCAACCAGAACTTGCACCGATTCTTAGGTTGTGGAGCCTGATGATTATATCTATGTATGGTGCTCAGAAACATGTCTGATGCACCCCTGAAGGCTCTAAAACTCTCTGGCACTGTAGCAACGGCTAGAAATGGCCTGTAGCAACTACTAGAAATAGTAGTATAGCAACGACTAGGGCCCTTAGGAAGTTGTATAATAAGGAGGGCCATTTCATTTGTTAGGTATCCAAAAATCCAACAATCTTATAAACAAGTAAGAATTGTAAAGCATTCCCCAAATAATCTCCGTGTATAAACATTTTTTGTAATTATCTGAATATCATTAATATATATATCCTATCGCCGTGGAGTTTACCCATTGAGCGTTACCACGAAAGCAACTTTCTCTCTCATGAATTTTCTCTGCCTTCTCTCTAGGAAGAACTTCTTCTTCCTCAATCTTTCTTCTTGCTCTTAGATCTTCAGATCGTATTTTCTAACAATTGGCACCCACCATGGGGCAGGAATCACTATGATCTGTGCAGATGTAGAGTTCAAAGATCAAAATTGAAAAGTTTGATGGATCCAATTTTAGTTTCTGGAAGATGCAGATCAAAGATTTTCTGTATTAAAAGGATCTTCACGAACCCTTATCTGCAATGAAGCCAGAATCCATGAAAGAAGAAGATTAGAAGCTCAAGGATCGTCAAGCACTAGGTTTGATTTAGTTGACTTTGTCCAGAAATGTGGCATTCAACATCGTCAAGGAAAACACAATGGCGGGTCTATTGAAGACACTTGTGAATATGTACGAGAAACCCTCTACAATGAACAAGGTATACTTGATGCGTAGATTATTTAATTTACAGATGTCGGAGGGTGTACCTATTGTAGATCATATAAATAATTTTAATATGATTATTAGTCAATTGAGTTCTATAAAGATTAACTTCGATGATGAAGTCAAACCATTGATTTTGATGTCATCTTTACCTGAATCTTGGGATAGTGTTGTTGTTGGGATTAGTAGTTCTTGTGGATCTGAGAAAACTTAAGTTTGATGAAATCCGAGATATAATTCTCAGCGAAAGTATTCAAAAGCGAGAAATTGGGGATTCATCGAGTAGTGCTCTTAGTGTTGATCAGAGGAGAAGAAGCAAATCGAAGGGACAAAACACACATGGCAGATCAAAGTCAAAGGCACATGGAAAATCTCCATATAAATCAAAGGTGACGTGTTGGAATTGTGGAGAGAAGGGCCACATCAAAAATGAATACAAGAAACCCAAGAAATGCAAAATCATAAATCTGGAGATGATAACGATTCTGTTAATTCAATAGAAGACATTGGGAATGCTTTCATCCTTAGTGTGGACAGCTGACTCAAGTCCTTGATATTGGATTCGGGTACATCCTTTCATTCGTCTCCAAATAAGGAATTGTTCTAAATTTCAAGTCTGGATTCGGGAAAGTATATCTTGCTGACAATAAGCCTATGGAGGTTGAAGGAAAAAGGGATATTTGTATACATACTCCAGTCGATAATCAGTGGATGTTAAAAGATGTCAGATATGTTCCTAGACTAAAGAAAAATCTGATCTCTGTTGGTCAGTTGGATAGTACATATTATGACATGTATCTTGGAAAGGGCTCATGGAAGGTTATGAAAGGTGCTATGGTTGTAGAGCGTGGCATAAAATTTGGAACTTTATACACTACTACAGGGTGTATAAATGCAGTTGCTGTTGCTGAGGGTACTTTCAGTTCAAGTCTGTGGCATAATAGACTTGGACACATGAGCACCAAAGGAATGAAGATGCTGGTTGCAAAGGGAGTTTTGGATGGTCTAAAAGTTGTTGATATAGGATTTTGTGAGAGTTGTGTTATGGGTAAATAGAAACAAGTTAGCTTCACAAAGGTTATGAAAGAACTAAGGAAAGCACTATTGGAAATGGTTCATACAGATACTTGGGGACCATCTCCAGTCTCGTCACTTGGTGGATCCATATTCTATGTTACCTTCATTGATGATTTCAGCAGGAAGGTATTGGTTTACTTTCTCAAGTACAAATCAGATGTGTTTGCCACCTTCAAGAGGTGGAAGGCTGAAGTTGAAAATCAAACAGGGTTTAAAATCAAATGTATGAGATCTGATAATGATGGATAATGCACTCTGTGCAGTTGAGGGAATCAAAATGTTGAGAGCAGTTCCGGAGAAGGCAAGGTAGAATAGAGTTGCTGAGAGGATGAACAGAACATTGAATAAGTATGCACAGATCATGAGGATACATTCTGGATTGCCAAAGAGGTTTTGGGCAGGTGCTGTGAACACGATAACATATTTGATTAATAGAGGACCATTAGTTCCTCTGGATTTAAGATTCCAGAAGAAGTATGGACAGGAAAAGAACTCAAGTATTCTCACTTGAGGACTTTTAGTTGCACAACTTATGTTCATGTTGATCTGATGAAGAGAGACAAGCTTGATGCTAAGGCTGTAAAGTGCTACTTCATAGGCTACGGTTCTGATATGTTTGGTTATAGGTTTTAAGATGATAAAAATAGAAAAATCCTAAGATATTGTGATGTGACATTTGATGAGAATGTCTTGTACAAGGACAAGGATATGTTGGGTTCAGAGAATGCAAAACAAGTGGGAGTTGAAGTTGAGTTGCAGAGGAGTTCACCTAGCAATGTTGCCACTGAAACTCAAGAAACTCCAGAGAC
>JAOTQJ010000096.1:379311-408963 GCA_025642045.1 Solanum sejunctum
ATAATATCGATGATAAACAACCCACAACATTGATTTAACAACATCATCTAGTCAGCCAATAGCATCACAAACAGTCCCAGAAACGTGTTAACGACCAAACAACAACAGTACCATTACATCGACTCGTCACAACAGGACACTCTCCAGTCAACAGATTCACAACAAACATGAAAACTCGATAGCTTCTAGATTTCTAAAACGCATGATACTTAAAACAAAAATGAGATAAGCCAAATGAAGGGATTACCTTTTTTGGGGCAGTGAGCTGGGACGACGACGAGCTTGATGAAGCTTCGACACCACCAAACTTTATTTAAAACTTTTGACTCCGAAATCACATGTCCTGGTTTCTAAATCGACAAGCAAGATTGTGACTTAAGACTTGACGAAATTCCCACAAAATGACTGAGAAATAAGGTTTGCTCTCGTTCTTCTCGGGATTTCAATGGAGGTTAAGGCTTTCCAATTTTGTGGAGAAGACAAACTCAAAATCACCCCCTATTTTTGAACTCGTTCCCTGCCCACTTACAGAGATTGATTAGATTTGCTCGCTTTTTCTCCCCATTTTCCCCCTTCTCAAAACGACGAAGAACATGGACTATATAGGCACCAAATTACGGCCAAAATCCGAAGGGTATCGGTCTTCGTCTTTTGTAAGCACGCGTGAGTGGATTTTATGGGGCGATGGAATCTGTCAGCCTTTGACAGAGAGATGATGGAGCATGCTTAGAGGAAAGAGTAGTGGAGAGAGTGACCGTTGGGGCTTGTCGGGGAGGGGTGAGGCGCTGGTCGGGGTTAGGGTTTAAGGGAAAATGGGGAAATGGGGAAGAAAGGGATCGATATATGGGATATTGTGGCGCGTGAAGCTCACACGCCAGCTAATTTTTTTATTTATTTTTGAAATAGTTGTTTAGAAATTATTAAAAATCAAATAAGGCTCGATATTTAATTTGACACCGTGGGGGATAAAAATTGGGTGTCAATAGCAGCAATATCTCTATGTTGATTTTTATTAATCTTACAAATAGTACTATACATTAACATAATATGAACAGTAGTAAAAATTTGTTTATCATTAAATCCATCAATATTCCATTCATAAATTTCTTTACTACTATAACTATTATTAAAAATTTGATCCCTTTCCTCATTTAAAATATCAATTGGGGTTGGTTTATTATAATAATACATTTTTTGAATTGGTTTGTCTGTTCATTTAGTATTAATTTTATTTAAAAAATCTGTTGAGGCGTGATGAGTAATAAAATCTTCTTGTTTTGCAGATAAAGCTGGTTGGGGTTGTAAATTTATTCCTGTAACATTTGATGTAAAATGAACGTTTTTCAACTTTTCTTTTGAAAGTTCTTCAATTTATTCAGAAGAATCTATTTTAAAGTTTTTTATCTCTGGAGGGGGTTGTAAAGTATTCTTAACAATCTTTTGTTCAGGATTCTGTTTCTGTTTATGAAAGGCTTCTATCTTTTCCTATAAAATCTAAGTCTGCTTTAAATAATTATATAAGTTTTTATGTAATGCCATAACATGTTCTCCTAATATATTTAAATAATAATTAGCATAATTCTGTTGCTTAAGAATTAAATTTACATGTTCGCAATTAATTAAAGCTCCTTTATTTTCAAATAATTTTGAAAAATCAATAAAATTTATGATTTTACCATCTTTATTGATATCAAAAGATTGAGTTGGTGGTAACAAAGAAATCATTACATCTCCTGAAGCTAAATGATACTCATGTTCTATTACCGACAAATAATATCCTACATATTTAATCATAAATCATGGAACAAATGGTAATAAAATATTATCCTTTTCAAGGTCTTTATAAAAATCTGTAAAAAAATATTCTCGTTCATCTTTATTAAAAGCAGAGAAAAACCATTCTCTAAAATCTTTCCATTTTGGACAACAAAATTCTAAAGAAATCTTCTTTCGTGCCAGTGAACCTAGACTAAAATCAATCTTGTCACTATCCATGTAAACCTGTGGAAAAATTCATTTCCGAATCTGTAGGATCACTAAAACGATCTTCTCCTTTAGCAATATTATTTTTATCTATAACAATCTTATCAAAATTCGTTTCTCGAATCTAAGAAGTAGATGCTCTTGAAGGAGTGTCTACAATATAATTTAATGGTGAAATATAGGAAAACACAGATCTGGTTAATCTAGAAGAAGAATCTGTAAGACTAGGAGTATCTTGGGTCTTAAATTTTAAAGTTACATGACCATCTTTACTCTGGGTAATTTCGAAAATTTCTTCACTAGTAATTTCTTGGGGTATGGCAGCCTCCTCTATAATCCATTCCTTGAGAAAATTTATTTCCTCCCACTTAATTAATCTTCGTGTATATATATAGTTACCATATATTTATATGATAATATTTAATTTAAAATTGTATTTCGATTTTTCCTATGTATATATGTGGTGGCGTTTTATTTAAAATTATATTTTGATTTTTATCATTTATATACACGGTAGTTCAAATAATGTTTTTTCCATTTTTCTTTTCTTTTCTCTTCTTTTGTTTGTTTATTATTATTTATATTTATGCTATCCTCTTAAAAGGAAAATAAAATTGATGTACAATGTTTTATATACATGGTAGTTTAAATAATTTTCTCTGTTTCTCTCTTTTTTTTCTTTTTTCTTCTTTTATTTGTTTTATTATTATTATTATTATTATCTATATTTATGCTATCTTTTTAAAAGGAAAATGAAGTTGATCCAGAACACTTTCTAATATTCTAATGTTTTCAAATTTAAATATTTTAATTGAAATTTTATTACTTATTTATTAGCTTTGTTTGAAAACTTGCCAAATGATTTTTTCATAGATTATCACTTGGCTTAATCACATTGCAAACGACTCTCTTCTATTATATATACTAGATAAATGGTGTCCGTGCTACGCATGAGATAATAGAATTGACTTGTTGCTTTTTTGCTTGCTTCAAGGGATATGTTGCAATTCATAGTAACAATATAAAAAATATGTATATTTACAGGTGATAGGATGAATTTTGATTTCAATAGTTTTTTTCAAGGATGGGTTTGCTAATGATCTTACGTTGACACAATTGGTAAGCAAAAGCTTACCAAATAGTTCAGCATCCTTCCCATATATGGGATCATCACAAGCTTGCACATAATAACCTAACTTCTTTGATTTGCATATAAGAGCTCGAGCACTTGATTTGTTATAATCTGGCCATGTTGGTGCAATCTCTACACCCTGTGTGAAATCACCTTAGTTTTGAAACTCGCCTTCCATCTAAGAAGCTTCATACAATGCCTCCCACTAATCCAAAGCAAGTAACTATGATTGTGGCCTTCAATTTTCAAAGCATTTCCATGGGTAATAATTCTAAAATGCTAGAGAATTCAATTTTTTTTATCCTACACAGTATCTAATAACTTGATTTAACGGAGAAGTTGATGTTCCTACAGCCCTTCCACACACAGAACCAGGGAGATATTTTCAACAATTTCTAATAAATTCCTGATATTTTCGACCTCCTCACCATTATAGTTTCTTTTCAGCAGAAATGTTGAAGAATTTTTACGCCAACAATCAACAATAATGCAATATCTAATCATTCTACACAGTACAAATTAGGAAAGGAGGTAGCCATCATACTATCCCCAAACCATTTATCATTTTGGCATTTAATTCAATTATCAACTTAGAATGTTTTTAAAATTTATCCCACAGGCTATTTATATGCTTCCAGAATGATGATCCATGTGGTATACTAATAAAAACGGAATCCCCATAATCCAAAGACACATAATTTAACTTGATAAATCATTCCAATGCTTCTTGTTATCGCTCCACCTCCATAGCCATTTGAGCAAAAGGATCTTATTTCGTAGCCCTAAATCTCTAATACCCATTGATTTGTTATCCTTGCATAGTAATACTACTCCCTGCTGATTAAATGTACTTTCTAAACATCTTAATTCCTTTCCTATAAAAACTTCTTAATTTGTCCAACTGAGCTTCCACCCTACCTGAATGGCAATCAATGACATTAAATAGGTCGGTACATCTCAGGAACATTATTCAACAATGCCATTCTACCACAAAGAGATAAATACTATTTTTTCTAAGTACAAAGCTTCTTCTCACACTTACCAGTGTCTACCTTCCATATGTTATGATCTTTGTATCTTGCCTCGAGAGCACTGAGACCGTAGCAAAAATAAAATAATCTCACCTCTCATACTTACCAGTGTCTACCCTCCATATGCTATGATCTTTGTACCTTGCCTCGAGAGTACTGAGATTGTAGCAAAAATACAACAAGCTCACCTTTACTTTGTGCAAATCAAATACTGATTCGTACTCCAATGGAGCCTAGGAATTAACTGAGATTGTGGTGTTAAGCTGCTTGATTTGGTCTGCAATACCTTGGAACCTCTTCTATTTTTATATGTTGTTCATTATTCTAGATAGTACACCTTATTGAGACACTTATTTTATTTCATTATCCTAGATGCTCATAACTTATATTGCCAGTTCTCAGGGATTTGTAATGATTATTTTACACTACTTTTGTAATAGGGGTCATTGCAAAGGAAACAAAAACTATCCATTAATACTTCATTTATAAGATTCTCCCTGAGATGCGGAACCTAACAAGGCTATTAGAAAGTCAAATGAATAACTTTTACATGATTATAATTGTTTCCACATGATATAAATTGCATTAAGATCCAAAATTTTCATTAGATAGAACTATCCATGAAGGAGTCATCTCCACAATAAAAAACACAAATTTACTCAAGTACTTAAACGACTGATTGTTTTACTTACAATAATATAAGACAACATATTGATGACAAATGATTATAATATTTAGTAAAACGACAAGCTTAAAATAAAATTTATGAATCTCATTACTCCAATGAAATGAGTTAGGCATATCATCAAATATCTTGAGTACAATTGAGTGGCAGAAAGTAAGAGAACTGGACCAGAAAATGGGTACATCTTTGACTTCTACTTGTTCTTAAGAAATCACAAATCATTCATCCCTTCTTTTCTTGTTCATCTCTTCCTTCCTGAAATCGAATCCACAGATATAGTTACTTTTACCGAAAAATGTAGTATGAATAATAAAGATACTCAATCTTCTAACAACAATTTTAATACCTCAATTTATTTAGAACTTTTAATTTTGAACCAATTAGTTGGTAGTAAAAGACAACTATAATTAAGTTAGGCATAATCACCTAAATGCATGTCAAATTCTACCCTAAAAATTATTCGAAATAATAAAACGTTAACTCCCATTAGATGGGATAAAGCGCAAATTATTGATGAAAAATTATAAAAAATTCATGAGTTCGTACCTGGAAAAGGAGAACCATAAAAAGTAACAGAGGAAAGACGAAGCAGGAAGAACAGTTTTTAAGGTGTCTCTTAAAGTTGAATGCCACTACTATACTACTATTACTGTTCTTATGCTTTTCCTTAACAAGTTTGTGCACCTCTTTCCACTTTCCAGTGTAATGCCTTTTTCTAGTCTTCCTAGTTTCCAAGGTAAGCAAAGAGCAAAAATGAAAATCTGGGACTTCATAAGCTCCGGCGTGAAAACAGTAAAGCGAAATATGTCGGATCTAGCTACTCCGATGGAACTAGTAATAGGAACTGAAAAAACTTTTTCTTTTGGAATAGTAATGGTAAACAGAAAGGACATGTGTGTATTGATAGTTTCTAAGATTAAAGTACGTGAAAACTCAAATGGCAGACAACTGGAATAGATTAATAGGTTAGTTTAAAAGTAAAATAACAAAAATACCCCTCATAGTAACCAAAAGCTTCACTTGTTAATAGTAGAAACATAAATTATACTAGTTTTATAAACGTGCTTTATATATTACTCCATATTAATTATCATACAAACAAGAACCTCGATGACTAATTCGAAGTCTTATCCTGATACTCGACTCGGGACTCGATCCCAATATTCGACGCCAATATCCAACACTTAAATTGAGACTCAACTTCTGCTATGACTTGACCTCGACTCCTAATATAGTTACTGATCCAATACTTGTCCAAGGATTCAACCTGAGACCCAATATTTGACCTGAGAATCGATTCTAACATTCAATCCTGGACCTCACTCAAAACTTGATCCCGACATTCTACCTCGATACGTGACACTTGATATTGATCCAAGATTCAACTTTCGACACTAACATTCGATCTAGGACCTGATCTAAAATTTGAATCAGGACCCCACTTTTGACCTGAGATTCAACCTTGCACTTGACTTTCCAATTGAGATCTGAACCTACTCGACCCTGACATTTGATATGAGATCTGACTCTGATATCTAATGCGAAACTCAATCCTAACTTCTGACTCCTAATCGACCTGACTTTTGATTCGAGTTCTAATCCCAACATCATGCTCTTGACTTGGATTGCAAACAAAGATTTGACCTCGACACTCGACCCTAACTTTCGACATAGGACCTGATTCAAATTATAATTTAGGACCATACTTCAACTCTCAAATTCGAGATCCAACTTTTGAATTAGGATCCGATCACTACATTCAATTTCTGAACCAGTATCAGATCTCAACCATCGACCTCAATGATTGATTAAAGACCCACTGTGATACTTGACCTAGGACTCGATCTCGAATCTCAATTGAAAACTCGATTTTGACACTTGACATGAAACCCACCTTGTCACCTAACTGGGGATCCAACGCTAATACCTCAATCAAAATCTTACCTCAATTTCTGACTCGAAATTCGACACTTAAATTGAACTAGATCTTGATTTGATCCGAGATCTGGAGTTGAGTCTCGAATCATTTTGAACTTAGGAAAAAAGTTGATGATGGGAGACTGTATCTTATTGACTTGTTGTTTGAACATTTTTTCTTTATTCAATGGCCTATAATATATAAAATCATCATATTATTATTTTTCTATTATACACCAATTGTCATTTACTATTCTTTTAAATAATTGTTATTTATTTATTATGCAAATATGTAGGACTTGAAAAATAATTAAAGTTATAACTAATAATTATTTATTCTTTAAAGAAATAAAAGTCATTCAATATTTAATGAATATTTTGATCAATCAATATTATAAAACATGTAAAAGTTGCTTACTCATAGTTTACTTGAAAGTGACGTGATGTCAAACTCCTAGTATTAATAAAATAATAGGTAGTTTATTATATAAATATGTTTTGTTTAGTTCTAGTACAAAATTATATTTCTACCCATAGTACTTTTTTAGCTGGAGGAAATTTCAACTTGGAAGGGTAGATAAGTAAATCAACTTTTGATGGATATTTAGGTCAATCAACTTAATCATGCTAGCTACAAGTCAATTGGCCTTAAAGTAACTTTTAGTGAATATTTTGGTCAATCAATATGTATATTCATGTTACATGTAAAATGCGTACAACAAGATTTATATTATATTAAAAGTATTGTTCGAACTTTTTACCCTTCATTAAAAGATTTCTCTTTAAATATAATCGTCTTTTTATTATTTTCTTCAATTATTATATGACTATTTTGATGATATTAAATATTGACTATAATAAATATAATAAAAATTAAATAAAGTATCATGTTCCAACTAAAATAGATTTGATATTATTATTTTAATAATCTTAAATATTAACTATAATAAACATAATAAAAATCAAATAAAGAAATTTTTTTCTAACTAACGTAGACTTGAAAAAGTTAGTTAAAACCACTTTCAAAATAATATATATACACAAAAGATTTTTACAAAAAGTTAAAAAAAAAGAAGGGCAAAATAGGCCTCAAAAGATTAGGCCGAAAAACGTTCACAAAATAGGTTAAAAAGTTTTTCCTTAAAAAATATAATAAGTCAAAACTTATAATTTCTGCTTAATTAATTTTTTATCGATTAGCCTATACGACCTTAGCAAAGGAATAGCATAGTAAAATTTGATGAAAAAAAATATGTGAGTTATTAGAAGTATATAAAAGATAAATATAATTTTTAAATTGACATAACATATAAAAATATGTATATTAAATTAGTAATACAAATAAATATAAATATAGATAAATTTGAAAAAATATTTAGAAAGTTCCATGGACTACTAAAAAAAGCAACGACGTGTGGAGCGCATCATCGAGATGTAAACAACCCGACCCGTTAGTTTGACTCGGTACCTGACCCGTTAACCCGTAAAACAGGAGAATAAAAAAACACATCCAATCAGACGGCCGACCTCTCGCACTTTCTCTCTCTTCATTCACAAGCAGCCTGTGTGGTTCGCTCTGCAATTCTTCGCGTCTCATCTAGCCTTTTCGATCCACTCATCACTGTAAGTCCAAATCTTAAACCTTATTAGATCCTTAATTTTGTTAATCGCATCATTTTTGTATGATTTATGTTGAGATTTAGCAGTTTTTTTGAACTGATTGGATTGATATTTTTGTGTTGATTTAGGCTATGATTTAGCAGAATTTTGTATGATATATGTCAAGATTTAGCAGCGTTTTGGGAGTTGTTTTGATGAGTTTTTTTTAGTTTTGAATTTTTGTTGACGAGTCTTTGATTCGAGTCTAATTGATGAAGTGATTTCTTGTATCGTTTTTTTTTTTTTAAATTTGGTTTTTTGTGGAGATTTTAGATAATTCTTATTTTCTTACTAGTTTGTTGTATATTGAGTGTTTGTTGTTTCATTGGATTAATGCGTTTAGGCTAATATTTGTGTCTATAGGTGGGATAATTTCTTGTATCATTTTTTTTAAATTTGATTTTTTGTGGAGATTTTAGATAATTCTTATTTTTTTATTAGTTCATTGTGTATGGTGTGTGTTGTTGCATTGGATCGATGTGTTTGATTGATCATAAAAAATAAACAGATTGAGTTTTGGAGTTCATGAGTTTGACTTTGGATTAAGAGGGAGCAGTCTGGTAGTCGAAGTACTATGGTTGAGAGTATGAGGATAAGGTTATTTAGATTTGGTGTGAATTTGTGGTTGATTGCTTAAATGTTTTGAATTACGATGGTTTATATTTGGAAAAAAAAGTTTAGTCACAGACTTTTTAGTTTAAAAAAAAAATAATGAGGAATGTTTGAAAAGCCAGTAGGCTGATAAGAAATTGTTTGACACTAATAAGTAATAGTGTGTCAGGCAATTTGGGTCTGGTGTAACTATAGAATCTATATGTCGTTATTTTTGAAGAAAAAAAATCTATATGTCGCTGTTTGTTTTGACACGTGCTGTGGTTTTCTTTTGCTCTGGGATTCTGTTCATCTTTAGTTGGTGTAGGAGGTCTATAGATTGAGTTTTTGGTAGTGTGGGTGTTGAATAAAATGTTTTTTTAGGCATGGTAATGAGTTTCAAGTTTCTTGTGAACAAAAGTGTTGAAAGAGTGAATTGATTGTGCTGCTGGATATATTTCTGTTAATTTTGGCATTTTGCACTATGTTATAGGCTACAATGAGTGACCAGGGGGATAAGATCTGTCCTCTTTGTGCTGAGGAAATGGATTTGACAGATCAGCAGTTGAAGCCTTGCAAGTGTGGCTACGAGGTTTGTAGATGCTATCTTTCCCTCACATTTTTTAGAAAGTTTTTATTGGAATCTATCAATTTTTTTAAAAAATGATGGTGGTGTTTGAGTGAACTTGCATGCACTTCGACTATTCCACAGATATCTACTACTTCTCCACCAACACAGATACCGGTTAACTTTTCTTACCCAAGCTTAGGCAGATGGGAAGAGATCATCTAGCCTTTTTTCTTTGTTGGTATTTGAACTTTGGTCTCTTAAGTTTCCACTCACTACTAAGCCGCATCCTTTGGTGTTCCTTTTGAATGTATTCTTTAAGGGTATTATATTATAACAACAATATTATTATTATTGGTATGAGATTTGTTGTATTATATTAGTCTAGCTTAAATGGGCGACATGGTTAGTCATGAGGATTCATATGGCCTGATTTCAACTTGGTTCCTATAATCTCGAATGGTTGAGGCGTAGTAGTTGTATTTTCTTCCACGTGTGATCTTTACTCAAATGGTAAATTTATTGGTAGTTGTAGATTTTAACATTTGATATGTGTTTTTGAAGATATGTGTCTGGTGCTGGCATCACATTATGGATATGGCTGAGAAGGAGAATACGGTAGGGAGGTGTCCAGCATGTCGCACTCCTTATAATAAGGAAAAGATTGTTGGCATGGCAGCAAAATGTGACAAGTAATGAGATGAACTAATTTTGCTTTCTTAAGACAAAGTCTATTAAGAGCATGAAAATTTGTATTTTCTGAGTTATTCATGATCTTTGGCGTTGACAACAGGGTTGTCGCTGAGATGAGCACTGAGAAAAAGTTGTCTTCTCGCAAAGGAAAAAGCAAAACAGCAGATTCTAGGAAGCAACTTAGCAATGTTCGAGTCGTTCAAAGAAACCTTGTTTACATTGTGGGGTTGCCTCTCAGTCTAGCTGATGAAGATGTATGTACGTTTGTCATAAAATTTTCGACATCCTTCAATTAGAAAAAAAAACAAGTAAAAAGAACACTTAACTATCTCCTGTTAAATATGCCTTTGATTCCTCACTTTTTTATTGCTCAAAAGGGCAGCTTCTACAGGGGAAAGAATATTTTTCTCAGTATGGGAAGGTTATGAAGGTGTCTATATCTCGTACGGCTGCTGGCACTATTCAACATTTTGCAAATGATACTTGTAGTGTGTAAGTTCTGTTCCTGATTGAGTTACCTGACTACTTGAAAATTGACAGTTGTAATAAGTATCAAAATACTTTATATGTCACACAGTTGTCCAAGTTATCAAATGTTGCTTTGTCCTTTATATTCTATGTCACATGTCAATGCAAGTTCTTAGATATCGCTGCAAAAATTAGCTGTACTACAAGGCCTTGGAAAGATTAATCAACACATCTGTACCCAGTGTCTTTTTTTTGGTAATTATCTATATCTCATGTTTTATTTTTTCCTTCCCGTGGTGCCTTAGAGGGTCACTAAAGGATCACTGTGAACAAACTTTTGGTTTGATGTCAGCCACTTGTTTGAACCTCTTCTTTGTATCTCAGTCTTCACTGGTTGCTGTGCTCTTTGTAAGAATCATTTTTCTTAAAAAGCAAGCTCTCTACTTTGGTATAAACCTTGTCTGTGGGGTCATCCATCAAATCGGTTAATGTTAACTTCAATAAATAATAAAATTTTCTGCCTTGGCGAGTTCCAACTTTTGCAAAGACAAATTTGGCATCACACATTACCTGTGTTGATTCTTTATAACTTTCTGGCTCCAAAAATTCTTATTGTTTAAAAACTGTAAGCTGCAGGATCATGTGTTGAGGGTTGTGAGTCCACCGAACATCCAACCAAAATCTCACTTAGTTTCCACTATTGATTTTTACCCAGTGACACGCCAACCCATCCCGTTCTCTTTCTCCAATCATGAAGCCCCTTCCTTTGTTGTGCTTTTATCATATATTATGTTTGGTGGTTGAAATCCTCAATTCTTATTTAGTCTTCAAATAAAAGGAAATCAGTTCACAAGTGTTGAAATGTTGTGTACAGATATATTACCTATTCAAAGGAGGAGGAAGCAATTTTGTGTATTCAATCTGTACATGGATTTGTTTTGGATGGTAGACCTCTAAGGTTAGTGCGATGATTGGTTCATGTGTGCAACCAACTTTCTTCTGATTTTGCATTAACCGTTTTGATTTCCTTGTTTGTAGAGCTTGCTTCGGAACCATAAAATACTGTCATGCTTGGTTGAGAAATGTGGTATGAGTTTGAATTATAATTTGGAATAAATCATTGACTGCGAATTTGCATTTGATCCTTATATGAGTATCATTGTGTAATCGAGGATTAGTTGTCTTTTGGTTCAGCCCTGTACCAATCTTGATTGTTTATATTTGCACGAGATCGGGTCGCAAGAGGATAGCTTTACTAAAGACGAAATCATATCAGCTTACACAAGGTATTGGGATTATTCAACTGATTATTATTTTGGATGATGTAGCTGCAAGTTATGAATAATGTGAATAGCTTCCAGGTAGTACATAACATATGTTATAGTGAACATCAAATTAGTAGGTTCATTTTCAGGGCTTTTGGAGGAGACATTCTGCTTTAGCCTAAACACAGTAGGTCTCTACTATATATTACTTACGCTGTGCCAGTATCAGAAGACCGGACATTATCAGTCTGTATGTCTGTCCTATGCATGTAAATGTTTCCTGGATGGCTATTTAACTTGCATAAGTTCCCTGGATGGCTATTTAACTTGCATAATTATTTTGAAGGAGTAGAATTCAACAAACTGCTGGTGCCATTAATAGTATGCAACGGCGATCAGGGAGTGTGTTACCACCACCAATAGAGGAGTACTGCAGTAACAACTCTGCTTCTGCAGATGAACCAATTACTAAAAATGCTGCAACTGTAAGATTTTCGTGTCCCATTTGCTTACCTACTTCATATTCTCTTCTGTGGCTTCTCCCCTTTTATAGGATCAGATGAAAACAAGAGTTTTCTATTGTGGGGTTGAGGGGTTTCACTGGGCTGAGAAGTCCGGGCATCGTGCTCTTTTGTGGCCTTAGATTCCAGACTTTCCATCTTTTGTGGTCATGTTGGATAATTGTGATTTACATTCATGTAAGCTTATATTTGAACAAATTTTTACCTCTTTTAGAAATTATTTCAGCAATATGGCAATCCTTCATTTGCAAGTGCAAAGTTTTATATTGTCATCTGCCATGCAGAATTCAGCACCCAGTGTTAGAGGCTCCAGCTCACCACCAAATATTAGCTCTGGTAGAGCTGCGGCTCTTCCTGGTGGAGCTTTATGGTATGCAAAAAGCAGATACTCTTTTATTAGCATTTATTTGTATATATGGTGCTATTTGTTAAAATTTGATCTTGTTTGCCAGGGGAACACGTGCATCAACTAATCAACACCCACCTGCCAGTGTACCATTTTCTAATGGACCTCTTACTAAGAAGCCTCAGCCATGTAACCCAACGGTATTTTCTAATGTTGTTGAAAGTACAAGTCATATTTCGTTAGCGCCTACCTATGCGGGAAAGAAAGTAGTTCTTACTGAAGAAAGTGGAACTACTCGAGAGAAAGGGAAAATAGAGACTTTAGAACCTGTTAAGCAGCATGCAGGAACTGATCCTCGAACCTATACTTCTGAGAACCCCACTATTCCAGTACCTCCTCCTTCATCTATGAACAGTCAGCTACCTAGCGACCTGCCCATGTCTTTGAAGGACAAAGATAAGCATATGATACCAACCAGTAGTACAAATGCCTTTGATATTTCTGTAAAGTCTAATAGACCTGGTTTTACGGAAGATTCCAATGATACCACAGATACTAAGATCCAGAATGTATGCCTTGATATGTTGTCATTGAGCATTGGTGGACATCAAAAACCACAGGGCAACTGCATTGATCAAAATGAGGAGCTCTTGCCATCTGAATTGACCGAGGAATATGCGACTTCTACAGATAAGATTTGTATCTCAAGAGAGAAGTCTGACCTGAGATTGGATGCACAGAGCAAAGTAACACAAGTTACTACTACTGAAATGGAGGATGATTTGCTAACCTTTAATGATCAGAGACATGGGGATCCCGAAGTAGTTACTGGAAAAATCCGTTCACCAAATTTTTCCCTTTATTTACACTCCCCAGATCAGCCTAGTGGGTATTCTCCTCAGGTGACTAATGGTGGTAGACCTGTTGGGGCTGATATGCAGTTAAACCGGAGAACTGATTCAGTATCACAGCCTTCTCGTGAATCATCGACTAATGGATATCAGGAGAATGTAGTGGCTGATTTGCATACTATTGGTAGAAGTTATTATCCATTGCCTGAAGAGGGTAAGAGGATGCATGTGGGAAGGTTTCAAGGTGAAGCTCCTAGCGAGACCGGTAGTATTAATGTAGATATTGGAGAGAGCAGTATAATATCTAATATTTTGTCCCTGGATTTTGATCCTTGGAATGAGTCATTAACTTCTCCTCAGAACCTTGCCAAGTTGTTGGGAGAAACTGATGACCAACAAGGGTCCAGAGTGTCAAGCTCAAGAAAATTAACCAGTAACCAGTCGAGATTCTCTTTTGCAAGAGAAGAACCAACCACCAATGCATCAGCTGATGATCAATCATCTCTAAATAACATTGAGCAAAGTTTTAATCATTATCATCAAAGTTTTGGTCTTGATTTTCCTAATAGCAGAAATTATCAACTCGGTAATATTAGTACTCGTAATGGTTTTTCTGTGGCTAATAATGAGGAAACAGTTGGTTTTGGCAACAGCTTTTCTCATCTCTCTTCTAATAAGCTATCAGGTCAGTGCATGGCTCATCTTTGTAGTTCCTTCTTCCTTAACCAGCATATTATATTGCAACATTGTTTTGAGTTTCGTTTAGTTGTACTCCCTGCACATAGCGGGAGTTTTAGTGCACCGGGCTTGCCTTTTCGGAAGAAGAGCCTTGGAGTAACTAGTAAAGTTGCTGCAATGTGACCAGGAGATCACTGGTTCAAGCCTTGGAAACAGCCTCTGGCAGAAATGCAAGGTTAGGCTGCGTACAATAGACCCTTGTGGTTGGGCTCTTCCCCGGACCCTGCGCATAGCGGGAGCTTTAGTGCACCAGGCTTGCCTTTTTTCATTAAAAGAAGGATAAAAAGAACAAAACGTAGTGCGCCTGGATTAAACTTTTTTGTGTGAATTTTCATAACAGTGTCCAGACCTCAGATGTCAGCGCCTCCAGGGTTCTCAGCATCAAACAGAGCACCACCCCCAGGTTTTCCTTCTCATTATGAGAGGATGGAACAGCATATTGACTCTTTCCATGGTCTGTTATTTACCAAGCCCTTTTATGTTTTTTATACTATGTTGACATAGTGTATGGGGATTTTAATGGTTTACATCAAATGATTGCATTTTACAGTGAGTCACTTGCGTGATACCTCCTTGTTGCACAATCTACACACTCCACAAGTTGGACATGTGAGTAATGGAGACGTTGAGTTTATGGATCCTGCTATTCTGGCGGTTGTTAAAGGGTTTCCTAATGGCCTTCATGTCTCAAGCTTGAACATGTCCTCAAGCTGTCCTCCAAAATCAAGTACTTTACAAAATGAGGGAAGGCTTCAATTGCTGCTGCAAAAATCTCTAACTCCACATCAGAACCAGAGTTTTGCTGATATGAGGAACATGTTTTCTCCATTCGGTGATGCTTATGAAATTTCTTCCAGGGGTATGGAGCAAACTATGGCCAACAATCAATCCCCATTTGATGGAATCTCTTCCAGGGTTCTGGAGCAAACTCTGGCCAACCATCAAACTCCATTTTCACAGCTCACTCTTGCCCAGAGTATGAACACTGTCATGTCAAATGGTCACTGGGACAGGAATGGGGTTCAAAGTGGAAATAGTTTGGGTGTAGCGGAACTCCTCCGAACAGAAAATCTGGGCATTAACAAGTTCTTTACAGGATATGAGGAATCAAAGATCAACATGCCCAATTCTGGCAATTTGTATAACAGAACATTCGGGATGTAATTTTGGATCAGTGGTTCTTTTGAGCTGAATAGCTGTTAAAGAATCAATGGACCAGAAGGATTATCTGTTGTAACTGATTTGATCTGAAGACGCTCAAATGACTAAGAAGACGCGAGGAAACACAACAGTCTTGCTCTCTGAAAGGTGAGGTTGGTTCATGCCGTCTGCATGAAGTTGGCTTTCAGATTGGTGAAGGAACAACCCTCCTAAAATAGGGTATCCAGAAACCAACAGGTTAGCACTTCCCAACCAAGTCTACCAAATTTCTTTGTGTACTTGTCACCAAAGTGCGTGCAAGGATGCCAGAACATGTTAAAGGTGACAAAAATCTGCCATTGCTAGGCCTGCAGCTTATTCAATTCTCTGTCAATCTTGATAAATACTTCTATTGTGAAATTTCCTTCCCAATGCTGTAATGAAGTAGCCGATATCTACTTAAGAGAGATGTTTATGATTTTCTCTCTGCTTAGAACATAGTTGAAATCATGTTCATCTAAATGTTTGATTTTAGGTTTGAAAGATTAGTTCATGCTTCGCCTGCTCCTTCAACTGACACATGTGGCCCTGAATTATTTCTTTTTGACAGTTCGACGAATAATTCCTGTTTAATATGTGTGTTTTATATGATATTGATGCCTTCTTTTGATTACGATTATTTTGCCAGTTGAAAGCTGAGATCGAGGCTCAACATGGTGGCTTAGTGTTTATAGAGAGCTTCATGCTTGACTGAATCGGCAGGTGATTTTCCTGTCAGTGTTCTTGGATGTGGGTGGATAATTTGTTCATATTTGCACATTAGGAAAAGATTATAGAACACAGCTTATTTTTGTCGAGAGAGGAATATGCTGTAGCTTGTTTGCGGGATTGTCAGTAAAATTGGTAAATGTTCATGTTTCAACTATGAGGTGGATGAGATTACTAGTGCACTAACCAGATAATTTCATTCTAAGATTGGGACCTAGGCTTATTCTTCTCATTATCTTTCGTGAAGAGAAACAAGGCATTTTGTTAGAACTTGTTACAATTGATCTGTATTTTATGCCTTTATATTGTTCCCTGTGAGAGCTCAAGGATGGCTGGGAGTTTGATGTTAAAGGAGAAATTTAATGATCTACTTTAAACTTATTGGTGGTAGTGTGTGTGTGTGGTGTATATTAGGATGCCGGCCCCATTTGACTGAAATTGTGACAAAATATACTTTCAAACACATTAGAATGACCGTATCCCTGCATATACACGACCAAGTCAATTACTCTTTTGAGAAAAGAGTGAATTATTGTTATAGTATAAGAAAGAATCAAACTCACAAAAATCTATTTTGATGCGTGCGTGCTTAAAACGTTTTTTCACAACAATTTTGTTTTTTTTTAAAATTGTATATAATTGACATATTAATTGTAGAATAAGACAAGGAGTGGATTGCCCTGATCTGTCAAGTCATTTGACATGAAGAACTCGGACCCAACAAAATAAATTTTGGGATTTGAGAATGAATAAGCAGAAAATTGTGGCTATCACAGGAAAAGTATATTGAAGGTGATACTCTTAACATGAAAAGTGTTAAAAGTATTACTAGACCTTTTGCTGGTCATCTTGAATTGAGCGAGAAGATAGGTCCTATGACAAAGGATGAAAAAAGAAAGTATTGCCAAAGTTTCAAGTTTGATGTATGCAATGGTATGTATTAGGTCTGAAATGTGTTCTAATTTTGAAGGACTATATATATGTTGATATGGTAGGTGATTTTGATAATAGAAAATTTGCTACTGAATACTTGTTTATATTTTTTTCCAAAAAAGGATGGGTGTGGGGTTGGGGTAGGGGTAGGGGTAGGTGGGTACTATATCATGGCGGTCGAAGTTGTACAAGTATATCAGCTCTGTAAAATTGAGGAGAGCTTATTGTAACTTCTGAAGTTGGCAAAAAATGATATGGCTCAAAGGTTAGGACGATGTGAAGAAAATTTTATTTTCTTTTGTAGCGTACTTGGAAGCTACTGCATTTTCATCTATCAAAAGAAGACCTCTTTCACTTCCTTCAACACACAAAACAAAAAAGAGAAAGGAGTGAGATATCATAGATAGAATTTAATGTGTGAGGAAAAATTAAGGAGTATGAGCAAGGTGAAAAGAATTAAAAAGCTTGGAATAATTAATTTTCATGTGGGATTTAGATTACTTATTACAAATTATGTAGGTAGTTGTAAAGTATTATCAAAATAGTAAAATTATTACTAATGTTAGATCAGTATTAATTAATAGGTATTTATTTTATTTTATTTTTTTATTATTTTTTTTTTAAAGTCATTTGTTCACCCTTTACCGGAACAAGTCCCCATGTAGGGATTATGACAAATTTTATTAGTTATTACTTATTTATTTTCAATTTTATTTCACTTTATTTTGTTTCCTTTGTTGGACTTCTGGAACAAATTTCCATGTTCAACCGTAGAGTTTCGATAGTCTTATTCCCAAAAGGCATTTATGTGTTGTTTCTCCCTATTAAAGCATAGTTATTGAAGGAAAACAATTTTTCCAAGATTTCCACGGCCAACTCATTTTTTTCTTTTCCTATTTTTCAGCTTTGAAGGAAAACAATTTTTCCAAGATTTCCACGGCCAACTCATTTTTTTCTTTTCCTATTTTTCAGCTTTAGGGCTTTGGTTTTGCTTCGTTAATTTTTTCTTCAGCGACTGTGGTGCACTTCGAGAGTGTTATAAGAGGGGGCGCGAAAGGTATGGTGCACTTCTTTGGGAGTACGCAACATTCAAACTCAGTGATGGTAGAATCAGTGAAAATGAGATCACTAGAACGGTTACAAGCAAATTTGGAGGTTCAACCAATTCAAGAGAGCGTTTTTCAGATATGCAAAAGTATCAATAACCAAAATCCAAGTCAAGACTGAACAAGTAGTTTCTTAACTATTTTTGGTGGGGTTCTTAGGTTCAAAATATACCACTGTTTTGTTATGATGGACGTATGGAAGTCTATATTTATCTGAATTTTTCTCAGTACAGTGAACAAGTAGTGGGAAGCACATGGTTACTGATCTTTAACAACTTGTTTGGATGGAAAACTTCCATGGTATGGTATGATTAGGGGTGGCAAAATTAAGTCCAATTCGTCCAATCCGACTTAATCCGTTGAAGTTTGAATCCGTCTAATTGTTAGTTCAATTCATCTTAACCCAATCCATTTCAATTCATTTAAAATTGGATTGATATGCAATCCGAATTAATTCGTGAGAGATCTTGTTAAAATATTTTCAAAATATTTTTTTTTTCCAATTTGATATGTTTTATAGCTGGATTATGTTCTTCATGTCGGAAGTTAGGATTGATTTTGAGGTTTTATCTCATATTCAGTCTTTAGTTCCGGGTTCGATATTGAACATCCTGAACGAAACTAGGACAAATCAGCATTTGGAGCAGATCAACCTATATCCATAATAAAGAAAAGTATAATTTAATTAAGTACTAAAATATTGAAAAAAAACAAATAAAATAAATAAAACTTAGTAAAAAGTGGATCGGGTTGGGTCTTGACCTGCTTTATAATTCGTTACTCAACCCGTTTTGACCCAACCCATTTTCACCCAAGCAAATTTGGGTTGGGTTGGTTTGACTCGTTTGTTGTCTTGATCGATAATCGTTCAAATTTGATACAACCCGCCCAATTGCCACCCTTAGGTATGATGTGATTATTAAGAGAATGCCGTATGTTTTGATTGTTTCATTAACTATATGGTATGGTGTGATTTTGTTTCATGGTTCTGTAATCACGAAAACTCCCACTTTTTGAAACCATCAATTTGGTGGTATCCCATGGTTCTCTTATTTTTTTTACCAACTATATCCTTATTTAAATTTAAATAATTCTAATTTATTTTTTATTCTTTATTCTTTATTAAACATTACCCCTGATATATGTATTGTTTTTGTATTACTTATTCCCCTTCGCATCAATTTTTGAAACTTCTTTTTCACCTCCTGTCTTTTATTTCACGTTTTAGTCATTTATTGAGGTTCATTTTTTTAAAAAGTTCTTACTTTTTTATTTTCTGGTATTTTTATATAGATTGGAGATATATTAGCTTGTATATTTTTCTACTCGATTCTATATATTTACTTTAAAAGATTATTAAAAAATATTGATAAATTTAATATTATAATAATTAAGAACATTTTTATAAATTTATAAGTTATAATAAAGTACCATACAATCAAATCAAATAACAATATTATTATGAAATAATAACAACACATACAGACTATCCAAACATTGCATGGTACTGTATGATATGATACCATACCATACATTATGAAATCATGACGAATATAGATCAATTTAATATTATAATAATTAAGGATATTTTTATAAATTTATAAATTATGATACAATACCATACAGTCAAATCAAACAACAATATTATCATTAAACAATAACAATCTCTACAGTCTATCTAAACATTATACGATAGTGTATGATATGATATCATACCAGACATTATGAAATCATGACAAACAATCATCCGTACGAGCTATTATTGGTCAACTCTCTTTCGATGGGTTTCTTAAATTCAAAATAGACATTTTTTTGTTATGATTGACGTGGGAAGCTCATGGTTACTGACCTTTTATTTTCTGACTGAAATATTGAGTATGTGATTGGGTTTACATTAGTGAATTTTTCAGCGATATCATTTTTGTTGTTTGCTTTGTTTTTCAAGAATGGATTTCTAAACATGGAGGCCATTATGTCTCCTTTTCCCCTAACTCTTTGTCCTTCCTAAAAGTTATCTCTAGCCGCCCCCTCCTTCTCCCCTCTCCCCCTCCTATAACATCCGAAACATTTTTTTTACTTGAAGAGATATATTAAGAGGCTCTTTTGGAAGTAAATTTTATTAAAATATTCAATTATATTTTTATTTGTTTGAGCATCTAAATACATAACAAAGTATGTTTATGTTTATATTGTTAAGCATCTATATTAGATAGATAAATTAACTACATTATTGTACACAATAGCCTCCGAGCTCAATAAAACAACTTAAGGGTGAGATTATGTATTTAGATGCTCAAACAAATCAAAATATAATTAAATATTTTAATAAAACAATAGTCTCTCCATGATCCCTACCTTGCTCGTGAACTAGGGCTTTGGTAGTATCTCTAGCCCTCGGCATCTATGCAGAAAGAGTGGATTAGAGGTATTCAAGTATTGTGATATGAGAGAAACACATGAAAGAAAGCAACAAAAGAACTTCATCCTAACAAGTATCATGTACCATCTCAAAGATGGATATAGACATCTATGTAGTAATTCGTGAGACTCTACTAGATATCCTACTCTTTAACTCATGAGAACGGTAAATCTAGAGCTCTAATATCAACTTTGTCATGAGGTCACTACTAAAATACAGCGAAGACTTGACTAAACAACAAAAAGGAACCTCAAAGAAGAAAAATAGATAAATACTTAAGTAAGTAGCCATAGTGTCAAAATACAATTCAAATCCCAAAACCTGGTGACGTGAGTTCAAAAGAGCATCTACCAAAATACAGTAGATTATGGATACAACTTAGTCTCCAAAAATTAACAAAGATTACTAAACTATGATAGCATCCAATAGAAATTAGAATGTCACGATCCACGCCTAGGGCCTAGAAGTGATCGACGAATGGGGAACCCAAAGGTACCCCAAACAAGCCTCATAACACATCCTTGGTCTTGGAAGCAATTAAAAATGACAATAAAAGACAAACACAAACAAGGAGAATTGAGACTAAGGAAGCAGAGAAAGAGGAATTAATACTTAAATATCATATATGAGTCAAGCTCAAGCATAATACACAACTTGTCCAACAACACCTCTAAACATAGATACTTAGCGGGGGCCAAGACAAGCAACCAGACTCACCCTCATAATAAAGACAATAGGTAATCTAAATATACAAGATATAATCGAAACATAAGCATGAGAGAGGATAGATGTTGTCCCCGAATATGAGAATTCACCAAATGCTAACTTGAACAATCCATCTAGCCACGAGGAGAAGAGTCAACAGGGGCACCGGTCCCTACATGGTGATATCATGTAGGCATAAATAATATGTTAGTACATTGGAATGTACTAAGCATGTTAGATATAATGCAACAAGAGATAGATAACATAAGCAAAATGCAATATCATAGTCAATGGATAGCATAATAGCAATATGACATGTATGAATGATACTTGAAGTAAAACATGCTTACAATCCGAATCAACTTGTATAGTTCATAATACGTAAGTGTGGGAAGAAACCTTAACCGACAAAAGATAAGACCAAGCGAGCTATAACTTGGAATCCCTATGTCAACCCCACATCAGAAGAAAGGAGGAAAGTTACTTACCAAGGTGAACCTCCTAATGCCTAAGTGGATCCACTAATCCTTGTATGAACAAGGTACAAGCCTCTAGTTCTTAGACTGGGGTACTCGCCTCAAGTCCAGAATCGGGTACTCACTTGAAACTCTCATATTTAGGGTACTCGCCTTTTAGAGATCTGTGCACTCGTTTCTAGTTCCTTCACCTATGGTGGTACGTAGTTCTAAGACTTGGGGACTCGCCTCTAGTCCACTCAGTACTAAGTATAATCCCATGGAATATATAAGATAATCATACTTTAATAACTTGCAATAAACATAGAGACGTGGCATGAGTAGCGCTTAACATCATTGACCTCAAATGGTGAGTGTAACTTCAATCATAAGAATGAGTCATCATCAACATTACCTTTCTTTAACATCAACATCACAGGCTCACAAAAGGTATAATCTTAAAAAAAGGGCTTAATCCGACCCTAAAACATCATCGACATTTTCATGATTGAAACACATCTTTAGAAAACTCATAATCATCATAGAGTCACTTGAATCATAACTCAACCAATAGATCATCAAAATTTAAAGAATCCTTAAAAGGCATTTTATCAAACACTTGGCGGGTGTGTAATGCTAGTATAAAACCATGCAATGCAAGAGTGTTATCATGCTAGAAAATTCGATGTAAAACCATCAATAGATACTTGGTAACATTCTCAAACAATATACATCAAAACCCTTCATCAAATCTCACAATAGAAATTAAATTCATATCTCAAAACATAGTAAAACAATCACATTTTTCATAAATTCTAACATAGTGTGCAGTGATTTTCATAATAAATAAGATCCAGTAGTGAATAAACTTTAAATAATCTAATTTTGAGGAAAACGAAGCTTGGGCATCATGGATAAAAGGACCCATCAAAAAAACCCACATACCTTAGCTTTGGAGAGTTTTTTGAGGAAGATTTGTAATGGAGACTTGAAGCTTGAATGAAATCCTTAGATCCAGATGAGTTTTGGAACTCTTGAATCTTGAGGAGGACATGGGGCTTGACTTGGTTTCCTTGAATTCCAACAAGACTTCTTGAAAACATTGAGAATGGATGGAGAATTTGATGAAGATTAGAGAGGATCTTGAGAGGTTTTTGGTTGATTTTTAGGGCCAAAATGGCTTGACAATGAGGGATTTTCGTGTATATAGGTATAGTGTTATTATCTAATTGCCCTTGAGTAAAAAGAATAATTTTTAAAAATTTTTGAACTAGTCCGCGTCATGGACCCATCATAGGCAGATACTGTTTTTTCGAAGTTTCACTAAAATTTTTTTTTTTGGCACAGACAAAGTATACCTTGTAGGTACTCATTTTCCCACATAATTTTGACATCTGAACAAGAATATGAAGTCGAATTATAAAATTTTGCATGAATTTTGAGATATTAAAAAATAAATGCATCATAGGGTCTTTTCGAGCTACGTGAAGGGGTGTTTAAATATCCTTGATTTAACATATAAGGGAATTACGATTATGGGGACATTTCTAGGCAAGTGTGGGACGTTTCACTATCTCCCCCTTGGGAATATTCATCCCGGAATGTCAAAGAGATGAATATAAAAAGAGTAATCATGAAAAATTAGCCCTAACAAGAATGAAACAATGCACTTAAACACCATTTTTGAAATCTGAACACAAGTATCAAAATCATCATGAACTTGTCAACATAAACATGAATGCATGCAATAACATAGGGGTTGAAACATAAGATATGAAATCACAAAACAGGGTTTGACATGATGTTATAAGCTTGAATAGAATGAAAGATGTACGGATATCGCTTTTCCATGCCTGCTCCAGCTCCCTGAGAGACACTATTGACTTGGTGATTCTTCCAATGGGCCTTGACGAATACTAGGTCCTCATCAATCAACTTCTTCAACCTTTCCATCCAATACCTCCACCGGGACCTTCTCCTAAGCCAACTTATCCTTCACAACACCTACAACCTCAAAGAGTTCTATGACACTAGAGTCACCAACACATTCCTTCAACCTAAAAGCATGAAAAATCGGACAAACTATAACCATATCCCTAGGTCATTCCACCCTTATATCACTTTACCAAACTCCCTGTACATTTTATGAGGAATCACAACCCTAAAATTATTTGTCAACCTTAATAACACATAGCCCACTTGGTACCATAAACCACCATCTCCCCCTTGGGAGACTACCTCCACTCTACCATTCTTCACCTAAAGCCTCTAACTCTAATAAGGAGGAAACAAGGCCTTGTTTAATCTAGACCTCTTCAACAAAAAAAGATTTAGAACCATAAAGAATACTACACCACCATGCTCAATCTCCTCCAACCTAACCCCCAATCTAGATAACTGATGAACCTTTCTTGTCACCTCTTACCACAATCATTAACATATGTTAGGCTACTTAGAGTACTGACCACAATATTAGCCTTGTCGGGGAAATTAATACACACTCATATCATAATCCTTAAGGAGTTCTAACCACATTCTTGTTATCCTCCTTTCACACCTACCATATTTAGTAAACAACTTCTCATCGTCTAAGACTTGCAACACTATTCCCAAATAATTCACAAGCTCTAAATAAGTTAGTGCGCCACTACTAGAGGCCACCTCTTAACATGTCAAGGTAGGATTTTAAGACCCTATTCATTAAACTCATAAATAATATCGGTGCATAAGTCAACCAAACAACTCCAACAATACTCAAATGCACACCCTTAGTCTAGAAAGACACTTAGGAATATCATTTACCCTCATCCTCACTTGGGGACAACATCAGAACCAAGGATAAAAATTAGAGAAGTGACTAACCCATTGTAGTTGACCAAATAAATCCACCATCCTTAACCATCATATCACAATCTTATGGGTCCAACCCTTATTGGAAGCACAATATGCAAGTAGACAAACCACCTCAAGACCTCCAATACGACAAACTAAGTTCAACCAAAATCACAAGTCAAGACCCTATGCAATAATAACATGGGGAAACCTTTAGAGATCAATTAGACCTTAAGACAAGAATGGACCTACCTCCTTTGCTACTACTTGATAACCTACCACTCAAAGACGGGTTCGTTGGAAGTCGGATTCTAACTCTATGGGTTCTACTACCCATGGGGACATAATATGCATGTAACCAATCCACCCTAAGCATGACATCAATTCTACCACATCAACTCTAACAAGTCACTAGGCAAGACCTAAGGCAAGATGAACACGAAACAACACCTATGAATATTTTGAGCAACAATATACTCAACAAAGAGGTAGACACCAAAGGTTCACATAACCACTTGGGACACATAAGAAGCACACTAGCAACCAAAAGTAATAATAAAAGGAATAGTGGAACTCGAATCCATCAAAATCAAAACTTCAACTTACCTTCCTTCGCCTTCCTCTTTGAAGTGGCATAATCAACTGGAAGAGCAAAGAACATTTGTTAGAGGGAAAAGCCCTATGTTACTTCTAAAGCACCACATAGACCAAGAAGAAGGAAAACATTTTCTAAAATATCTCATAGCCTCCTACTCATAGTTGTGGTGCACAACACATCCATGAATAAGATCCTAATCAACGCGGTGTGTTGGACTTCAAGGATCTAATAATCTAGTGTTTTGATACCATCTTTGTCATGACCCAAGCCTAGGGTCTAGACGTGACCAGCAAATGGGGAACCCAAAGGAACCCCAAACATGCCTCATAGCATATTATCACACATCCTTGGTCGTGGAAGCAATTAAAAATGACAATAAGGGACAAACATAAACAATGGGAATTGGGACTAAGGGAGTAAGAGAGAAAGAGGAATTAATACTTAAATATCATATATGAGTCATGGTCAAGCATAATACATAACTTGTCCAACAACACCTCTAAACATAGATACTTAGCTAGGGCCAAGGCAAGCAACCAGACTCACCCTCATAGTAATGACAATAGGTAATCCAATGAGATAGGAAAGATATTATCCCTGGACATAAGGACTTATCAAATACTAACTTGAATAATCCGTCTAGCAACGAGGAGGAGAATCAATAGGGGAACTGGTCCCTATATGGTGATATCATGTAGGCATAGATTATGCATTAGTACATTAGAATGTACTAAGTATGTAGGATGCAATGCAACAAGAGATAGACAACATAAGCAAAATGCAATATCATAGTCAATGGATAGCATAATAACAATATGACATATATGAACGATGCTTGAAGTAAAACGTGCCTCTAAATGAACTTGTATAGTTTATAATACTTAAGTGTGGGAAGAAACCTCAACCAACATATGATAAGACCAAGTGAGATATAACTTGGAATCCTAATGTCAACCCCATATCAGAAGAAAGGGGGAAGTTACTTGCCATGTTGAACCTCATAATACCTAAATAGATCCACTAAGCCTTGTGTGAACCGGGTACTCGCCTCTAGTTCTTGGACTCAGGTACTTGCCTCAAACACGGACTCAGGTACTCATCTTAAGCCCTCACATTTAGGGTACTCGCCTCTTAGAGATTTGGTGACTCACCTCTAATCCCTTCACCTACGATGGCACGTAGTTCTAGGACTTGGGGACTTGCCTCTAGTCCACTTGGTGCTAAGTGTAACCCCATAAAATATATAAGATAATCATACTTTAATAACTTGCAATAAACATAAAGATATGACACAAGTAGCTTTTAACATCATTGACCTCAAATAGTGAGCCTAACTTCAATCATAAGAATGGGTCATCATCAACATTACCCTTTCTTTTACATCAGCATCAAAAGCTCACAAGAGGTATAATCTTAAACAAAGAGGCTTAATCTGGCCCTATAAGATCATCAACACTTTCATCATTTAAACACATCCTTATAAAGCTCATAATCATCATAGAGTTACTTGCATTATAGCACAACCAATAGATCATTAAAACTTAAAGAATCCTAAAAAAGGTATTTTATCAAATACTTGGCGGGTATGTAATGCTAGCGTAAAATCATGTAATTCAAGAGTGTTATCATGATAGAAAATCCAATGTAAAACTATAAATAGATACTTGGTAACACCCTCAAACAATATACATCAAAACCCTTCATCAAATCTCACAATAGATCTTAGATTCATAGCTCAAAACATAGTACAACAGTCACACTTTTCATAAATTCTAACATAGTGTGCAGTGATTTTCATAATAAATAAGACCCAGTAGTGAATCGACTTTAAATCATGCAATTTTAAGTTAATGAAGCTTGGACATCATGGGTGAAAGGAACTCATAAAAGAAACCCATATACCTTAGCTTTGGAGAGTTTCTTGAAGAAGATTTGAAATGGAGACTTGAAGCTTGAATGAAATCCTTAGTTTCGGATGAGTTTTGGGACACTTGAATCTTGAGGAGGACTTGGGCTTGACTTGGTTTCCTTGAATTCCAACAAGACTTCTTGAAAACCTTAAGAATAGATGGAGAATTTGATGACGATTAGAGAGGATTTTGAGAGGTTTTTGGTTGGTTTTAGGGCTCAAAATAGCTTGACAATGAGGGATTTTCGTGTATATAGGTATAGTGTTATTATCTAATTGCCATAGAGTAAAAATACCAATTTTCAAAAAATTTTGAACTAGTGAGTGTCAGGTCCGCGTCGCGGACCTGTCGCAGACAGCTACTATTTTGACAAAGTTTTACCAAAAATTATTGTTCTTGGTACGGACAAAGTATACCTTGTAGGTACTAATTTTTTCACGCAATTTTGCCCTTTGAACAAGAAAATGAAGTTTAATTTGTGAAATTTTGCATGGATTTTGAGATATTGAAAAAATAAATGCATCATAGGGTCTTTCCGAGCTACGTGGAGGGGTGTTTAAATATCTTCGATTTGACATATAAGGGAATTACGATTATGGGGGCATTCCTAGGCAAGTGTGGGGTGTTTCAATATTCCCCCCTTGGGAACATTCATCTTCAAATGTCGAATAGATGTATATAAGAAGAGTAATCATGAAGAAATCAGCCCCAACAAGAATGCAATATTGCACTTAAACACCATTTTTGAAATTTCAACATAAGTGTTAAAATTATCATGAACTTGTCAACATAAACATGAATGCATGCAATGACACTGGGGCTGAAACATAAGACATGAAATCACAAAAAGGGGGTAGACATGATATCATAAGCTTGAATAGAAAGGTATGCACATCATTTTTCCATGCCCACTCCGGCTCCCCGGCAGACACTATCGACTTGGTGATTCTTCCATTGGTCCTTGACAAATACTATGTCCTCAACAATCAACTTCTTCAACCTTTCCATCCAATACCTCCACCGGGACCTTCTCTCAAGCCAACTTATCCTCCACAACACACACAACCTCAAAGAGTTCTATGACACTAGAGTCACCAACATATCCCCTCAACCTAAACGAATGAAGAACCAGATAAACCATAACCATGTCCCTAGGTCATTCCACCCTTATGGCACTTTACCAACCTCCCTCTACATTTTATAAGGACTCACAAACCTAAACTCATTTGTCAACCTTAATAACACTTAGCCCACTTGGTACCATAAACCACTATTTTCCCCTTGAGAGACTACCTCTACTCTACCATTCTTCACCTAAAGCCTCTTACTCTAACAGGGTGGAAACAAGGCCTTATTTAATCTAGACATCTTCAACCAAAGAAGATTTGGGAACATCAAGAATACTACACCACCATGCTCAACTTCGTCCAACCTAACGCCCAATTTAGCCAATCGATGAACCTCTCTGGTCACCTCTTACCGCTATGACCAACACATGCTAGGCTACTTAGAGCACTGACCACAACATTAGCCTTGCCGGGGAAATTAATGCACACTCATATCATAATTCTTAAGGAGTTCTAAACACCCTCATGTTATCCTCCATTCACACGTACCATATTTACAAACAACCCCTCATTTTCCAAGGCTTGTAACACTACCCCCAAATGATTCATAAGCTCTAAATAAGTCAACGCCCCACTTCTAGAGGCCACCTCTTAATTTGTCAAGGTAGGGTTTTAAAACCTTATTCATGAAACCAATAAATATAGCCGGTGCAAAAGTCAACCAAACAACTCTAACAATACTCTAATGCTCATCCTTACTCCGGAAAGACACCTAGGAATATCAACTACCCTCATCCTCACTTGGGGACAACACCTGGACCAAGGATCAAGCTTACAGAAGTGACTAACCCATTGTAGTTGACCAAATAAATCGATCATTCTTAACCATCATATCATAACCTTATGGGTCCTACCCTCATTGGAAGCACGATATGCAAGTAGCCAAACTACCTTAAGACCCCCAATCCAACAAACTAAGTTCAACTAAAATCACAAGATAAGACCCTATGCAACAAGAACATGGGGCAACCTTTAGAGATCAATTGGACCATAAGACAAGAATGAATCAGCCTCCTTTACTACTACTTGAAAGCCTCCCACTCAAAGGCAGGTTCATAGGGAGTTGGATTCTAACTCTATGTGTTCTACTATCTGTGGGGACATAATAATGCATGCAACCAATCCACCTAAGAATGACATCAATTCTACCACATCAACTCCAACAAGTCACAAGGCAAGACCTAAGGCAAGATGAACACGGATGCAGAGAA
>JAOTQJ010000096.1:413005-425209 GCA_025642045.1 Solanum sejunctum
CATACAAAAAAAATTAAAAATGTATATTTACAAAAAATTCAAATATTAAAGATTTTATTTTTACAAAAAATTCAAATATTAAAAACTTTAATTTTACAAAAAATTTAATTAAAAATTTTAATTTTTTACTCCGCCTTGAGCCTTATCCACCTCCGACCCCTAATTCCTCCACCTTTACCCTCCCACCTCCCAAAAAAGAATTTAAATATTTATTTTTAAAAGATATTTCAAATTATGATTTTTTTTTAATGTAAAAGACTAGAAAAAAAATTCTTGAAGATTATAGTAAGAAGAAAAAAATATTGTATTTTAATTTGAAAAATAAATGGTGTATATATAAAGGCATGTAATAGGGGTAAAAATGACAATCAAGCATTTATTACCGTTGAAAAGTTCATAAATACTACGCATACGCACCCCTTTTGCGTGTAACATACATGCTTTGCCATGCTAGCGCCTTGTGTTTAAATGTTAAGCAATGGGCTAGTTGGAGTGCCTATTTATGCACTTTGAAAGTTTGAGTTCCAATTTAAAATTTGCTCTAAGTTAAGGTCCAATTTATATATTGTGCCAAGAGATATCTATGTTCCTTTGCTGTTATTTTATCCTTTAAAGACAGCTGGGTTTCTTTTCTGTCCCGGGCTTTTGGTATGCGAAATCTAAACCACTAAAATGGGTAAATCATAACTTTCTAACCGAAACTAATTTGTTGAAGGAACTTCTAAATGTGGAGGAAAAAACGAGTGGCATCAGAAGATGGTGTATGCTTGAAGTTAGCTGAATCACGTCTAAGTTTAGTTGTTTATGGTTTTCTGGATGATTGACAGTTTTGATTTTTTTTAATTGCAGCGTGGAGTATATTTTGAGATTACTTACTCAAGTCTTATTTTGGATGCCCAAATGAGAAGGCAAGTTATATCTAATGCTAAGGTGAGTCCAGTAAATTCTGGTTTTGTTCTTTTCTACTGGGTTATAGTAGTTGGTATAGTATGGATTTAAGAGAAGACATGAAATCCTCTTGACGATATATAAAACACTTCTCTACAATAACAATCTCTAACTAGGGGTTTTCTACCTTAAAAAAATTAAAAATAAATTAAGCTTTCATGTTGAATTCATAGGAGCTATTGCGCATGTTCTCTAGTACGTGTTAAGAGTTATCAAGCCTAACTGGTCTACATTTTCACTTTCCTTTTCCTGTTACGCCCTACAACAAGTATCCTCAATGTGGATCTACTTGCAGTTGGCCATGTGAATCCTCACTGTCCATTTTGTTCCATTTTAAACCCGCGTTTCTTTCTTCTTTAATGAGATAAATTAGTAGTCCACAGCTCCTTTCTTACATGTGAAGCACCTATATCAAATCAAAGAATGGCTTTTGAACATTTCCTGAGTTTTGTAGTTCGCATCACTGCTTCTACTTTCCTTATCTATAGTGAACCCAAATTTATACTCTCTTTCTCGCCTTTTATCCACTCCTCCTCATTACCTTATCGCATTAACAGTTATACCTTTATTAGCTAGACTATTTTCTCAATAAAATTGGAAGTCCTTACTTTGAAGTATAAGCCATTTCCTTTTTGTGTGGCCTTGCCTTTACTGGAGATTTTTATTTGAATTTTGTTGGACCTAAAGGTAGTTGGCATTCTTAGATGATTATGAGGCTTTCTTCTTAGATTTCAAGATACTGAATGCTATACATACATTGTGACTTTATTCTATGTCATTCAGGGATTTGCACATAAGACCAGGGGAGTGGTATTGTGCTAACCTGGCTAGGGCCCAAAATAAGTGAATCACATTGCATATTCGACAAGTTAAGCATAGAGCAAAATGTAGGATAGAGCAAAGTATGAATGCCACTATTCATAGAACTCAAAATGTAGGAATACTGTTAAATGAAATAGAATCTTACAGCAAATGATCAACCTCAAGATCCAGTATTGAGGCAATAGTTCTTACTTGCATGTGATGTTACATGAGCATTGAGTAAAGCTTCTTAACTAGAACTATGGCTCCTCGTGGCATGCTATTTTCTAGTATAAGGTGACACTAGCCTGACGTTTTGGCAGGGATTTTCTCAATTCAAACTATAACATATTCAACCTAATTTAAGAGTTACGATTTATATTTTCTTACTATCTTTGGTGTCTAGAATGTGTCAGATCTGATCTGATTTAATCGCTAAATATCCAGTTGCTGGTGCATTGGACTCGAGGAAAGAATCTTCTTTTCTCCAGTGCTGCTCCTTCTGTAACCGAACTTAGAGGTCCATATGATGTAGCGAATTTGGCATCTTTGTTCGGTCTCCAACTGGAACGTGCTAAAGCAGCGCTTTCCAAAAATTGTAGGTAACTTACGTAAATTACTTCATTTTTTGAGTTACCTGCACTTTCACATACTGGATTTTGAAGTATTCTATCCCTTTGGCAGAACTGTTATAACTAATGCATTACGGAAGAAGTGTTACCACAAGGAGGCAATTAAGGTTGAACCAATAACATCAGGCATCGAGGAACCTGAATTTGATGATTGGCTCAAATGGGATCCTATCTCTAGTGGCGAGGGTGATTTGCTGTTAGACGACATCAAGAAATCTTTTTCTGTCTCCAGAAATGTACCAAAAGATGTGAAACGCATCGACTTTAGTTCGGTTGTGAATAACCTGCCTGCACATGGACTCCAGATTAAAGATTTGATATCTTCAACAATGTCGGGGCAGGTTCCTGTGGATACTATTGCAGAGTTGGCAGGTGTTCAGGTGGATGTGATGGCTCTTCCAAGTTCTGGAATATCACAACCACCAGGTGGTATCAATTTTCTTCCAGTAGAATGTTCAATTCTAGAAAATGACCCAGATAAAAACCAACAGGGTTCTGGTTCTGAAAAAGTTAAGGTGCCTTGTTTGTCCATTGCTCCTCTAAATGATCCTGCTAATTTGGGGAAAAAAGAGTACAACAGTAGGATTGATAATGAGGATATACAATTTACAATGAAGTTAGATATACAAGACGCATCTAGGACCGAAATGCATGATTTGCAAACAAAAACTAGTTCAGATAGTTGTGAAGGAAATGCTGTCTTGCTAGATGGTGTGACAATCCACACCTGCAGAAGAGATATTGAAGTCGGAGAAAATAGTATGACTGACAATGAGGAAATGAAAATTACAGATAAGTTTGACATGCAAGATACTACTTCTGAGAACAAAATATGGGATTTTCAACCTGGAACTTGTTCACCTAGTGGTGATGAATCTGCTGTCTTACCAGAGAGTGCAGCAAACAATACTTGCAGAACAGATTCTGAAGTCGTTCTCTCTGCTAGTTCTTCCTTGGTGGATGTTACACTTTCAAAGGATGAAAATTACACCTGTTCAAATGTTCAGCAGTTTGGAATCTCAGGTAAAGTCCACACAGATTTCCATGATCAAAATGGTGCAGATGGTGTAGTGTTAACTGAGACACGAGTTAGTAACAATCAAATGGATAAAGAACAATTTAGGGAGATAAGATATCATTCTACTACCTTACCTGATGGATCATCCAACAGTGAGCATAGCAATCCAATGGAAGTGGATAATGAGTATTTAGTTGCTGAGAAGGTGCCAAGCAAAGATGTTACAGAGCAAGAGCTGAAACATGCTGGTGATAATGCTGGACTAAGTCATCAGATCCTGGGTGGATCCTTGTCAGGTGTAAATCTATTAGTTTTGCGAGTGATTGTCCAACTTTGCTTCCTCAGGCAACTTGACTTATTTTCCATTTAGTTTTGAACACCAATAACTATTCTCGAAACATTTTAAATTATTGTTGAGAAAAATGATGCTAAATTAAATTGTTTCTATGTGAGTCCCGAAAAACATTAACCAGGTCAAATGAAATGGAGCATAAGATTTGAAGTGGACAGAATAGTCATCATTTTCATAGAAGATTTTATTCACTGATATAACATTCATATAACCATTCAATTCTCCTTTTCCCCCTATCTTCATGGTCTCAGTTGCGGAAGTTCTTTTCTTGCTAGTATCATCATATTTTGAGTCCAGTAGCTTTTGATTAGACCTGGTATTTATATTAGGAAATTCATTACATTTGTATAAATTTTAATTGTGAAACCAGCTACTAAATGAGCTATCGATTCAATGGCAAGTTCAGAACCTACAAACTTATCCTGGCTTTGCATTTGGTTGAGTAAACTATTTCTGTCTTTGGGTCGCCTGTTAGTGTTTATTGGTTACCATTAGCATTTGATGCCCTGCCATGGTCCAAATTTTTTGTTACCCCCTTATGATTGGATGTCTTTTTGATGGGGATGGTTGGAAACCTTCAAGTTCAATAGCTCTGCATAGTGTCTTTTCCTTAAGATAATTATCATATTTATCTTGTATTGTACTGTTCTTCTGATGAATTTTCCTTTTAGTTTCTGCCTAAAATCATATGTTTTAATGCTTCTATCCATCCTTTGCAGGGAAGATGATACGTAGGGCATCTTATCGGCCTTCGTTGTTTCCTTTCAAACGCTTGTTGATTCGTAGGCCTTCAACTTTCAGAGGCTGAATTGATTTACAACTTTGTGAGGTTTGTCTGGTTGTTTATTTAAGTCAATTGACAAGTTTAATATCATTAAAGATGCAACTATTCATTTAATTCTCTTCTGCTGTTTGTTCCATGCCTATTGCCCTCTTGGGTTCTTTCTGGCTCATGATTCTAATTTTACTGTTGTATGATTTGGTCTAGTATTTGTTTATTGTGCATCTTATTACATTATATGCAGTTGGAATATTGTATTGCTCATTAAATATTACATCTATCAACAGGATTAATCAAATCCTCTCATGGCACCTGTCATACTTGGCTACTTAGTTCCAGTTATATAGATGGATTTGATATCCATGTCATTACTTTAACTACTTGGATCTAGAAAATTCGGTCAGTTTGATAACGTTTATATCAGGCAGTGGAACAAAAAAGCATTTTCCGCTTGTCTATGTTGTTATTATATGTTTTCGCTTTCGCCCTCACAATTGTACCTTATTGATGAGGGAGTGTCGACTTCCGACACTTAAGATTAACATTTCACCATCTCAACTGTTTTTTCTTTTTGTTATCTCCACTGTTTTTCCCTTTCCTCACTTTGCTGGTATTTGATCTTGGAGGAGATTTACCTTTTTATAGGATAAATTATAGGTCTGAGAGAATATGATAATTATAAATGATTTATGCATGTAGCCACTTACAAGTATGATCATTTTCTTATGAGGTTTGTGTACAAACAAGTGCTGTATTGCAGATTCATAATTTCTTGAATGTATTTCATTTTAGGTTTCTATCTTACAATAATTCTTATATTTCTGTTGCAAACAACAAACTGTGTGCATCCTCTGGCAGACCTCTCCCCTCTACCCCACCCAAAAGAAGGGGGAGAAAAGGGGAAAAAAGAAATTCATAGTTCATTTTGTAGTTACTTTAGGTACTTTCATCTCCTGTATACTGCTCTCTACACTTGATAGTTCTTCTTTCTCCTGCACTGATCTTAGAGGTTCAAGCCTCTCAACAGAGAAAGAAATTGCCGCACCAGATTTGCTAGCTAACATTTTCCTGCTGGCTGTTATGTTAGTTATAGTGCCTCTTCCCGCATTCTCTCATTCTTGAAAGATAGCTTTGGCTGGTCAATTCATATAGGTTCTCCCTGTTTGCAGGGTTTGTAGAGTTTTGGAAATCTAAGAATTGGTCAATCCATAATATAGAATAATGGACAGTTTTCGCCAACCCATAATCCCTGTAAGAACCTGGGTTGGAAAGCCTGAAGTGATCTTAAGCTGTTCTAGGAAAGCCCACTCCACAAAATCAGGTTTTCAGGAGGTCAATTTTAGCATGCATCTAGGAAATATATGTTTCTTAGTGTATCCTTTGACTAATTCTTGAGCCAAAATTATGTCATCTGCTTTATTTGTACTAGGTATAAATCCAGATTGAGTTTGGCTTATAATGGTGGTCATAACCCCTTACATTCTGGCAGCCATGACTTTGGCTATTGCTTTGTACATATAGTAAACAAGCAAATGGTCACAAATCTCTTAACTGTAGAGGGATTGGCAACCTGGGGCTATGAAGTGATTGATGTACAATTATATGATTTTTGTTGAACTGGTGGAATATATTTTGACACCGAGTAAAATCTCCTTGTGCTTCAGGATCTCATAGTAACAACAATGAATGTGCTAAATTATTAGCAGGAGTAGAAACCAATACTCAGCTCTAGCTTCTGTGAGGTTGCTCTACTAGCTGTCAGATCCTTTGTTTAATGTGTTACCTTTAGAACTTCTTTTAATGTCATATTCATGTTTCATTGTATGAAAAAATTACAAACTAAATGTTTGATTTTTAAATTCTCAGGTCGTACAGCCAGTGGAGAACATTGTGTCTAATATCAATCCTGAAAATTCAACTTATGCTCCTAATCATATGGGAGAAAACATCTCTAGTGTGATGCCGTGAACATAGTTGAAAACAATTGACAAATTTTTATTCTTTCCACGATGATGGACCTGGTATCAATTTGTACTATCACTGACACAAGCATATTTACTTTTTGTGACAGTTAATCCTATCTCGTGGATCACTCTAATGGAAATACAGGTATGTTGGTTGGTGTACAGGGGCCATTTGTACCTTCTGATACAGCCCCGCTAAATGTACCATAGAGTAACTCTCCAAATAAACCTAAACTGATGGGTGAGAGTGGTTCAGTTATCAAGTGAAAGTCTGATTTTGGGGATTTTGGGACTTATGATCTTGTGAAGTGTGCTGCCTTTTCTCTGAGCTCATATCTAGGGTCCCCAAAGCAACTTATTCTACAAATTTCACCAAAGAGCGTAGTTTGCCATTTTGATGTTGCTTTAGTCTGAGCTTAGGAGTTATATGAGCAGAATATATATACTCTGAAGACTTATTTTCTGTGCTAATGTTAAGTTAGCTAAACATGTGAAAAAGATAAGTTTGTTAGGCTCTGGCCCTAGTAAAAAATATAGTGGAATATTTTATGTTTTGCTTTAGTCCGAGTGTAGTAGGGTTTTGAGTATGCGAATGGAACCAAACCTTGGTTTGCCGCCTTCTCCAGAACCTTTTGATGTGGGTTTTGTTTATACCTTGGCTTCAAAAATTTCACATGTAGTTAAAAAGAATCTTTTGTCTTTTGGCATTGGTACTCTTGGATGTGTGAACAGCTTTTAGATTTTTACCCCCAAGTACATCAAGATAAATGGCACGGCAAAACACTTTTAGCACTTATAATCCATTAAAAATATACACAGAAGATGCATTCTGGAAAGAGATGAAAAGATCACTCCTCATCACAATTTGAATGGGTGAAAAAGATTGCTGGGGCTAACTATTCAAATTTGTGCATTTTACCAATTTGAAAAAGGAGCTCTTGTTGTAATTTCTTGAAACATGACCAATTCAGCATCTAAAATTTGATGCAATCTGATACGAAAATTTGGAAAAATAACAAGTCCCACAAAAGAGAGGAGCCATCTGTAGTTTGGCTAGTCAATTTGGCATGTCATCTTTGCCAAGAGCAGTAATTCGTCTTTGATCAAGGTTCCAAATGTGCTTCAGGAAAAAGATACTTTTTTTTCATCTTATGAAAAACTCCTTCTCTTCTACTACTATACGAAATATTATTTTTTCCCTAAAAATTTGACCGAACATCTAACCTCCCTAAAATAGGCTATCAATCTACTCTTTTTTCCCTCCAAGTTATTTAATTACTAGTCATACACGTGCATTGTAGTTTACGTCATTTAATTTGTACGGTCTCATTTGAACAGTATATATTTATGAAACGAAAAAAGATCTAAAATGTTCTCGAACTATCAAAAATAATATAAAAATATTATTAATTCACCTATTGGGCTTAAAATATTTCTGTCATTCATCTTTAGGTTAAAAAAAAAGGTTGTTAGTTTCAAGGGTATAAGTGAGCTGAAAAAATGAATGAAGGGCATTTTTGCATTTTTGATTCAAGGTCAAAGTTGCTATTATTATTATTATTAATAATAATAATCTATATAATATTAAAAGCGTGATGATCCTTAGAAATATTGTTTGAACTTTCTGTCCTTTGTTAAAAATCTCTTCTTTAAATAAAATCATATTTTTAATATTTAATTATTATTTAATTATATTTATAGTATTGACTTTTAAAATATATGGAAAGGAGTGATAAAATAAGTGGAAACACTCCTAAATCTTCCTTATTTGATAGACTTCTATTTCTTCCTTATTTGAATTAAGAAATATCCTACAATCGCTAAAAAAATTTTAATTTACCATGAGTTCTAATTAGTAATAGAATCTCTATATAAAAAATCTTTATAAATAAATAATTTATCAAAATTAGTAAATCATTTATCTTTTTATAAGTTCATAATTAAATTTAATTTTTCTATAATGTTTGTTATCAAATGAGGTACACACTTTGATCACGTGCAAAACACGTACAACAAGACTAGTATTACTTTAAAATATCTGAACTCTTTGTCCTTAATAAAAAAACTTTACAATAGATAAAATTTTCATTTACTCTTTTCCTCAAATTTGTTAATTATTTTTATATTTAAAATTAGGGAGTCCTATAAATATATAGTAAGAAAAAAAATATTTTAAAATTAAGAAATCCAAGAAAAAAAATTGTATTTTAAGATTTCCACTAACCTAATAACGAGGAGTACATCTCTGCTAAGAAATATTTTTTTTCATAATATTAAAAATGTTCGATCAAAAATTCACACATTCAGAAAAAATATGTGGCAGAGATGATGTTGAGATAGATGTCTTGATATATTAGGAGTGACAAGATTAAGAATGAGGTTATTTTGGAGGTGGGACCGACCTCTATAAAAGACAAGTTGAGAGAAATAAGACTAAAATGGTTTGGGGTGGGAGAGGTTGGATGTAAGAGTTATGCATACGGGTAGCTAGGGCTAGACGAAAAAAATATTGAGAAGAAGTGATTAGAAAGGATATGATGCAACTTCATATCACTGATGAGGATATGAACTTAGATAAAAAAAGAGTGGAGATCACGTACTAGGTAGAAGATTAGTCAGGGTAGAATGTTATCTTGTCATGTGATGAGTTTTAGATTTGTCATACGTTTATTCGTGCTATTATGCTTGTATTATTATTGCTCTTTGACTATTCTGCAACTTGTATTTTTTTCTTCTAAAATTGACTTTACTCTTCGTTTTAATCATTATTCTACATCTATTGTTTTGTTCTTTTAATTGGAACAGATGCATTTGTGCTAAAGGTCTTTTGGATCTTTATCTCCATAATGTAATGATAAATTTGTGTACACTCTACCTCTATCCATATCCTATTTTGTGGATTTCATCGAATCTGTTCTTGTTATTGATATTGCTTCAATTACTTTTTAGTTATTTTTAATGGCCGCCTGATGACCAATTAATTAAAGAAGTCATAATTTTGTGAACTTTGAAATTAAAACCATAACTATAGTAAGAGAAGAAATTTGTAAAAGATTTTTTTTAACGAATTTCAATTAATTTTAGTTGCTCTTTAATGGCCGCCCAATGATCTAATATATTCTCTTCGTTTCATATTAAATTACAACAACAACAACAACATACCCCAGTGCCTCAAAAGGCTCCCGCTCATTGCGGGGTGGGGGGGTCGGATGTACGCAGCCTAACCCCTATGTTTAGAGTGAATTGTTCATTCTCCAAGGGATGTGTTGAAAATTTTTTCAATTTTACACTTCATTAATTAAGTTTCTAAGGTTGAGTTTTGTATGAGAAATAAATGATGCATTAAATGAATGTGTGGAGTTTGAAAAACATAAAAATGAAAAAATATGATTAAATTTATCTTTATTTTTTCTTTTAATATGTATGAAATGATTCAACAATTTACTTAATATGAAACGATAATAATATTAAAGAAGCCATAAATTCTATGGATCTAGGGACAATCAAGTGTTTTTTTTTTTTCTTTTACATTTTTTTGGGGGGTATTTCTACTAACTATAATAAGGAGTATATCTCCATTGAAAAACGTAAAGATTTTTTTCATGTTATTGCTTGAGTTGATTTTAGCTACTTTTTTAATGGCCGCTAATGACCTAATTAATTAACTAAGTCAGAATTTTGTATACTTTGGAATTAAAACCATAACTATAGTAAGGGATCGAAGACATTTATTAAAGTTAATTCAACGAATTTCAATTAATTTTAGTTGCTTTTTAGTAGCCGCCCAATGACCTAATTTATTAAAGAAAACATAAACTACATACTTTGAAATTAATACCACAATTATAGTTGAAAAGAAAAAGAAATTTATATCACTTCAATTAATTTTAGTTGCTTATTTAATGCCATAATAGTATTACTACTATTATTCACACATTTGTGTTTTTTTAAGGAAAAATGCATAAATTCCCTCCAAATTTGTTTTGAAAAGTTATTTATATACTTAAATTATCATGATGACTTATTACACATTTTTACTATCTAAAAATGAATTCATTTAACATTTTCAATTAATGTGACAATATAAAAAACTAAAATATAAATTTATGCGTGTCTGGATAATTTTTAAAGTTAAAAAAAATTAAAAATACCCCTTATCCCCTACCCCCAACCCAAAACAACTCCACAGATCTATGGTAATATGTCACTTGCCATCTATGGAGATGGTAGAAATATGAACCGATTGAAAGTCGACATCGACGTCTCACCTCCGACGGCTCCGACCCATTTTACCATTGAAGTCGACTTCAACGTCTCATCTTCTCCATAGATCTGGTATGCTAATTGAATCCGAAGATGCTATTGTTTCAGAAGTTAAACAATATATAATCCCCTCAAATTTTAAATCAACTATGCGAAGTTGTGAAATTGTGTTAAAAATTAAACACAATGTTACTTGCTACGGTAGGAGGCTGCTTTGAGGGTTCTGGATGGCATATTAGTTCGTCGCCAAAAGCGACGGAGTTCTGAGAATGATACTGATTCTCGGCGTCCCCTATGATATCATTTTCGTATTTCTCCGACTTTCCTATTTCTTTAAGTGAGTTTCTTCGTATATGCAATTTTATGGGCTTTATTAAGTGAATAGGATGAGAGATCGGTTAAAAAGGGAAGAAAATTATTTTCTTATTATCCCAAATTTGAAAAATATTTGCAATCGAAAGGAAAGCTCTGTTTCTATAGCCAATTCTTGGCGGCCATTGTTGAAAGTTTCTTTCTTTGCAACTTTAGTGAGGAAGATGTAATTATTATAGAATTTTAATAATTAATTAGGGATTAATTAGTATAAAGTATAGTTAATAAAAGAAAAACTAATTATTAAAGAAAAGAAAAAGAAAAGGAGTAATAATTTCACGTGGCGTTGATGTGGTGCTGATGTGGCGTTGGCGTGGCACTAACGTGGCAGCAAGTGTATTACACAACATAATGTGAGAGTGGTGTTACACTTCTAAAGGGTAAATAAATCTACTTTTAAATAATAAAAGTGTGTAATGAGTCATCGTGATAGTTTAAGTGTGTAATTGACTTTTCAGAATAAGTTTCGGAAGGGGGGAGGGAGGGAGGGAATTTATGCCTTTTCCCTTTTATTAATTAAAGTTATAATTATTAAATATTTATTTATTTGTAAGATCTAAGAAGTTCTAATATTTAACATTTTAAAATTAATTAAAATTAAGCATACTAATAGAAAAGAAAATCTTTTGAGTTGATGTTACAATCTCAACTCTCCCCGTAATTGGCACCCGTGCTAACCCTCCATTGGGAGAATTAACCTTTACTACAAGCCAAGTATGCAAACTAATAATAGGAATTAGTATTTAAAGATGTGAAAATAGGTATAGATAGTAAAATAAAGTTGAGTTCCTATAAAGTACTCTAACAAAATAATATCTAGATAGTGCAAAAAATAACCCTTAGAACCTGAAAGTCATTATACCAAAACATCTATCAAATAGTCTAAATATAAGCGGATGCAACCTAAAAAACACATAAATAATAAAAATCTAAAGTGTCAGAAGTATTGGGGGGAGGTGATCAGACAGGATATGGCGGGACTCGACCTCACTGAGAACATGACCTTGGATAGAAAGTTGTGGAGGCTGCGTATTAGAGTAGCAGGCTAAGTTCCTTTTCTTCTCCCTGTTCCT
>JAOTQJ010000096.1:433473-453413 GCA_025642045.1 Solanum sejunctum
ATGGAGACTTGAAGCTTGAAGAGAATCCTTAGCTTTGGATGAGGGTTTTGGGTCTTGAATTTGGGAGTGAAAATATGTCTAAGTATTTTTGTGAGTATTGGAAAATATTATAGGGAATATGAGGGTGAAATTTGGCTACGTATAGGTAAAAACACATTTGGAAATCCTTAGGCCCAACACTTAGAAAAATTTAGACAGACTAGGAAAAACTGTGCAGAAAATACACGTCTTTGTTTCGCGAAGAGGATCCGGAGGCTATCTGGAAATCACACTAAGTAAAATTTCATAATTTTATTCCTTTGCCTTAAATTCTAGGGTAGAACCTTATCACCCTAATTTGGATCCCGTGAACAAGATCTGAAGTCAAATTTTTGAAATAACCAATAAATTTTTAAATATATGAGAAACAAGATTTCGGACACTTCCGGGGCACGTTTTTAGGCACCTTTTGGGGTCATTTCTGCTATGATGCTTTTTTTTTAATATCTCAAAATGCATGCAGAATTTTGCAAATATGACTTCATATTCTTGTTTAGGGAGCAAATTACATGGTAAAACGAGTACCTACAATGTATACTTCATTGTGCCTAGAAAATTAATTTTTGACAAAACTTTGCAAAAACAGTAGTTGTCTGCGACTAGTCCACGATACGGACCTGGCATAGACTAGTTCAAAGTTTTGAATTTCCTTTTTTTTGCTCCATGGCAATTGGGTAATAACCCAATACCTATATACATGAAAATCCCTTGTTGTTAAGCCGTTTTGAGCCATAAAACCTAACCAAAAACCTCTCAAATGCCTCTCTAAACTTAATCAAATTCTCCATCCATTCTCAAGATCTTTAAGAAGTTTTGTTGGAGTTCAAGGAAACCAAGTCAATCCCAAAGTCCTTCTTAAGTTCTTCTTCAAAAAACTCCAAGATTAAGGTATGTGGGTTTCAACTATTGAGTCCTTTCATCCATGGTTCCCAATCCTCCTTCTTACATAAAAATTGCATGTTTCTAAGTTGAGTTACTTATGGGTATTATTTATTAGGAATTATGATTACAAATTATGTTAGGGTTTTATGAAATGATAATTTGAAACTTATGTTTACCTATTTCAAGCTTATACTATGAGGTGATTTGTCTATTGTAACTATGCATGTTCTGAGTTATGAAACTATGATCTATCATGATATTTGATGAGGGGTTTCAATGTATTTTGCAATATGGTATTACCAAGTGTTGGTAGGTTGATTTACTTCAAGTTTTCTTGCATAATTTCACTCTTGAATTGCATGATTTTATACTATCATTGCACACCCACCAAGTGTTTGATAAAATGTCCTGTTAATGTATCTTTAGTTATTGAAGGTCTAATGTTTGGCATATGAGTTAAGTGACTTATGATAATGAAAGGGCGATATGTATGTGTCGATTTCATGAGAAGTATATATGTGTCGGTGTCGTGTGATGTATGTATGTGTCAGTGTCATGAGAAGTATGTATGTGTTGATGTCATGGGAAGTATCTATTGTATTGTGAGTTGACCAAAGCCAATTGAGGGGTGATGCCTCAATCACCTAGATAGGGATGGTAAGCCATCAACCAATTGAGAGGTTGGTACCTCAATCGTCGCGGATAGGGGCGGTCAGCCATTAACCATTTGATGGGTTGGTACCTCAATCATCTCAGATGGGGGCGGTAAGCCATCAACCAGTTGAGGGGTTGGTACTTAAATCACTTCTAAGGGGTGGTCTACCTTAGATTCCAAGTACTAAGTTGCTTGGTCTATGATGATAGTATATTCTTACACTTGTAATATATTCTGTATATAAGCATGTTTACTTTAAGTATTATTCATGCATGCCATATTGCTATATGATCATCTATTGCCTAATTATGCATTTTGACTAAGTTGCCTATCACTTGTTGCATTGCATCCTACATACTTAGTACGTTCAATTATACTAACGCATACTATATGCCTATATAATATTACCATGTAGGAACCAGAGCTCTCATTGATTCTCCTCCACGAGGCTAGACGAATTGTTCAAGTTAGCTTTTGGTAAGTTCTCACGTCCGGGGACAATATCTATCTTCTCTCATGATTATATTTGGACCATATCTTGTACATTTGGATTACCTATTGTCATTATTATGAGGGTGAGCCGGATTGCTTGTCTTAGCCCTCACTAAGTTCTATGTTTAGAGGTGTTTTTAGACAAGTATGCAATATTCTAGAAGCTTGACTATGTTTGACTCTCTTAATGTTCTATGAAATGAAGTTTTTCCCTTAGTCCCTATGTCCTTATTTCCATTCTTCTACTGTGTTTAGTTGCTTCTGCGACCAAGGATGTGTAGTAATATGTTAAGAGGCTTGCTTGGGGTTTTTTCGGGTTCCCCATGCATCGTGTCATATCTAGACCCTAGTTTGGGTCGTGACAAATGTCATGATGTATATTTCTTACAAATTGTAAGCTTTCTTAGTTGAGGCCTGTGATGGATGGGTGATGATTATGATAGGCTAGATAAGAGAAGGAGGAAGAGTGTGGAGGTTGAAGTAAAGCCAAAGAGTATGATAATCCTTCAAGTAACAAGGGACAATCTGTGATCCATTAGATATTTTAGTATTAGGCATTTAGCCCTAGTCAGTAGTGGGTTCGAGTATGGGTTGTTCTCTTAAAATATGAGTCTAATTTTATGGTATATTTGGGATTGAAATGTGTGCAGGATTAGGTGCAGGATTGATAGGGTCAGTTGTAGATACACAAGTACTAGGGACAGTGTTAATGTTGTCATCATCCATCATATGAGGCTTGTTATTATGAACAGAATCCAACATTTTTTTAGTTGGAAGTTTGATTTTTTAATACTAAAATGAAGCTACAACCAGGAGCAGATTGTAAGGACCCAGACATTGTACGACTTCGTTGGAGCCTGAAAATTTCAATTTTGAGAGTTTTTGGACTAAGGTAACACTTCAAGGGAGACCTCATAGTCCGTGTGAGGTCACATGACCCGTGTGGCCTCCTGTGAAGTGACACTTGGCCTCAAAATTTGATGTTGGACCTTGAAAGTGGTGATTTTGGCTAAGGCACGTCACACTTGCACCCTCACGGTTCGTGTGACACTTCACGGACCATGTGGAGGGGTCATGTGGTGGGCTTTCCTTGAAATCCCATAGTTTTAGGACCAAGTAAGGTGACACAGCCACTCTCATGGTGCAGCATCACGGGTCGTGTGGCCTCCCGTATAACTTTCAGAGTGAAATTTTTCTAAGTATGGGATCTTCAAATTCAAGCTAAGTTCACTTTTAGGTCTTCAATTCAAGCTTATATATATTGTTTAAGGCCATCATGGGCCTCCTACATCAAGCTAAATTCAAAGGAATTCCGTTGGCTAAGTTCTTCACCAGTACTGAATGAAGGGTCAACTTTAAATGGGCATATCTCTTAACACAAAATGAACTATGTGGCTCACAACCAATCAAATTAAAGACCTTTGAATTAGTTTTCGAATGCATATGGTTTCACCTAATTTGGAGTTTAGATGAAGAAGTTATGCCTTTTCGTAAAATCTATCTAGGCTAGACGGGGGGAGGGGTCTTCACGACCCCTGAAGGGCTTCATGACCGATGAAGCTGGCCGTAAGGAGTTCCAGAGAAAATTAAAGGGACATTTTTATTGAGGTATTTTTGATATTTTAACCTATCCCCAAGGCTTTTTAAGACCCTTTGAAACCCCTCTCCCCCTTTACAGTCTTAAACCTCTCCTACATTAATTCTAAACCCTCATTCAAGACTAATTCTATCAAGTCACTCTAGAATCTATTTCAAAGAACTCTTGTGGATTCAAACTTGGGAAATCAAGAAAAATTCAATTCTTCTTCAAATTTCTCTTAAAACTTCTTCATTGGGTCAAGATATGTGGGTTTGATCTTTGGTTCCTTTCAACCAAAGAAATCCAAAACTTTTCTAGCACTTTTCATGAATTTTACTCACTCTGAAGTTGGATTTTCAATTGTTTTGATTATTAAATTCAATTAATGCATGATTTGTACTTATTTGATGATTTTGAGTTATTTTAAACTATAATATGATCATTTATATTAGAATTGTGAAGTTATGAATATGTTTGTCCCTTTTCAAGGTTTGTTTATGCATGTGTGATTTATATTATGATTTTAAAAATGGATTTAGTTATGTTTCACTTGAAATTCACATTATATTGATGATTTTAGATTGAATCTCAATTACTCATGCTATTCTCACATCATTCATATGCATTCATGAACATTGGAAATTTTGGGAAATTATGAAGTGGGTTAAGCCCAATTATATATTATGATATAATTTTGATAAGATATTGGTTATGACAAAAATGTGATCACATGCATGCTTATGATTATGGTTCTTTGAGCATTTTGGGTGCTTGCACCATTTCGTATATATGTGAATGAGTTATTCTTATGCATGAGTATTATGACTATGAACTATGATTTTGGCATTTGAGCCTAAGAATGAATTATTATGAATGGCGTTTGGCTTTTAAGCCTAAGAATATATTGAAATGATTTTGAAAATGACTAATTTCTCTTTTGAAAGCATGTATATATATGTATTCTTGTAGGATGACGACTTAGCACCAATGGATTGGGGGCGTTAGGGATATCACCAAGGGCTCTCTTCCTTTCGTTGAACTATGTGTCAATATAGAAATGATCATCATCATCACTGAAATAATCGGGTTGTAAGGGATGACTATTCATTTATGATATAATATGTTTTGATAAGGCAATCCTTCCAAAATTACTAGGTCGTAAGGAAGGTGGCCACACATACGATCAGGTCGTAAGGTGTGGTTTAGATTACCTTTAGCAAGTAATCTTCTCTCACCCAATGGGAGGTCAACATCAAGCGAATTCATGTAATACCTCACATGAGTTTGAGATGCAGTTATGGTCACATCCCCACTATATTGAGCATTTGCATCTCATGCGTCATGAATTCCGTAACACCTTATTATAACACATTCCTTGCTATATATAACTCTTTCTATTTTATGTTCCCTTGCCATCTAACATTGAATGCAGGTTTGCTAAATTTCATGCATTGTGTCCTGCTACTTAGTATATTCATACATACTAGCGCATACTTTTGCCTACATGATCTCACCAAGTAAGGATCAGAGGTTACTTTCATCTACCATTCGATGACTAGATCGAATTTGAGACATTTGTTATGGTGAGTCTTATCTTCCAACGACAAGCTACCAACTATTACCTTATGTTGTTCCCGTTTTCATTTTTACTTTGAGGATGAGCCTGGTACATATCTTGGCCCTCGCCCCATCTTATGTCTAGAGACATTGTTGGACATCTTATAGACTCTTGTCAGATCTATGTGTTATATGTTTTCTTTAGAGCTTACGATTATGGATATCTTTTGGACATATCTATTATGGATTTTTCATGAGGATTATGATATGTATGTATATTTGATATGAAAATGTGAAAGATCCTAAGTCTTGAATTGTCTCCATAGAGTGAGTCATACTTACCCGCCCCTTAGTCTTTATGTGCTACGTATTATGTGAATCCATGTTAACACCTTTTCTTATGATATCCCCACAACATGAGTTTTACTTTCCCATCTCTTAGAACTATGTGTTTACTTTTTGAATACACTTTCGAACTGATAATATGAATTTGAATATTTTGAGGCTTGTTTGGGGACACTCGGGTTCTTATTTGCCATGTCACTTCTAGACCTTAGGTCAGGGTCATGACATAGATAAAATAAAAGGAAAAACATTCTCATAAAATAACAAATCTTTGGAAACATGTATTCTCTTAGTGGTTAAGTTTAGTACCTTATAACCTTTTGTGTTGAAAGGGTATCCAGCAAAGATATGAGGTGTGGATCTAGGAATGAATTTGTCTTTGTGAACATGGATGGTAGGAAAAATGAACACCCAATGGACTTAAGGGGGGAATAGGTAGGCTTCTTGTTATGCAAGGTATCGAAAGGACTTTTTTCATAAAGCACTATATTAGGGAGCCTATTAATTACATATGTTGTTGTGAGGATGCATTCTCCCTAATACTTGATGGGGATTTTAGATCGGTACAATAAAGCTCTAGCAACCTTAAGGAGGTGTTTGTGTTTAATTTATACCACACTATTTTTTTGTGGTGTGTATGGACATAATTTTTGGTGCATTATACCTTTATATTGAAGATAAGCATTTGTTTTAGAGTTGGTTAATTCTAAGCCACTATCAGTTCTGATAGATTTAACAGTGTCTTTGATCTAATTCTCTACAAGAGATACAAAGGCTTTTATGGTTTAAAGGGTATTGTTCTCACAGCTAAGAAGCTGAGTCCATGTTAATCTATTGAAATCATTAACAATGGTCAAGAAATATTTGTAGTTGTCATGAGTTATCACATGATAAGGTCCCCATAAATCTATATGAAGAAGGTCAAAGGGTTTGGAACTGGAGGTAGTGATTTTTGTAGGAAAAAGAGACTTTGTCTGTCTTTCCATTGGATAGAGTGTGCATAATAAAGGTTGTTTGTGTGAGAATAAAATGTGAATGGAATGTATTCTTTTCATCTTCACAAAAGGTACATGGTCTAGTCTATTGTGCCATAAGTGATAAATACTACTTCCGTGAGACTTGCATGATATGAGGGGATTAGTATGAGAAAAGTTCAACATAGAATCATTTATATCAAATTTGAAAGAAGAGATCACAGTCTTATTATTTGAACATAGAGATTTTACAAATGGAGTGGGGTGTGTGTGTGTGTGTAGGTTTCTTTCATTACAAGAAGACAAGTAGAAATATTAGATAAAGAATTGCACAATTTAGTATTTAAAGAGATAAAAGGAATAGGTAAAACAGGGTTATGTAATCCATGTGTTGAGATAGCAGCAACAGAAGAAGATCTATGAAACATCGAGCATAAGAAGTAAAGTCCATTTTGTGCTCTACTAATCTCCAAAGGGCTCTTTTGTGAAAGGCCCTACATTAAACAAGAAGAAGAATTGAAACTAATGACTCCTTTAAGCTTTGAAGCTAGAAAATGAACTGATATCAAGTTGAATTTAAAAGAAGGTACAAAATAATACTTTGAACAAAGTCAGTAATGGATTTAGACATACATCACCAATTTCTATTACTTTCACCCTATAGCCATTTGGTAAGGTCACCAGGAAGGAGTAAGGTAAGGGTGTTAGGTTGGTAAGGAGTTTCTTGTTAAAAGTCATGTGATTTGATGCTCCCGAATCTATGATCTAGGAATCAGCACACAACTTGAAATACTTATATGATAAATATCCAATGTTAGTGATGGAAGAGTAAGAAGCTAGAATACCTGCAAAGTTCACAACTCCTATTTTGATTTTGTCAATGCTTCTTTTGTTGTATTCCCAGTACTATTTTCTCCTAAAACTTGAATATATTCTAGCAGACTCACTAGTTGATCAAATTGCTCTTTGGTCATCATTGGGCCTTTTTTCTCATGCCCATGTCTGTCATCACTATCCTCATGACCTTTTCCCTTGTACATTCCTTTAGAAACTCCATGAGCAACAACTGTTATTCTCTGTGCTTCTCCCTTTTATGAACTTACAATTTTGACAAAAAACATGAAGTCTATAATACTTATCCTTCTTATGTGTAGGCTTCTTACAGTACTCACATAACAAATTGGACTTATATAGAGGTCTACTACCCCACTGTTCTTATATGGAGTATAGATTGTTCTACAATTCATGCCAATGCTGGTGCTAGCAGCATTCACATGGAGTGAAGTGGATTCGAGCTTGAATTTACCATGTGGCTTAACCTTTCTTTACTTTTCCTCTTGTGCTAGAATAGAAAAGGCTTGAGCCATTGTTAGCAAGAGATTCATCATCAAAATGCAATCACTGTATATATCTCATTTAATCCCATAAGAAACTAGATTAGCCATTTTTCTTGTTCAACTTTGTGTATTTTTGTCTTGCCACCATAAGTGCATAAGCATGTGCACTAATAATTTGCATCTAAGGTACTTAGTTCTTCCTTGAGTTACCTAATTTTGGTGTAATAGCTAATAATGTCAAGGTTTCCCTGTATGACTACGTTCATTGATTTCTCATTGTAGTTGATACAATTTAGCTTCGTTAGCTTGATAACATTTTGCCTCTATTTTGTCCCAAAGTTCTTTGGCGTTGTTGATGTATTGTAAATTATCTCCTAGATCCTTTGACAAGGAATTCAAAATTCAAGAGGTGACCATGTCGTCATATCTTTCCCACTGTGCGAAGGAAGCTGAATTTGGATTTGGCTTCTCGATTTTTTCATTAACGAATCTCATTTTATTTTTAACCGAAAAAGCCCTAAGAATTGCTTGTCTTCATGATCAGTAGCCAAATCCATCGAATATTATTAGAAAAAATGCAAATCCCGCACTCTCCAATAAATGCATATAGAAAACACTAGATAAAATTCCAGAATTCTAAACAGGAATTGGATTGGTGGTTTCAAGGACCTGATCGGAATCCATGATAGTGAAAAAAAAGGAAAAGAAATTGCAAGAACAGGGAAAGGAGAAGGTTAAGAACCCCCATAGCTCCGATGTCATGTTAATTGTAGAAGATCTGTGAAGAATTTCAATCTCCATTGATGGAATTGATTGAGAAAGAAAATAGAGAGAAGTAGAGAGAATTTTTGAGAGTAATTTGAAAATGAAAGTCTATGCATTTCATTCACATTCCTGCAATTTATACAATCAAAAGTCAGTCTCAATCCATGTGAACATCACTAGTATGACAGTTGTAAAATTCAACAAATTAACTGATCAACTAACTTTTAACTAACTTTCAGTTGACTTTGGCATTTTTAAATTAATCATTGCACTAATCATACTCTATCTCAACATTTTTCAACAGGCGGTCCTTATCCCCATATCCTTGTACTCATGTACAAAGTTATTTTATATGATAGCTTCCCTTATTTTTTTTTATGTTTTGCTGCTATCTAATAGGACCCTCTTTTCTTTCTTTTATATCTATAATTGGCATTCTTCAAGAATGGGTGAGAAAATCATTCTAACGAATTGTGTTTATGTCGAAGAAAAATAATTTTGACTAGTTACATTGATATTGAAGAAAAATAGTTTCAACAAATACATGGACCGTGTGTATTTTCATGAGTTTTGACCTGCTAGTCAACGGATGTATATCGTAGGACAAACATGCATTATTTTACTTAACATTATATTGTATGGCATTGTACATAGTTTATCTATTGTGAATTAAATATAATCCTTCTGTGACTTTGTTAGTTGATGATTTGATATGTATAACTTGTCCTGTGGATGACTTACTTTTACATTATTAGCTAAGTGAATTGTGAATTATTAGGTTTGGTTGATTGTCATGCAGGTTGTAGTTGTGGAGGTTCGCTTGGGTGATAGGAGTACTCGTGTGCTTTATTTCTGTTGGGTTTTTATCCTGAGTTTTCTCCATATTTGGCGAATCCTTTTTCTAGTAGAAAAATGTTTATGACTCTATAAATAGAGGCTCACTCCTTCTAGTTTGGTACATTCATAATGTAGCCATAAGGGTTTGAGAGTTTTGTGTAGAAAGAGAAATGGTGAGTCACAAGTGTTATGTTAACACTTGTGTGAACTTCTTCATATTCCGAGTAAATTGATGAGGTTATTTCTCTCGATATTGTGTACTCTTGTTTATGTAGTGGATTGCTTATCTCCTCTTGTGGATGTAGGTCGGTTGATCAAACCATGTTAAATATTTGTGTCTCTTTATGATATGTTTCTCATTTATCTTCATATACTCATGGTCTTTCAAGGTTGTTTTGCTAGCTTCCGCATAAATACTTAATTCCTATCGGTTCTAACAAGTGGTATCAGAGCCTAGGTTCGGGTATATCGAACTAGTGGACTGTGTCTTATGAGAAGTTTCTGGTGTGACAACGGGACTAGAGATCTACGAGGATATCTTATGTAGAAAGTCTTCTTGGCAAAATAGTGGTCAAGCAGTGTGCCCCACTAGTTGGTAGTGAAGATGCAAGATGGTTAGCAGATCAAATTGTGTGGTATTGGTTTGAGGGTGAGGATTGTTGGATATGATAAACCCATCCCACATTAGATGAGAAGAAGAAATGTGCCAATATATACGTGCTCACCCAACTCAAATAAGTAAGAGGCCTTTTTAGATGTGCCAAAAATTAAATCCGTGAGGGCTTGACCCAAAGCAAACATTATCATACTAATATGGAGTTAGGACGACAGTACGTCCAGTACTTGCAAGCGGAATCAAAAGTAGGCTAAGAACAAGTGTTCATCTTGGCGGATTCAGTTCTAGACGCAACATATTTGACAGCAATGAAGATTTTGTTGGAGAAACTTTTTCAAAGAGGTTCTCTGTGGCGAGACATGAAATTTGCTGAGGAGATTTTGCCGAGTAGATTCAACCCGATGAAGATTGTGTAAAGAAGGTGGGGCAAATTTATTTTGTTAGAAATTCAGGCCATGGGGGGGGGGGGGTTTATTAGGTTTTTGCCTTGAGTTTCTTACCATAATTGGAGTTTTTCTTTTACGAAAAGAAAAAGAAAAATTCTCCATATTTTGTGAATCTTTTTTCTAGTAAGAAAAAGAAAATAGAATTTCTCCATATTTGGCGAATCCTTTTTCTAGTACGAAAAGGTTTATGACTCTATAAATAGAGGCTCATTCCTTCTAGTTTGGTACATTCACAATGTAGCCATGAGGGTTTGAGAGTTTTGTGTAGGGAGAGAAATGGTGAGTCACAAATGTTATGTTAACACTTGTGTTAACTTCTTTGTATTCCGAGTGAATTGATGAGGTTATTTCTCTCGATATTGTGTGCTCTCGTTTATATAGTGGATTACTCATCTCCTCTTATGGATGTAGGTCGGTTGATCGAACCACGTTAAATATTTGTATCTCTTTGTGATATATTTCTCGTTTATCTTCATATACACATGGTCTTTCAAGGTTAATTTGCTAGCTTCTGCATAAGCACTTGATTCCTATCGGTCCTAACAATTTTTTTACTTCGTATTTAGTAATTTGTTTATTCAGTATCTTGTTGTTGGGTATTCACTCTTTACTTCTGCACTTGTGTAGGTTGTGAGCGCAAATCCTATTAATTACCTTTTTTTTCTATTCTCAATATGAGGTTTCTTTTGAAGACTTGAGAGGTAGTTGTTTGTCATCTTAGTGGGCTCTCATTTTTCTTTATTATGTTCTTGTTATACTTGAGAAAGAATGACATAGAGACTTTTATTTTCTTTCAATTTTAGAGGATTGTACACGTGATATTGAGCTTTGGAAAAGATTTAGCTTCTGCATATCTAATTTATTTGAGTTATCATTTCTGCTTTACTTCTACTTAACCTATGTAATCATTGTCTAAAGTTGACTTGTCTTGGTAGATTAATGCAAATGTCACTACATCCAAGTTTGGGTCATCACAGATACACTCAAAAGCTAAATATGATTTGACTATACATAAAATATATATTGAGTATTTTATTTATTTATTTATTTATTTATTTATTTATTTCTATTCGTTTAATAGACTCGCGTAAAATTCAGACTGTTCATATTTTACCTTCAAGCCCATCACTCATTTCAACTCTGCTGAAGCCTTATATTGAAGATTTTGAAATTCTTCAATCACTAACTAGAGAGCCATTAATTAGAGATTTTTCTATCAGTGTAGATAGTAATATGAAATTTGAAAATCTCTAATTTTAGAGAGACATTAATATGTTTGAAAGATATATGTTTTTTCATAGTAAAATAAAATGTATGCGTATAGGACAATCTAATATAGATGACTCATATAATTGATTTAGTTAAAACGTTATTGATTGGAACTTGCAAGACATTCCGAAAGTGGTTTGACACATCAAATCAAAATAAAAAAAAAAGAGGATAATTTCAAATATACAAAAAAAATTAATTAATTTATACTAAATGTAGCTCATGTTTTATTTATATAAAAAAAATAGCCCTAGACCAGTAAAATTATACATAACTATACAATATAACTTGTCAAAAGTTATAGAAAATATACACCAACTATACAATATATCTTACTTATACATAATCTATACACTAAATATACATTATGATATACAATATATACTTACTATCATGTCTATACAACGAAGGGCTCCCAATAAAAAATTAAAAAAAAAATAAAAATAAAATCTCATTTCGTTCCACATTTCATTTGCACTTCTTTCCCAATTCTATGAATTAATTCTTTATAATATTTTTTTTTTATAAATCCAGATTGGCTAATTATTCTCAAATAGTCACCAGTTCATTGAACAAACTATTACAAAAGAAAAAAGATTAAAATACAATCTTCACATGATTGGAATCAAAAGAGGAGCTAAGAAAAAAAAATAGAAAAGAGAGTACAACTGTATACCATCTTTCAGGTAAATTTATCTTCCCTCTGACTTAACCAATTGTGAGAAAACTTTACTCATGGAAACTCCAGATAGATCATCCAGATTAGACGCTTCGAATTGCACAGCTGAAGTAGTGGCATCGACGTGACTGAAATCGTTTACTTGAGGAGATAGTTCTCCGATGAGATTGCTACTGTTCTCATCAGGATCGGCTTGAATAACTGCCTCTTGTAATTGAAGTGCATACTCGAGGTTCCACAGCACGTCGCCCATTGAAGGCCTGTCCACGCCAAACTCAGCCAAGCATTTCTCTGCTGTCTCTCCGAACTTCCTGAGGGAATCCGGTCTTATTTTTCCAGCAAGATTGGGATCTATGATTTGCTCTAGTTGTCCCTTCTTCTGCCACTTCATCGCCCATTCGGCTAAATTAACCATCTCCCTCGGAAGAGAAGGATCGATTACAGGCCTAGCACAAAGAACTTCAAACAGAACAACACCAAAAGAGTAAACATCACTTTTTTCGGTCAATTGCTGCCTCCTGAAATATTCGGGATCTAGGTATCCGAAGCTCCCTTTTACTGCAGTGCTAACATGAGTTTGATCAAGCTCAGGTCCTGCCTTAGAAAGTCCAAAATCAGCTACTTTTGCCATCATATTCTCATCGAGCAATATGTTTGCGGATTTGACATCACGATGTATAACTGCTTTGGCATAGCTAGTATGAAGGTAGTGTAAACCTCTGGCCGCCCCAATGCATATCTCCAGCCTCTGTTTCCAGCTCAAGCTAGGCATATCCGAACCATATAGATGGCCCTTGAGGGTCCCATTCTCCATGTACTCGTACACGAGAATCATCTCATTCTTTTCATCACAGTATCCAATCAATGAAACAAGATGACGATGACGGAACTGAGAGAGCATCTCTATTTCAGTTTGGAACTCTCTAAGACCTTGTTGGGAGCTAGGATTACCCCTCTTAATCGCTACTTTTGTGCCATCATTTAAAACACCTTTGAATACCTTACCAAAGCCACCTATCCCAATGACCAAACTCTCATCAAACTTTTTGGTTGCTGCTAGCATGGCTGCAAAAGGTATGCGATAACTCAAGTTCGAAGCAGCACTTACGGTTGTCCCGTTTGAGTATTTGCTTCCCATAGTATGAGACAAGCCACCACCACCAATAGACAAAGGAATCCATGTTTTCGACAGGCCGAGCTGTTCCTGCCTTCTTCTTCTGCGCAAACAAAACAGAAAACCAACCATGAGCAACACAAGTGCCACTCCTACGCTTGCTCCCACAATGACTCCAATATTCTTTTCCGAGCCCGAGCTTGAGGAAGCAGTAGCAGAGGAAACATCAGAAAGACTGCCTTGAGAATTATTCAACTTCAGCAGTTCCACTCCATTTAGAAAGGCATCGGGAAAACCACTCTTAGAAGATGGGCCAATACTAATGCTAATGTTGTTGCTATTCGCTCGTGGTGTCACAAAATCCATGTAATATGCAGTGGCCAATCTGCCCTGAACTTTGGAACTCAGATCAAAATCAGGACCTACATTCGAAGAATCAACATAGATATTGAACAACAGCTGATTAGCCCCTGTACTCACTATATCACACAAGTGTATTCGAATAAAATACTGGAAACCTACATCCACATTGAACACCCACGTCACGTTAAAATTAGAGCTAGCATCATTACCAGCAGCATCAACATTCATCTTAGTACAGGTACCATAAACACTCTGTGGTGCAATATCTGGTGTTGCACCACCTGGTGGATACTTCACAGATCCAATCTTGGACAAGGACTTTGCAACATCAGGCTGTGTCAAGTAATCTCGATCAGGAACCCAACTCCGCCATAGTGTATCATTTTCAAATGATACAGCTGGTCCACCCATGTTTACTCTAGCAACTGTTTCAAGTGCTTGTGCATACATACCACTAAATACCCCAGATGGATCAAACGTTGAGGCATCATCAGTTATAAGACTATCAGGTACAGAGACAACTTCCAAAGCATTTACATAAGCAAATGAACCACTCAAAGGAGAAAAAGTGACAACAAGATCACCCATCGTTACGTTTACAGAAAATTCTTTAACAGAAACACCTTTCTTAGGACTAAAATTACCAAGGAGAACATTCTGTTGAGTTGAAACAGAGAAAGTTGCTGAACTCATATCATAAGATTGGTATACAAATGGGGAAAAATAAAGACGGATCCAATGTCTCCCAGCTTTAGTAATAGGGAATTTATAGCTAGATTGTCCAGTAAAAACTCTAGCTGTTTGAAAAATGGGTGAATCAGCAGACTTTGTATTATCAGCTAATATATCTTGAGAAGCTGAAAGAAACTTTGAAGCTGATTTATCAGCAACAAAAACCCTGTTACCAACATTAGTATCTTTTGAAGATCCACAATCTATTAAGTAATTATCAGCAGGATCAAATCCAGAAGAAACACAGAAAAACCCCAACAACAATATAAACAAGAAACTATGTAATGACAACATTTTAGAATCCTATTTCAAGAATTGGGAACTATCTCTACTAAAACCCCACAAAAGATAACTGAAGCAGAAGATGAAAAGATTGAACCTTTTTGATTAAATGTGCTCCAAGAATGAGATAATCCCAGATTTGGAATGAGTGAATAGAAGCCAAATCACAAGAATTTTTCTTTTTGAGGGGTAGTAAAGAATATCTTTTTAGATAGACAAAAGAAAGAAAGAAAAGCAAAGCATGTTTCTTTGCATAACAGCACAAATCTAGCAAGCCACAGGCCACTTTCAGATGCAAAACAGCTAGTGGAATAATAAAAACAAACATTTTAATTTTTCCTTGGTATGAAGATTTTTTTAAAAAAAAATTTAACCTAAAATAAGTTACACATGTGCAAAATAAATTTAAAATTACATTTTGTGACTAAATAAAAAAAAAATTTCTCACGTCAAAACATATACTTTAAAATACCTCCATTAGTTCATACTTTCTACGTTCATTTTTACTTGTCATTATTTTATTTATCAAGGTCAAACTATATGAACTTTTAACCAATGTTTTAAGATATTTTTTTTATCATATTAATATGAGAAAAATTACAACTTATATCAATTTTGGTATAGTTTTTAACCATATAAATTTTTTATTTCAAATACTAAATTTAGTTACTTCAATATAATTTTAAGGTTTTAATCAAGTTAAACTTGAAAATAAAACAGTGACAAGTAAAAGTGAACAGAGGGAACATTAAGTGAATTTGTGAGCCAATGCACATTTACTAAAGAAAAAAATCTACAACTTAAAGGACATTACTTTTCACTTTTGTCATTTCAGTTATTTTTAAACTATTTTTGAAAATATAAATAACTCAAAGAAAAGTTATAAATATGAACAATTAATTTTTCTAAATTTATCACATAAAAATTGTAAACCAAAAAATAGAAGTGTCAAATGCTATTTATTTTAAATTTTGAATAATTTATTTATTTTAAAATTATAAAAAAATTAAAAATTCATGTAATATGAAATAAAGGGAATATTAGGCAAAAAATTGTTTAATTTGAGTCAGAAGTCAGAACAAGTAAAAATTGAAGACTGGAAAATGATGTTGGAGAATTCTTATAAGCCAGTTTTCACTCGAGTAGTTCAAATCAGCCGCGAAGCCACCAGGGTTAATTGAATTCACAATAATTTGCTGAAAAATAATAATATTACGTATAAAAATATAATTGATATGTTGAGATGGATGTGCGGACATATTAGAGGGGATTAGATTAGGAATGAAATAATTCGAGAAAAGTTAGGAATTACTTCTATGGCAGACAAAATGAGAAAAACAAGATTGCAATTGTTTGGGCATGTGCAAAGAAGAAGTGCTGATGCTTGACGCTACTGTTAGGAGTTGTGAGAGGTTGAATTTAGGGATTGGGTGGAGTGGTCGAGGTAGACCGCAAAAGTATTGGAGGAGGTGATTAGACAGGATATGGTGCAATTTTCTATCACCGAGGACATGACCTTACATAAAAAGGAGTATTACGTAGAAGGTCAGACGGCTAGTAGAAGTATGATGATATCTGACCTTGTGATATAATAAGTTCGTAAAGGTAGTCACTCTTTATGTATTGTGTTGTTGTTATATGTCAATACTTTGTTACTTTTATTGTCGTTATAAGTAATCATTTGTTTTCACTTTAGTCATTTTGTTTCATATTTATTATTTTCTGCTTTTAGGATGATATTTTTGAGATGATGATTTTTTAGAAATAACTTTTCTATCTCTATGATGTAGTAATAAAATTTATGTACATTACCCTTTTCGTACCCCATTTGTGAGATTTTACAGGGTATGTTATTGTATAAAAATATAAAATCAATAGAAATTATTTGATTCTTAAACACATATTTTATTTAATAGAAAAAAAAATAATAGTGCTTTCATATAAAAAATTTAAGAAGTTTTTGAATATTTCAATGAGAATATTTTTTTCACCTTTTTTTTTCAGTGTGCTAGTTTGGTAAGAATAAAATGATAAAAAAAATTATGTCTTAAAATATAAAATTAATTTGCAACGGAAAAAGACTATTTCCAACTGTACCTATATATATGTAAATACTTTTACCTACCCTTTTTTTGGGCTCAATTTCTGGGTCACAGGTTGGCCAAGTGTTTTCATATCCCATAATGTACTGGCTACATCATGTGGGAATCATTTTGGCAATTTAAGTAAGAAGTTAGACCAACCACTTCTTATAATTATTGCTATTAACATGTCATTTCCTGGTTCAAATTTATTCAAGACTTTCTAGCCATTAAAGAAATTGACTCTAAGAGTCATTATTTATTCCGACTTCGGACGAATTCAATCACTTCTTATTAAATTTTATATTTATATTAAAAAAATTCATATATATGTAAACATATTGCTACAAGCTCAATAATTAAAAAGAAATATGAATTTGTGATAAATTTTCAATTTTGATTCAATTTCTAATAGACTTAGAGTTCACTCTATTAAGATTGCTTTCTTTAGGTCTTGTTTCACCATCACATATAGTACCCCTCATTATATGGATGTGATTTATCCCTTTATAATTTCCCTCAAGTTAAAGCTCTATGGACAAGAGCATAACTTTTTGTCCTTTGATACACAAGGGAGGAGCGAAGGTTGAAGGTTAGAAGGTTAGAATGTTAGAAGGTTAGTAAGGGTAAGATGATGTCGAGCCTTGTGATTTAGTGAGTTGGTAGAGGTAGTCGTGTCATTTTATATTGTGTTATTTTTGTTCATCATTTATTTTGTTACTTTTATTGTCTTTATAAATTTTTATTTGTTGTCCATTCTAATTATTTCATATCTCGTAGTTTATACTTTTGTGGATGATTTTTTGTGATGAAGATCTTTTGGAAACAATATCTCTATCTCTATAAGATAGTAATAAGGTCTGGCGTACATTTACCTTCCTCATACCTCACTTGTATGATTTTACAAAGTATGTTATTATTTGTTGTTGATATATTCAGATCTGCAACAACTACAGGGGTATCAAGTTGTTAAGCCACACTATGAAGGTTTGGGAGAGAGTTGTGGAGAAGAGGGTGCGTAAAGTAGTATTAATAACCAATTGGGTTTCATACTGGGGCGGTCAATGACTGAAGCAATCCATTTGGTACGGAGGTTAGTGGAAAAATATAGGGATTGTAAGAAGGACCTTCATATGGTGTTCATTGATCTCGAGAAGGCGTATGACAAAGTCCCTAGGGATGTATTATGGAGGTGCGTAGAGGCGAAAGGTGCTTCCGGGGCTTATGTCAGGTTGATTAAGGACATGTACGATGGAGCCAAAACTTGGGTAAGGACGGTGGGAGGAGACTTCGAGTATTTTTCTGTTAAGTTGGGGCTCCATCAGGGTTCTGCGCTGAGCCCTTTCTTGTTTGCCTTGGTGTTAGACGAGCTGACATAATCTTTATAGGAAGTGGTACCTTGGTGTATGCTATTTGCAGATGACATAGTATTAATTGATGAGTCTCGGATTAAAGTTAATAAAAGGTTGGAGGCCTGGAGACACGCCTTGGAGTCCAAAGGATTCAAATTGAGCAGGACCAAAACTGAGTACTTGGAGTGCAACTTCAGCAGTGAGAGGGAGGATAAAAACTCTGAGGTGAGGCTTGCCACTCAACCTATCCCCAGGAGGGATACGTTTAAGTATATGGGGTCCATCATCAGAGTAGTGGCGATATCGATGATGATGTCACATGTCACGACCCAACCCAGGGGCCGTGATTGGTACCGGTAGGACACCCAGACATACATTATACCGAATTTCCATTCACAACAGGTAAGGAATTTCCCAAAATTTTAACAGAGTTTCCTCTATTTTTCTGACTAGCCTCACCTGCAAACAATGAACCCAATAGTACCAAACATCACTATATGATCATATATATATATGCGGGCCGACAAGGTCACTGCTGCGGCAGAACCGCCCAACAAATATATTATACAAATGAGATCATACCGACATAATTTCCCACACCCACATGTATCCACAGACCTCTATACATGAAAACTGGATCATAAGACGGGACAGGACCCCGTCATACCCTCGAATATATATAAATGCAATGTACAGAAAATAAAAAACGTGTATATACTAACAGACTGCTCCTGAGGCAAGGGAGCACGTCAATGGTAGGCGGGGATCCTAAGAAGACGACCCTCTAACCTGTTCGTCTATACCTGTGAGCATGAACGCAGCCCCCGAAAGGAGGGGGTCAGTACGAAATACGTACCAAGTATGTAAATCAAAAAGTCCGAAATGTAAGTGCAAGCAATAATCCGAATAAAAAGATATAGAAGTCAAACCTGTATGTAAACATCAAAATATTTATTTATTCAAACATCAAAATAATGCACGTCGGACGGGAACGATGGTGACCTCCAAACTCGCGCCATACCACAGCATAACACCGGAAGTTTCAAATCTCCGAAATCTCCAACACAAATCCCCACTGTAACATAGGTGAGCCGAGGCGAACAACGACCAAGCACTCACGTCATAGGATAGGTGAACCAGGGTGACGCGCCAAGCGTTCACGCATCATAATGCATAAAGGTCATCATGCCCGTTTATGGAGCCGAGATGACGGTGCCACGCACTCCCATGAGCCGGGGCAAACTCGGCCCAGTACTCACACATCATGATACCATCCCATCCTAGCTCCTTATGTCTCCAAGCTAAGCAAAGCCGGTCCATGGGCAAACCGACCCGCCGTATATAGCCTACTTTGGAATATATATACATATAATCATATATGCGCACGAAATAACCGACCCGGGAACTGGTGAATGGGTACAAATGAGCACGAACAGAGTTGTGAGAATCCTATGCACAAAACTGGTTTCAAACACTTAGCAATATACAAAATGTTCACTTTTGAAATCAAGTAGTTATTCTTTTGTGAGATTTTGCCAAAATTG
>JAOTQJ010000096.1:453513-481981 GCA_025642045.1 Solanum sejunctum
CTTCATAACCATTAATTAACATAAACAACAATAAAACTTAACATACCTTACAAGCCTTTCCTACACCCAAAACTTTCGTAACCGGCAAACTTGGTGCTTTCTTGACGAACCAATGCCACCACGCTACTTAGGGGCTTTAATATACTGAGATTAAAGCATACAATAATCGAAAACATAAAAAAATTAAATTTTTTTTACTGTAGCAACCCGAGAGGTTGCTTCTTGTTCAACAAAGTTTTGCTCATTTTTTTCCTAAGTATTTGGATGTATATCTTGTACAAGATATGAACATATATATAGGCACACATATACACTTATGCCAATAAGAAAATAACACACACCTTGACCCCATATTCTTTTTTATTCTTAAGGACCTAACTTAGGTAAAATATTGCATTTGGTCCCAAACTTTATTAAATCGAACCAATTAAGGTCGTTCGGGGTTTAAATTACGTTGCGGGTCCTAACATATGGGACAAATTACAAGTCACCTGTGAAGGAACTAGCAAAGTCAAGAAAACGTTTTTCAATCTCCTTGTTTATGAGTATGAGCTATTCCAAATGAAAGAAGTTAAATCAGTTGAAAACATGTTTGCTCATCTCAACAAATTATTGGTGAACTCAAAGCTACAGGTAAAGAATATCCTCCTATTAAACATATCAGAAGAATCCTTAGAAGTCTGCCTCCTCAATGGCATGCAAAGTTGTTGTGCTTGAAAGCATGGATAGTAAAATCCTTACATATAAGGAAGTCAGGGGTGATCTAATTGCCTTTGAGAAAACCCATCTCAACAAAAAGCAGAAAGAAGATGATAAGAAGAAATCTGTTTCATTCAAAGCCTTTAATGAAATTTAGGATGATAAAGAAGATCTAAATGAAGATGAAATTGCGCTAATTACTAAATTAGTGATGGAAACCTTCAGACACAATAGAAATCAAAGAAGAGGTAAGCAAAATTATTCCAGAAATAAGCAAAGTACTAACTACAATAGAAATAATGGCAGGTGCTATGAATGTAGCAAATTTGGACACATTGTAAGTGAATGTCCTGAAACCAAACGAAGATACTCTCATGGACAAACCAAAAACAAGGCCTTTAGCAGTTGGAGTGATGAAGACACATCTTTGACCAAGAAAAATGTGGAAATGTATGCTTTATGGTAATCGGTGAATCTAGCCAAGTTAAAAATGACTTATACGAAAATTATATTAAGTTGAGAGCTCTTCTAGATCAAGTCATTGTAGGCTTAAAAAAATCCTTTGAGAATATTAGATCTATTCGAGATGAGAAAAATGCTTTAGAAATCAAACTTGAAGTATGTGCTATTGAAAGAGACCTGTTGCGTAACAAAAATTTTGATCTTAAAAATGCTCAAAAAGTTTTTAGCCCTCATAGATCTTATAAGTCGACTTGTTCTAAAAGTGAATTTTTTAGTTTTTTTGGCTTAGACAAATCTAGTAAACTCTTGTCAATACTATGGAAAATATGGCCACACCTATTCCAGATACAAATTTCGTCACTCAAAGCCATCTAATATGGTTTGGAAAGTCAAAGGTACTACCAACCAGAAAGTACCCAAAAACACTTAGGTACCTAAAAACCAAAGTTGAGCTTGTTTTGGGGGAACATCATGCTAGATCTAAAGAAAAGTGGTATCTTGACAGTGCGTGTTCAAATCACATAACTAGCAACAAATACTTGTTCAAATTTGTTGTAGACTACAAAGGAGAAAAAATTCATTTTAGAGACTACTCCACTAAAACTGTAATTGGTACTAGTATTATTTTATTTAATTAATACTATAATATTACTAATGTTTATCTTGTGAAAGGATTGAACTACAATCAACGGAGCATCAGTCAACTTTGTGACTCTGATTGGAAGTAGATTTAGAAAGAACGGATCCATAATCGAAAAAAATCTGGAAAAGAAATTCTTCCTAGAAGTAGAGGAAAAAATGCTTACATACTTGATTCAATCAAAGGACCAACTGAATACATATGTCTAGCATCTATATCTGAAGATACATAGACATGGCACAAAAAATTAGGACATGCTAGTATGAGACTCATTGAAAAAGTTGCTCGACTTGATCATTTTATTGGTCTACCAAAGATAGATTACACCAAGCATCACATCTGTGACGCATCATAATTGGGTAAGAAAACCAGAAACTCCTTTTTAACTAAAGATATTTTTTCTACCACAAACCTCTACAGCTCCTTCACATGGACCTTTTGGTCCAATCAGAAATGCTAGCATTGGAGGAAAAAGGGATGTATTTGTAATTGTCGATGATTACTCTTATTTCACTTAGGTAATGTTTTTGGCTAACAAAGATGGTACCTTAAAGAATTTTGAGTTATTCTGCAAGAAAGTTCAAAGAGAAAAAGGCTAATATCACCTCAATTAGAAGTGATCATGGAGAAGAATTTGAAAGCAAAGACTTTGAGAATTTCTACAATGAAGAAGGATATGATCACAACTTCTCAACTCCATGAACTCCTTAACAAAATGAAGTTGTTGAAAGAAAGAATCGAACTCTACAAGGCATGGCTAGAACCATGATATGTGAGCATGCTCTTCCTCATCATTTTTAGGCTGAAGTAGTAAGCACCGTATGTCCACATTCTCAATAAGTGTCTTATCAGACCTATTCTGAAGAAAACCCCTTATGAACTATGGAATGGTAAGAAACCAAACATTGGTTATTTTCATCTATTTGGCTGCAAGTGTTTCATCCACAACAATGGAAAGAACAATTTAAGTAAATTTGATCTTCTTAGTGATGAAGGTACCTTTCATAGTTATTCCAATTCTAGTAGATCTTATAGAGTCTTTAATAAGTGTGCATCTTCTATAGAAGAATCTATTCATATTGTCTTTGATGAATCAAATCAATCTTCTGAGAAAAGGTGAAGTTCTTACATTAAAGAAATTACTAACTCTCAAAGTGTGGTTATTTCTAAGTTATAGAGAAAGACCAGCCAACCAATGTTAATGAGAGTCAGCTTACAACAGAAATAGTTCTAAATGAATAGAGAAGTGAACCTGATTACCCTAAGAAGTTCATCAATGGAAATGCAAGTAATGAAATGAGAACTAGAGCTTCAAGCAAGAAAAGTGCAAATACAACACTCATTTCTCAACTAGAACCAAAAAATGTTGAAGAAGAATTGAAAGACAATGAATGATAAGCCATGAAGGAAGAACTCGATCAGTTTGAAAAGAATTAAGTTTGGACCCTGGTTCACAAACCTGGAAATATTTCCATCATCAAAACCAAATGGGTTTTTAGAAACAAGTTGAACGAAGATGAAAGAGTAATCAGGAACAAAGTAGACTAGTAGCCCAGGGTTACTCTCAATAGGAGGGAGTTGACTACAATGAGATTTTCGCTCCTGTTGTAGGGTTAGAATCTATTTGTATTCTCTTAGCATATGCTACTTTTAAAGGTTTTAAACTATTTCAAATGGATATTAGAAATTCTTTTTTAAATGGATTTATACAAGAAGAAGCATTTGTAACCCCCCCCCCTCGGTTATGAACATCTTAAGTTTCCTCACATGTTTTAAAACTTTCTAAAGATTTGTACGAACTCAAACAAGCTCTTAGATCTTTGTATGATTGACTGAGTAAATTTTTGCTAAACCATGGTTCTTCTCAAGGGAACATTGACACCACTCTTTTTATTAAGAAATCCTTTTCTGACAATATTATATTCAAATATATGTTGATGATGTTATTTTTGAAAGTACTAATAATGATTTGTGCAAGGATTTTGCTAATCTCATACAAAGTGAGTTCCAAATGAGCTTGATGGGTGAGTTAACCTTCTTTCTAGGATTACAAAATTTTTAATATGATCAAGGCATCTTCATTTGCCAAAGCAACTATGCTAAGGAATTAATCCAAAAATTTTGAATAGAGAACGCGAAGTGTATCAACACTCCCATGAGTCCATCATGCAACATGGATCTTGATCAAAATGGAAAGAATGTTGATGAATCCAAGTATAGAGGTACGATTGGTTCGTTGCTCTATCTTACTGCAAGTAGACCTGTTATCATATTTAGTGTTTGTAAATGTGCAAGATTTTAAATTGCTCCTAAAGAGTCTTATTTGACTGCCTTAAAAAGAATTATTTGATACCTAGTGGGAACTACCTTGTTTTGTCTTTGGTATAAAAAATCATTTGCATTTAATTTTTGTGGTTTTTCAGATGCTAATTTTGAAGGTGATAAAATTGATCGCAAAATTACCGGTGGATCTTGTCAATTTCTTGGAGAATCCTTTATCTCCTGGAATAGCAAGAAATGAAACTGTGTATCCATCTCTACAGCTAAGGCTGAATATGTGGTAATTGGTTTGTGCTGTACTCAAATCCTCTGGATGATTCATCTATTAAATGATTATGATATTGCTGCCAAACCTGTAAAAATTCTTTGTGATAATTCTAGTGCCATTTGTTTATTAAAAAATCCTGTGCATCATTCTAGGGCTAAATATATTGATATCAAGCATCATTTTATTAGAGATTATATTTTAAATGGAAATGTTGAAATTATTTTTATCAACATAGAAAATCAATCGGCTGACATTTTTACAAAACCTTTGTCTAAAGAAAGATTTGTAATCTTACAAATTCCTTAAATATTATTTCAAAATCCTTTTAAATTTGATCATTATTGTGATTCTGCATTAATTGATTTATTTCCTTACTCTTTTTATTGCCTTTTTTGAGGACATTAATCATATTACTTGTTTGGCAACTGAATATGTGTATATCCTCTCGTGTGTTAGCTCTTTTCTCTTCATCTTCTGCACTATGTCAATTCAGTCACTCCATTCTTCGCTTTTTTTCCATCTTCCCCCTCTCTTGATTTAAAACCCTTCCAAGCCTCTTATTTCCTTCTAGACCCTTCATTCTTGCTTATGCCTTCTTGTAAAAGTACAAAGAACAAAGGGAAGGGCATTGCCATTTTCTCTGTGCCTGTTGACTCTAAAAACTCCTTGTCTCCTCCTTCTCCTATCTCCCATGACTCTTCCCTTTTTTCCTTCAAACGTGCTACTCCTTCTCCTCATCCAGGTGACATGAATAAGAAGTGTGTATTTGACAATAAGAGCTCGCTTGACTTGAAGGCTGATTTCTAGAACTCCTTTAATGAGTTCGTCTTTCAAACTTTGAAATCCAAAATTATCATGCATGGCCGAATCATGGATTTGGATCTCCTTCTGCCCATTCATTGCCCTATCAAATAATTTTTGAGTATCAAATTTGGGTGAAATCTTTTTTTCTTCACCCAAAGTTGTCTATGAACCCTTGGTAAGACTCTTTTATGCGAATCTTTGTTCCTCTGTTCCCAGTGAAGCTGAAACCTTAGTTTTGGGAAAAAGAATCTTTCTTGATACTGATATTTTGGATGAAATTTTTGGGATTCATTGCTCTGGATTCTCTTCCCTTGTTAAGAACTCTTGGCCTCCTAATTTTGATGTTACTTTTGAGGAAACCAAACGGGATCTTATATACAATCCCTATGATTCCTGTCCTTCCAACCTAGGTCCAAAGGATGTATCCTTTGAGGCTAGGGTTCTCGCCCACCTTGTGGCTACTATTCTTGTTCATCGCATTGGCTCTTTATTTACCCTGTCCGTTAGATAAACTTTCTTCACCTATTGTCTTCTCTCCAAGAAAATATTCAAACTTTCTTCCTACATCCTCTATCATAGTCTGAATCTCCTAATTGAACTCTCCTCTCGACCTGCTCAAGATTGCCCTGTTGACAGCTCTCCTACTAATCCCAACTCTCCTTTCCTTCATGACTCAAAGCTTATTAAATATCTATTGACAAAAATCTCCAACATGGATGCTAAGTTTGAGAATCTTTAAGATCTTTTAATGTCATCTCACTACAAGTTTGATACAATCTTAGAGACTCTAGATAAGATCAAAGCCACCACCAAGGAAATTGGCACCGATGTTAGGAAAATCCAGCTGCAACTCATACAATTCATCAAGGAGGCTATCAAGGTTGCTCAGAAGATTGATGTGCTGTCAAAATACAACACATTTGTTGCCTTAAACAAGGGGTTTTGTGAGTTCATAAAGTGACTTTTTATGGTTTTGATGTGTTTTTGTGTTACTCTTGCATAAAAGTTAGGTTGGCATGATTTTGAAGAAAATTTGTAGATTTTACTGAAGGATAGGCCATATGAGCCCAACTACGAGTCGTAGCTCCATCTATAAGTCGTAAGGTGGTGTCGCAGCAAGAATCAGAGACCAAAATTTGAAACATACTAAGTGGAGGTTAGCTCTATGAGGATATCATATGAGTCGAAGCCTTACTACAACTCATATAGGTGGACATGTAGCAAGAATAAAAGATCCAAGATGTTAGACCAAAAATTAAAGGCCAAGACAATGAGAGGAGCGTATGACTTGCAGCTCAAGCAATGACTCATACCTATGGGTTACAGTAGTTTAGTCCAAGATGCCAAGAATTTGATATGAGACCCCGACTACGACTGGTAGGTCATCCTACAAGTCGTAACTGTAAGACTTATTAGCTTCCAGCTGTATTTTCTGTGTAAATTCTAGGGTTATTTTGTAAATAATATTTATAGTTTAAGGCAGGTTTTTAGAAGAGAGTTCAACCAGGAGACATTCAACAATTATATTTTGGATCTTTTCTTAGTTTTTTAGAGTAGTTTATTGTTCTTTCTTGGAAAACCCATTTTGGGGAGTACAAATCTTGCTTTGTACTCATTGTTGATCAATCAAGCTTTTGAGTTTGCAATTTTTGGTTTTTTCATTCTTCATTATTATTGGTAAAACTCTCATTTATCTCTTGACTTTTGACTTCAATGTTTATGCAAGCTTCCCTTAGTCCCCTTGCCCCTACTTTAATTGAATATGTCTTTTCTTATGCTTTCGTAACCAAGGATATGTGATGATATGTTAAGAGGGTTGTTTGGGGTCCCTTCGATTTCCCCATTCACCGTGTCACATCTAGGCCCTAGGCTTGGGTTGTGACAAACTTGGTATCAGAGTACTAGGTTGATAGATCCTTGGAGTCTAACACACCCTGTCGATTAGAGTCCTATTCGTGATTGTGAAGCGCGCCATGACTATGAATAGGAGGCTATGAGGCATTTTACGAAATGTTTCCCTTCTTTATATCCTAAGTCATGCTATAGAGTTGTGATAAGTATTTCCCCCTAATAATTGTTGTTTGTGATGCTAGATCATGTCGAATACTAGAGGAAAGCGGTCCCAAACTCCCGAGGAGCAACCTACCAATGGTGAGCTCCGAGATGCCCTTACTATTCTTGCCTAGGTGGTGGCCAATCAAGTTTAACAAGGGCCCAGTCCCCTCGTGCTACTACCTGTGGAGCTAGGTAAGGGACTTCATGAGGATGAATCTTCTGATTTTCCATAGGCCAAAGATGGATGAGGATCCACAAGAGTTTCTTGATGAAATCTACAAAATCTTGTCGATAATGGGTGTTGGGCCAATTGAGAAGGTGGAGTTAGTTTATTTAATTGCTTTAAACAAAGAAAATCAAGAATATCTCACCAGCGGCGTACCAACTCAAGGGGGTGGCCCAAATTTGGTTTGATCAATGGAAATATGGGAAGGGTAATGGCTATCTGGTGTTTTGGGAGGAATTTAAATTGGCCTTCCTTAATCAGTTCTTCCCTCTTGAGCTTAGGGAAGTAAAGTTGGTTAAGTTTATGAACTTAAAGTAAGGTGGTATGAGTGTGAGAGAGTATGTTGTCAAATTTAATCAACTCTAGAAGTATGCTCCTCACTTGGTGTCAGATTCTAGGTCAACGATGAATAAGTTTGTTATGGGGGTCCCTGATTTGGTGAGTGAAGAGTGTCGGTCCGTAATGCTTATTAGTGACATAGACTTATCACGGTTGATGGCATATACCGAGCAAATGAAAGAAGAGAAGCTAAGAAAGAGGAGGGGCCATGAGGACCGGAGAGCCAGATTTGAAGGCAAATTTCCTAAGGGTGCTAGATTTCAAGGCCAAAGGCCTCCTCATGCTACTAATAAGGTGTTTGCTAATGACTTCCCTAGGCCTCAAGGTGTTATTGGTGTGGCTTCTAATGATGTGTCCTAGATTTGGAGGGAGTTATAAGGGCCCATGCTTGAAGGGTTCCAATGCATGCTTTGAATGTGGGGAGCTTGGCCACAAGAAAGTAGATTGTCCAAGGAATTGTGGCAAGGTTCGAGGTGCAAATGCAGTTCCATTGGGTGGAGGTGGTCGTTAAGGTGGTGCCCCAAGGCACAATCACTTTTATGCTCTACATACGAGGTAAGGGGTTGGTGAGGTCCCCAATGTTGTTATCGATATGTTAAAATTTTTTGATCTTGGTGTATATGCTTTGATTGATTCGAGTGCCACCCTTTCCTTTGTTACCCCTTTTGTTTCTAAAAGGTTCCATGTTGAGTCGAAGCTATTGCATGAGTCATACGAAGTGTCTACTCTTATTGTTGCATATATTGTGGCTAGGAGGGTGTATAGAAATTTTCTGATTTGCCTATTGCATAAAATCCTACCTTGTGATCTTGTTGAATTAGATATAGTTGACTCTGATGTTATTTTTGGGATGGATTAGTTGCATGCATACCATGCTTCTATTGATTGTAGAACCCATAGGGTCAAGTTTCAATTTCCAAATGAACCTATCCTTGAGTAGGAAAGTCATGATGTAATAGTGAGGGGTAGGTTCACTCATGCATTAAAGACCATAGGTCGATTTCCAAGGGTTGTTTGTGTCATCTTGTGAGAGTCAATGATTTAGAGTCCAAAGTCCTTTCCATTGAGTCAGTTTAGGTTGTGAATGAGTTTCTTGATGTCTTTTAAAATGACTTTCTCGGTGTCTCTCTCAAAAAGGAGATAGATTTTGGTATAGATCTCCTTCCTGATACCCAACCTATCTCCGTTCACCCTTACCGTATGGCCCCGGTGGAGTTGAATGAGTTAAAGGAGCAATTGAAGGATTTGTTGGAAAAGGAGTTTATTAGACCTAGCCAATCACCTTGGGGTGCACTAGTGTTATTTATAAAGAAGAAAGATGGGTCACTTAGAATGTGCATTGACTACCGGCAACTCAATAGGGTCACTATAAAGAATAGATATCCTCTTCCAAGGATTGATAACTTCTTTAACCAATTGCAAGGAGTTGCCTTTTTCTCTTTGATTGATCTTTGATCAGGATATCATCAAGTGAGGGTGAGGGAGTGTGATATTCCCAAGATGACCTTGTGGATTAGATATGGGCATTATGAATTTTTGATGATGTCCTTTGGGTTGACTAATGCACCAGTCATTTTCATGGACCTAATGAATTGAGTCTTCAAGTACTACCTTGATTCCTTTATGGTGGTCTTCATTGATGATAGTTTGATCTATTCTCATAGTAGGTAAGAGCATATGAGTCATTTGAGGTTTGTATTGCAAAGGTTAAAGGAGGAGAGATTGTATGCTAAATATGATAAGTGTGTATTTTGGTTGAAGGAAATTGCATTCTTGGGTCATGTGGTGTCAGGGGATGGCATAAAAGTGGATCCTGAGAAAATTAATATGATAAGGAATTGGCCTAAACCATTGACCCCGTAAGATATTAGGAGTTTCTTGGGCCTTGTGGGTGACTATATAAGATTTGTGAATGGGTTATCCTCCATTGCTCCTCCTTTGACAAAATTGACTCAAAAGATGGTGAAATTTGTGTGGACCAACGAATGTGAGAAAAGCTTCCAACCATTGAAAGAAAAACTTGTGTCCGCTCCTATATTGTCTCTATCGGATGGGTTTGGGGGTTTTATTGTGTATTGTGATACATTTAGAGTTGTTTGGGTTGAGTACTAATGCAAAATAGTAAGGTCATAGCCTATGATTCTAGGAAACTCAAGGTGCATGAAAAGAAATACCCTACTCATGATCTTGAATTAGCTACCGTGGTGTTTGCATTAAAGATTTGGTGTCATTATTTGTATGGGGTGCATGTTAATATCTTCACCGATCATAAGAGCATTCAACATGCTATCACTCAAAAAGATCTTAACTTGAGACAAAGAAGTTGGCTAGAACTCCTTAAGGACTATGACAGGAGTGTGCATTATCATCCGGGTAAGGCTAATGTTGTGGCGGATGCTTTGACTTGAGTTTCAATGAGTAGCCTAGCTCATGTGGATGGTGGTGATAGGGAGAGAGGTAGGGAGGTTCTTAGGTTGGCTAGATTGGGGATGAGGTTGGAGGATATGGATGGTGTTGTTGTTGTTGATGGTTATAAATCTTCCTTGATCGATGAGGTCATAGTTAAACAAGATCTAGACTCCTCCTTGCTTGAGTTGAAGGCCTTGGCGAGAGAGGGCAAGATAGATGTTTTATCCCAAGGGGGAGATGGGGACCTTAGACACCAAGGTAGGTTGTGTGTACCATGTGTTGATAGTTTGAGGGAGAGAATTCTTGATGAAGCCCATAATTCCTCTTATTCTATCCACCCAAGCTCCACCAAAATGTATAGACACTTGAGGGAAGTGAATTGGTGGGAAGACATGAAGAGAGATATTACCAAATTATTTTCCAATTACCATAGTTGTCAACAAGTCAAAGCTGAACACCAACGGCCAGGTGGCCTAACCTAAGATATAGAGATTTCTACTTGGAAATGGAAGGTGATTAACATGGACTTTGTGGTTAGGTTGTCGAAGGCTAGGAAAGGTTTTGATTCCTTACGGGTGGTGGTTAATAGGATGATAAAATCAGCTCACTTTCTACTGGTCAAAACTACGTATGCGGTTGAGGAGTATGCAAGGTTGTACATCCATGAGTTAGTGAGGTTGCATGGGGTTCCCTTATCCATTGTATTGAATCGTGGTGCACAATTTACTTCACACTTTTGGAAATCATTCAAAGGGTTCTTGGAACCAAAGTCCACCTTAGTATAGCCTTTGACCCTCAAACGGATGGCCAAGCCAAAAGGACAATTCAAACACTTGAGGATATGATTAGGGCTTATGTCTTGGAGCTTAAAGGTAGTTTGATGACCATCTTCCATTGATTGAGTTTTCCTATAACAATAGCTACCACTCTAGCATCATATAGCTCTTTTTTAGGCTCTTTATGGGAGACATTATAGATCACCGGTGGGTTGGTTTGAGGTTAGAAATGTGGCTTTGTTGGGGCTAGATCTGGTTATGGATGCTCTTGAGAAGGTTAAGATGATTAGGGAAAGATTGAGGACAATCCTAAGTCATCAAAAATCCTATGCCGATATATGGAGTAGAGACCTAGAATTCCAGGTGGGTGATTAAGTTTGTTTTAAGGTTTCTCTAATGAAAGGTTTGGTCTAGTTTGGAAAAAAGGGGGAATTGAGTCCTTGGTATGTTGGTCATTATAAGGTGATAAAGAGGATTGGTAAGGTGGCTTATGAGTTGAGGTTGCCTAATGAGATGAATTTGGTCCATTCGGTGTTCCATGTTTCTATGTTGAGAAAGTTTGTTGGTGACCCTGATGCTATTGTGCCTCTTGATGTTGTGGGTATTGTTGAAGATAACTTGACTTATGAGGAGGTTCCGGTTCAGATCTTGGATAGGAAAGTGAAGAGATTAAGGAACAAAGATGTGACATCCGTTAAGGCCCTTTGGAGGAATCAACAAGTCGAAAGTTCTACTTGGGAGATCGACACGGACATGCAAAAGTGGTACCCTTATCTCTTCCACTCCACTCGAGCCTAAGGTACTACTTCTAAGTTCCAGATGTGACTTCAAGCCTTACATTTCAACCCTAAGTCATTCATATGCATTCATGTTTAAGTTGGTAAACTTATTATGATTTTACACTTACGTTGAGAATTGGAAAATGGTATTTTACATGTTATTTTGCATTCTTGTTGGGGTCGATTCCTTCATGATCACTCTTGTCTTGTATGTCTCTTCTACATTCAGGGAAGAATGTCCCAAGGGGGATATATTGAAATGACCCCAAAAGTATCCAAAAATGTGCCTTAGAATATCCAAAATTTTGATTTCTTTATATCTAAAAATCTGGTTGTTTTTTTCAAAAATCCAACTTTATATTCTTATTCAGGGGATCCAAATTAGGGTGACAAAGGTCTAACCTTGATTTCAAAGCAAAGAAATCAATTTATGAAATTTCACTTGGTACAATTTCCAGAGAGCTTTCCGCGTCACGGGCGTAATTGGAGTTTCCACGTCGTGGGTATTTGTGCGCTATCTTTTTTTTTAGCCTACTCAATATTTTTCTAAGTGTTGGTCCCAAATTTCCCAAGCATGTTTTCACTTACACTAAGAATTATTTTACTCTTATATTACTCTAAACATTTCCCAAAACCCATTCCAGCACTTAGTCTTATTTTACTCTCAAAAACCAAGTCCCAAAACCCTCATCCTGATTTAAGGATTCTCTTCAAGCTTCAAGTCTCCATTATCAACCTTCAGCAAGAACTTCTTCAAAGCTAAGGTATGTGGTGTTGAACCATTGGGTCCTTTCACCCATGGTGCCTAAACCCTCTGTTACTTAACATTGCATGATTTTAAGTATATTGTACATATAGGTCTTGTATATTGAGAAATTTACTGCACAGTGATTTATGTTCATGAAAGTATGGTTGTTTTAGCATGTTTTGAGGTTCAAATCTTGGATTTATTGTTAGAATTGATGAGGGGTTTTGATATAAATGTCTGGAGGTGTTGCAAGGTGTTGATTAAAGCTTTTACTACTGATTTTCCTGCATGATTTCATCTCTAATCTATATGCTCTTTTACCATTATTACACACCTCCAAGGTGTTTGATAAATATCCGGTTATGGTTTCTTGAGGAATTGAAGGTCTAAAGTATGAGATATGATATGAATGATGTTATAATGCTGAGATGAGCTTATGTATATGTTTATTCCTGCATAAGATATTGCATCAGAGTCTCTAATAAATCATATATATAGTGTTTCATAGATCATGCTCGATCAGAGAGGAAAAGAGGCCAGGTAACCATGCGAGGGGTTTGTACTTCGTCACCATGGATATTTGGGGTGTGACCATTATCAACCATGTGAGGGGTTTATACCTCGTCACCATAGATGGAGGAATGCTACCGCCATCAACCATGCGAAGGGTTTATACTTCGTCACCATGGATAGCAGAGTATGACCACCATCAACCACCAAGGGGTTTATACCTTCGATAACTTGCTTAGTCTCATTCTTCATAGAGGATATTCTATATGAGCATGATATACTTAAGCATTACTTACAAATATATTGATCATACATTCCATCTTCCTATAATATGCCTATTGTCTATCATTTTGCATTTTGGATTGTGATGCCTATATCTTATCGCATTGCATCCCACATACTTAGTACATTCAGATGTACTAACTTATACTCTTGCCTACATGATATCACCATGTAGGGATCGGTGCCCGAGTTGATCCTCCTCCTCCTCCACGTGGTTAGACAGTGCTACTCCAAGTTTGTTGTGAGTCCTTCATTTCGGGGACTTTGTTTATGTCTTTTTCCTATTTTCTATGTATTGAGACACTACCTTATGTTATGTTAGACTATGAGGGTGAGCCCCGTTACGTTGTCTTGGCCCCTTCTCTTTCTATGTCTTAGAGGTGTATGTTGGATAAGGTGTGTACTATGTATGATCTTGACTCTTGACTTTTGACTTCAATGTTTATGCAAGTTTGCCTTAGTCACCTTGACCTTACTTTAATTGAATATGTCTTTTTTTATGCTTTCGGAACCAAGGATGTGTGACAATATGTTAAGAGGCTTGTTTGGGGTCCCTTCGATTTCTCCATTTACCGTGTCACGTATAGGCCCTAGGGTTGGGTTGTGACACTCCAAGATCTCGCAACCCTTATGTAAGTTGCTAGAAAAAGATGTGAAGTTTGTGTTTGATGATGCACGCATGCACGCCTTCGAAGAATTGAAAAGAAGGCTAACCAGAACACCCATTATTGTAGCTCCAGACTGGTCACAGCCATTTGGACTAATGTGTGATGCAAGTGGGGTTACACTCAGTATAATGTTACAATAATGAAGATAGAGAGTCCTACACCCAATCTATTATGCCAGAAAAGCACCGAATGTGGCCCAGAAGAATTACTCTATGATGAAATAAGAATTACTTGCACTTGAAAATTTCCATTCATACTTGTTAGCAGCTAAAGTGATTGTACATATAGACCATTTGGAACTCAAATATCTGATGGCAAAGATGGATACAAAGCCAAGATTGATTGGATAGGTATTTCTCATGCAGGGATTCAATTTTGATGCAATTGATAGAAAAAGGTCACAAAATTAGGTTGCCAATCATTTTTCCAGATTAGAAGATGAGTATATGCTTAAGTTTGATGATGGGATGGACATAAATGATTCATTCCCCGATGAAAGAGTTCTGGTAGAGTCACATGATCTGTTACCTAGTTTGTGGATTATGCTAATTATTTGGTGAGTGATATAGTGCCTTCTGATTTGAATACCCATCAATGTCGCAAGTTTATGCATGATGTAAAGAAGTTCGTCTGGGATGAGCCATATTTATTTTGCAGCTATGCAGATGGGATCATCCGTAGATGTGTTCCAGAGGTAGAAATGATGAGCATTCTTGAAGCATGTCACTCTTCATTGGTAGGTGGTCATCATAGTGGAGCTTGAACTGCTTATAAAGTGTTGCAATATGGCTACTATTGGCCCTCTATACATCAAGATGCCCATGATTATTTTAAGTGTTGTAACTATTGTCAAAGGGAAGGGGAGTTTCACAAAAGCACGAACTTTCTCTGAATCCTATTTTGGTCATAGAACTATTTGATGTTTGGGGCATTGATTTTATAGGACCTTTCGTCAACTCTTATGGTGATAAATACATCCTGGTCGCAGTTAATTATGTCTCTAAGTGGATGGAGGCCATTGCTTTACCAAATAAGGATGGTAAGAGTGTCACTGAGTTTCTCTGAAAGAATATTTTTTCTAGGTTTGGTATATCGTGAGCTATTATCAGTGATGGAGGCTCTCATTTTTGCAACCGATTGTTCAAAGCTCTCCTTGAAAGATATGGTGTGATGCACCGAGTGGCAACCCCGTACCATCCCCAAACTACTGGACAAGTGGAAGTATCGAACAGGGAAATAAAGCAAATTTTATCCAAAATAGTAAATGTAAATCATATTAATTGGTCAAGTAAGTTAGATGATACTTTATGGGCCTACCGGATGACCTTCAAGATTCCCATCAGAATGTCCCCTTATCAGGTAGTGTTTGGGAAGGCCTATCACCTGCTGGTCGAACTTGAGCACAAGGCACTATGGGCATTGAAGAAGCTGAATCTGGATTGGCTTGAAGCTGCAACTTATAAAATGATGCAGTTGAATGAGTTTAGACTGCGCATATGAGAGCTCCGCCTTGTACAAGCAATGAATGAAAGTTCAGTATGATCATAGAATTGAAGATCGCTAATTTTCTCAGGGGGACATGGTACTACTCTATAACTCAAGGTTGTGGCGGTTTCCTGAAAAATTCAAATTTAAGTGGATGGGGCCCTTTAGAGTAATATGTATCCTTAGTCATGGAGCCATCGAGCTAGAAATCAAGGATGGAAAAATTTTCAAATTCAATGGACAAAGGATCAAACGTTATATGGTTAAGATTAGGACCTTGAAGAGGCATGAACACAACAGCTTCCTGTCGTTCCATGACATTAAATCAGGCGCTTCCTGGGAGGCAACCCAAGGTATGCCCCCTACACCTTTTTCCTTGTGGTTTTACTTTGAGGACAAAGTATCATGTTTTAGTGGGGTGGTGGAAGTTGTGGATTAAGGTGAATCTAATTAGCCTTAGGTCCATAACTTCCCCTATTTTTGATCCCAAGATTTTCTTGTCGTGTTTCTTTTTCCTTATGAATGTTTAATTTTTTGTTGAACCAACATGTTTAGGTAGTGTAGATAATGGGTAAATTCATAGTAGTGTTATCTATTGGCATATATATAATTTTTAGATGTATTTTTAAAAGTTTTGATGAAAAATTGGGTACGCTCAAAATTTTTGAGGTTGTGATTATTGATTGCATTCATACATTTTTTAGTATCTGGCAGTGTTTGTTATGAAATACTGAAGGTAAGATGAAACTGAAAATATGACCTATGAGTCTATACTTAATTGTGGATGCAACTGCCATGTGTGTTGTGAGCTTATTTTGTTGCATTCATGCATCCTGTATGGACTCAGAACTTGCCTTGTTACTCTAAGTTTGGTTTGGGTGATGTTGTGGATATGGAAAGGATCTTAGGCCCTTGTTCTTTGAGCGAAACCACTTTAGCCCTAAATCACCCACCAAATAAGTGAGTTAATCCCTTCTTCCAAATTTTTGAGCTTCTCATGCACTCATTCTTTCTTGACACTCTGCTGACTTAACCTTATTTGATGAAATACCTTGAATTGGCCCTAGTCTATCCATGAACATGTGAACCTTGATTGAGGCCAAAGGCCTAAGTTGAGGGTGGCCCTTATTGTGGTAAAGTAATAATAATAAGGTGGTTAGTTGAGAAATCAAGAAAAAAAATGAAAAAACATAAACTGAGTGAAGAAAGAGAAAAGAAAAGTGCCTTGAATTGAGAAAAGTAGCAAAAATGAGTTTAAAATCAAGGTACAATTGAAAAAGAGAAAGAAAACACTCGAGAAAAGTTCAAAGCAGGAGAATAAGGGTGGATTAATTAAAAAGTGTAGTGAACATGGTTCAAGGATAACGTTTAGTCACTATTTGCCCAAAATACCACACTAAAGTACCCTAAACCTATGTTAAAAGCCTATAAGTCCTAAAGTGATCCAACTCCACTTTATCACCAAGCTAGAAGATGAGTATAGATGTAGGCATATGGAGTTAGTCAGTATACTTGAATTTCAATTGTGAGAGAGAGAATCCTTCCTTAGTCCCTGAATTCTAAATGCTTTTGAGTGAGTATGAGGGACTTCTTTCCAGTGAGGGCATTTGCACTAGTTGAGTAGCATATGACTATACCAACGATTGTGGACGGTTGATGCTCCTTAGCTTGTCATAGTTGGATTGTCAGGTATCTCATTATGTTCTTGTTTGCTTAATAACTTTGCAACCCTGTTTTAGAAATAATAGTTAGGTATCTAAATCAGAGGAGTTGATATATATGCCATTAGTATAGTTGCTATGTGTTTCTCTTTGTCTATGTAGATTGAGTCGTCACTTGCGGACAAGAAACAATTCTGAGTTGAGGCTGTTGATGTGCTATTAAAATACAACACAATTGGTGGTTGAAACAAGGGGTTTTGTGAGTTCTTAAAGCAACTTTTTATGGTTTTGATGTGTTTTTGTGTTAATCTTGCAGAAAAGTTAGTTTGACATGATTTTGAAGAAAAGTTATAGATTTTACTGAAGCATAAGCCATACAAGCCTACCTATTAGTCGTAGCTCCAGCTACGAGTCATAGGGTGGTGTAGTAGTAAGAATCAAAGACACAAATTCAGAAATCTACTAAGTGGGGGTCACCTCTATGAGGTCATCATACGAGTTGTAAGCCTCACTACGACTTGTATAGGTGGACTCATAGCAAGAATTAGATAGATAAGATGCTGGACCAAAAACTAAAGGCCAAGACTACGAGAGGAACATATGAGTCATAGCTCAAGCAATGACTCGTACCTAAGGGTCATATCAGTTTAGTCCAAGATGCCAAGAATCTGATATGAGACCCCAACTATGACTCGTAGGTCATCCTACAAGTCGTAACTGCGAGACTTATCAGCTGCAGCTATCTTTTTTGTGTAAATTCTAGGGTTATTTTTTAAATACTATATATAGTTTAAGTTAGGATTTTAGAAGAGAGTTTGACAAGGAGACATTCAACAATCACATTTTGAATCTTTTCTTAGTTTTTTAGATTAGTTTATTCTTCTTTCTTGAAAACCCATTTTAGGGATTGCAAATCTTGCTTTGTACACATTGTTGATCAATCAAGCTTGTGGGTTTGCAATTTGTGGTGTCTTCATTTTTCATTGTTATTGGTCACACTCTCATTTATGTCTTGTATGTGCATTTTTGCTTATTTTGCCTTAGCCATGAGTAGCTAAGCACCCACAACTTGGGGTTGTAGGATCCATGAGTAGTTGACTTGAAATAACCTAGGTTTTATTGCATTTCTATGATTGGGATTTTGCATGCATTGTCTGTTTCCCTTCATTATTATTGTTGTTTGGTGGTGGAAAACACCAAAACCGGCCTACTATCATGATTCCAACCAAGTAGTGACCAATAGGGAAAGAGAAATAGATGATAAAATTTGATTGATTTGTTCTCGTCTAATCAACCAAGCCTGACCAAGGGGAGGGTTAACTGGGACAATAGGTAACGGTTAGTTGCTACACCACGGTTGCCAACCAAGCGCCATGGTGAAATTTGATCTTCACCTTCACAAGAGGGCTGGAAGAACCTAAGTTATTGTCCTGCATGCAAATCACCTATTATAGTTATGTTATCCCAGGTAATCAAGTCGACGAACCATGGAAAATACAATTCCTAAGTTGTCCCCAAAATTGAGTGTTTCCTTGCGTTGTAGTTAGTGTTTGTTTTATTTTGTTTTTGAATTAAAACCCCCTTCACCCATTTAGAGAGTTTAGTTATTCATGATTGAAATGGTTAGTAGTGGAGTCTTTTAGTCAAGCCCTGTATTCCTTGCGGATTCAAGCCTAACCGTTTGTTAGGTTAAATGCTGACAATGACTGCTTTCTTATTGGAGCGTGAACATCAGATGTAATCATCAAAGATCCAGAATAAATCTGATGCTATTTTTGGGACTATGACTAACCTCTTTGAGAACTTGAAGACTGCAACTATCAACAATATTTCTTATTTCTTGCGCCCTCGTGGCTATTTGTTCCTCTTATGTATGGACTGTTTAAGGATTATGACTCTCTTTTGTTTTTCTGGACTGCTTTTATGCTTATGATAATATATAAGTCTTGCTACTGTTATTTTACTCTTTGGTTTCCTTTTTGCTGATGTCAAAGGGGGAGAATAAATAGCATTATATAGTCTAGTAATATTGCATTCAGGGGGAGTAATAGTCGACTCTTAAAGGATCACAAACTCAGGGGAAGCACCAGTCGACTTAATGAACAGGGAAGTTGACTATATTAAACTATTATTGTCATCATCAAAAAGAGGGAGATTGTTAATGTTAAAAATGTCTCTAATTTTGATGATGACTGTTTGCAGGAATTAAAAAGGAAAACAATTCACCAGGTCAAACTATATGGGAAAATCTTGGACCAGCCAAATCATAGATCTATCAAAGAGAATAGAAAATGAAGGAAACTAAAATATACAAATCATATCCAACAAAGATCAATCAAGGGAAGATTTGAGGAGATAATCAAATCAATCAAACATGGAACGAATCAGGAAAGAAATCAATTGCCTCAAGATGGAATCAAGGAAGATATACAAAAATCAAGCCTTGACATTATTCTTGGAAATAAGAATCTCCATTGCCTATTTCCAAGGATCAAATCCCTGGGATGCCATCTCTTTAGATTTAAAAAGAAGGCATCTTGATATATCAAAAATTTGTACAAGCCTATTGCAAAGACCTTCAAAACTCTTCATCTTTAGAAAAGCATTGTAATTCTATTGATTTACTGTGAAACAACAAGAGAAAGAAAAGAAGAAAAAATTAAAAGAGAGGATTGTATCAAAAGAAAAAGAAAACAAAAATTTGAGAGTAGTTTAAGTTTCACTCGTTGTTGTGACAATCTTTCAAAAATTTGAAGAGATATCCCTTGCAACCCAAGGGGACTGGATGTAGGATTCACATTAGATCCGACACAATATCAAACATATGGTATTGAATTTTCCTTTATGCTCTTTAATTTGTGCATATTACTTTAACTGTTTTGGTCGACTATCATTTAAGCTAGCTGACTAATTGGAAATAGATTTAAGTAAAAAGAGAAGAAATTTCAAGTGACCCCCCTCTTGCACTTTCAACATTTGCATCATTCCACTCTTTATTTCTTCATTGTGATTGTAAATATCTACTTTGTGATTATTAATTGATGAACTTAGTCTTTAGTGATAACATGTGCTTATTAAATTACGTGCTACTTGAATTATGCATTGTTTAGGTTTGGTTGGTTTGCTTCTAGGTTGTAGTTTGGAGGTTTGACTGGTGAGATAGAAGTACTTCATTTTTCGTTATTTTACTTCGTGTTTAGTAGTTTGCTAGCTAAGTACCGTTTTGTTGCACTCAGTCCTTACTTCTACACTTGTATAGGTTGTGAGCCCAGATCCATTTGAGTGCACTCTGTTCGAGCTTTATTTAGAGCCTTGAGAGGTAGCTCCTTGAAAACTCCGCGATCCCTTGAGTTCCTTATTACGTTTTTTTCTATTTGAGAAACCAAGACAATTGAGACTTGTATTTTTCCTTTGTTGTCTTGTATGTATTAGAGTCTTGTACATGTTTTTTTAGGCTTTTACATGTGACATCAGATTTTGGAGATATTTAGAATTGTGGCTTTATGATTGTTATTTAATTTATTTGAGTTTTTAGTTTCACTTAATTCTACTTATTTTCCGCTTTTACATGTTTATCACTGTCCTAGGTAGATCTGTCTTGGTAGGTTAAGGTAAGTGTCATCGAATTCATGTTCAAATCATGACATAATTTCTGCATTATCATCTGTGTAGTATAACTTGCTTTTAAACCAAACAATCCCATAAACTTTATATCTTTAATCCACCATGAATTGATGTGGAAAATAGAAACAACAACAATACAACAACAACATATATAATGTAGTTTCACAAAGTGAAGACTGAGAAGGATATCAAAAAAGTAAGAGAAAGAGAAGGAAACGGGGAGTGTAGACAAACTTTGTCCCACTTCAAAAGTAGAGATGTTATTTCCGATAGACCCTCGGCTCAATGCAAAAGATGAAACCGAAAAGACATAGCTTTCGGTGAGATTTGATTTCTATATCTAAGTGATGCAGGTTAATCATATAGCAACCACAGTTTCTGTCCAAGCTAACTACTCTATTTTCTTTTGGAAATGCCTCTTAGACAAGAAACGGGAGTTTGAAGTTCAGGAAAGATCTAAAAGTAGTAAAAGAACTTTTGTGACTGCCAATACCTGAAACTAATTTCTAGCCAGTTTGCAGGCACATATCGACTATTCCACTCAATACCTATATCGAATAACTCTTCCCTAAGCAAATACCAAAAAATCACATATCATATAGAACTTTAGGTAGATACAATGAGATTGAATAGTGAGCAAGTCATTCACTAAAAGTAAAAAGGATTAACCAAAACTTCCATAAGGTAATGCAACTACCTTTAGATTGAGTGTGTGCACATGAAGAAAAAAAATTACAATTTGGGGCTGGATATATTCACCAGGACAAACTTTCTATATAACATATATTTTCTTGTATTCATTGTTTAGAGCATCTGAATCTGAGTGGAGTGATGAGCGTGACCTGTTGGCCATAGAGTTCTTTCGAAAGCTCCTCTTGTTTGATGACCTTACACGGTTCTTAACGATCCAGTAAGACAATGTTCCCATTGTCACCAACATTATGACTGCTCCTATACAGGAATTTAATACAGGCATCCACAAATTGTGATCTCCAACAATAACATATGACATGGAACAGTAAGCAACTGAAAGGAACAAGCATGCCACCCACATTATCTTGTTTATAATCGCCATCATCTTTTTCTTAGCTCTGCTTTCTATTACAACGATTGTTGTTTGGACAACCACGACAGCAAGAGAGATAAATAAGGACAGTGAGTTGAAGATGAAGAAAATTAAAAATGCTGGTTTTGGACCAATATTTGCTTCCCCAAGAGTATGATCAGGTGGGATATCATCTGGTTTATCAACCCATTGGCCATTGATTTGAAAGATTCCTCCAAATGCAACCGTCGCAATGAGCACAGCGACAACCGTGGTAGAATTAATTGCATTATTAAGGCCTTGGGCTTGCATTTTAAAGATGCGCTTGGCAATTTCTTGTATACGTCTTTTTGTTAGGGCCGTAGTCTCCAATTGATAGTGCACTTCGTGCTTTATGTCGCTTACAGTTTTCTTCAACTCTCTTGCTTGAGTTGTCGTCTGTGGCTTGATGGATCTAGCACTCTGAACTCCGCATTCCTGCAAGATGCTTACTAATGCAGCCTGTCCTTGTTTCTCTGCAGTGTCAAAGGCTGACTCGTTAGCCTTGTTGATGATTGTCGTATCTATTTCGTTTTGCGCAAGCAACAATTTGACAATCTGCATTTGTCAAAACAAGTAGGAATCAATTACGTTACAAATCTCACAAGATAGAATCTACTTCAATCATATATGCCATGGTTCCTTTATTCCACAGGGTACAAATATCTAAATGTATTAGGAATTAAACATATAAATAAGGAAAGAGGGGATTCATATAGCTGACTCTAACTTATTTTCGGGACTGAGATATAATTGTTGTTGTATTAGGAAAATAGCATACCTGATCCCTGCCTTTCCGAACAGCAATATGCAAGGAGGTATTTCCCTTGTTGTCAACCATTTTTATCAATGATGGATCAGCTCTAGCCAACTCCTTCACAACTTCAAGATTTTGTCCTTTGACAGCCATATGAAGTGCAGTTTGCCCCTTTTTATCCATCCTTGTAGCAATCCCTGGCTCCTTATTCAAAAGCGCCTGCAGAACTTGTAAATGTCCATTTCTTGCAGCAGAGTGCAACGCTGTTTTCCCGTTACTTTTAGCTATTGTGGCCAAACTACTCTCTGCCTCTAGTAGATAATTCACCACCTCTATATGCCCTTGGTTTGCAGCTGTATGCAAAGCTGTTGTATTTGAAAGATCAACTGTCATTGAGAGCTCTGGATGTGCTTCCATTAGTATCTTTACCATATCTGCAACAATATGATATAATAGAATTCAGATTCATACTAAAATTTCCGGAATTATACATCAGAAAATAGAGAAGTAAAAGCGTGCAGCTCATACTAACATCATCTTTGTTGACAACAATAACAATTATGCCTCAATCCTAAAATAGTTGGGACCAACAACAACTCATACTACAAGCAGACCTCTATAATAATCATTTTATATAACAACATTTCACGATAATAGCCAGCTTATGTTATATTATATGTTCTTAACAGTCATTTTCTATAACAATATTTTACTATAACAATATGTTTTCTGTATAAATCGATATTTAATGTTATGTTCTACAATGCTTATGAGAGACATGTGAAGTCATTGAGTTTACATAGATGCTGATGTATTTATATTTTACTTTTTTTTTCAAGCACGTTCATGTAAATTCACATTATTGAAATTAATGTTGATTTACGCCTAATTTTTCTTTCTTATTGGTTTATATACATGTATCTTTTTATGAAATAGTGTATATAAAATTCTAAGGATAAAAGTACGTCAAATAGACAAAAAAAGTAGCCTATTTGCATAGACAATCACTTCTATTGTTTGAATGATAGGCTCAGATGAGACTATTATAAATTAAATATTGTTAGAAGTAATGATAATAGAGAGCTAAAAGTTTATTATCAATATGTTGTTTGTTAGGTTGTGTTTGATCATATGAAACTAAAATGAGTTAGTCTATTTCTAATGTCAGATGTGAGTCATGAAGAATAAAATAATGAATAGATTTGTAAACTTAAAGCTAGACATGAGTTTTGTGAACTATCATCTATAAATATTTAATTAATAAAAGACATACACTCCATAAAAAAGAGTTCATATCATGTAACATATAGTGACTCATAAGGACGATACAGTTTTGTTTCTACTTGCTATCGTGTGAAGGCTAGGTTATTATAAGTAAGTTTGACATTGCATTGAGATTCAATTTGGTGTTTGCTATTTTAATATGTCGTCAAGAGATCATTCATGATTCAATCTGGCGAGACATTCCTAGAAAATCATATCAGGTTGAGATTAAGAAATTAATGAAATGAGAAAGATCATTGGATATTATCATGTCAATTATATTCATTGACGTCCTTTATGTTTATCTATGAGACAATTACATAATGATGAACTCAAAATTAAGAAAAAGAGATGATGAAACTATGAATGTGATAAATGATCTAGGATACTGCATAGTATGATCTACTCAAGTTTTATTGATCGAGATATTGTATATTCGTAATAGATGTATAATAATGAAGCTCTCGAAGTATGCACTCATCACAGGGTTTAGTCTTCAAATATGAAAATTATAGAATAAAAATGAGACTTGACCCACTATGTATGCGCACGAGATTAACGAATCAAATCGGGTCATCCATATGAGCTGGCCCAAATCCATACTAATAAATAAATAATATATTTAGCATATGTTTTAGCTTATTACTAAAAGGAAAGAAACACAACAACTTAAAAAGTTGTGTCCCCTTGGGATTCTAAAGGTTTCTCTTGAAGAGAAATAACACATCTTTTCCGTACAAAAGTAGAAAAGGAAAACACATGTTCTTCTTGTTCTCCTTCTTTAATTCCTCAAAAGTTTCATCGAAAGATTCTTGTGAAAATTTTTCTCCAAAGGGGAAAACTTCTGTAATAGATTATACGATTATAGGCTCCGACTATTTTTGTGTAGCTTGTGTTTCATAAATATGTAATTATACTATTAGACTAGTGAGACAAACTTAATGATCTTCCAAACTGTGTGTTTGCTTAAATTCTTCATTATGTTATATAATATATTCTCTATAATAACATTTCACTAGGACCGTAGATGCAATAATTTACTACACGGGTGAGGTCTCTGGTTCAAGTCTAGGATGGCCCCGCTGCGCCAGAAAAAAAAAATAGAAGAAGCATTTGAATACTTCATGCATGCTTCATTTGGCTCGGGGGAATATAGCTCGGTTGGTAGAGCTCCCCTCTTGTAATTGAGTCATTAGATTAAGGTTTGGATGTCAAATTGTCCATGCGGTAATAATAGTATCTTATACCTGAATCGGTGGCTCACTAGCCAAAAACAGGACAAATAACGCCGTGGCAGAGAAATTGGTTGTATAACTAACATGAACTTACCTAAATCTCCTTGTTTGGCAGCAATGTGCAAAGCATCATAACCATTCCTTGCTTTGATTCCAGCAGCTACAAGATCATAGTAATGGATCATCTCCCTAACCACCTGATAATAACCATATTCTGTTGCAACATACAATGCAGTCTCTCCAGCTGAATTTTGCTTTATCATCAACTCTGCCAAATCTTCCTCCCCTGTCTCATCAAGAATCTCTCTTATCGCGACAAGATTTCCAGATCTAGCTGCTGCATGCAAGGAACTGTCATCCCTTTTCCCTGTCAATTGTTTTGTCATCTTTTTCCGTTGCGCCACTGGTTTAGCTGCCGGAGGATCCATCTTGCCCAAAAACAATAACAACGCCTGGATTTGGTATTAGTTTGGTCCGGTTATATGAATCCTCTTCGCTTCTTTCACCACCTTTCAGCCAATGCAACAACAAGAACTACGTACGCCTTAATCTCAAACTAGCCTGGATTGTCTATATGAATCCTCAATATCCATTTGTTAATCTTTATCTATACCTGTAAGATTAAAAAATTGAATATACAATTCAACAACTTAATTCATAATCAAATATTTATAGGTATTTAAAACACTTTTAATATATATATAGGATACAAGAAAAAATTACTAAATTCATGTGAACTTGTAACTTTCAATGTTACATCCGCCCTAAAAAAGATTGCCGAGTTCATAAAAGGCAAAGGAAACAAACAAATATTCACCTGGATCTAATAAACTTCCCCTTCTTGTTCTTTTTTATTAAATGAAAAGGGACATTAAAGGCACAATGTATACAAAAAAACAAAACTTGTTAGAAGAATCTGCGAAGCCGGAGAGCTCAAAATAACAAAGAACCATAAATTGCTCTTTTTTGCAAAGTCGAGGATGAGGGTAATGTTTTGAATATTGAGAACCAAAAAATAAAATTATTTGTGGGTGTTATTTTGGTTTTATTTTTCTTGAATTTGGGCAAAAATTTATGAGACAACAGAAAGGAAAACTAATACCTGTGATGAAGGGGTAAAATGAACTAACTATATTACCAGAACAATGCGTTGACTGTTTCTTTTTATTTTTTCACTCAATATTCGGAATATATTGGTATTAAAGTCCAACTTATTTGAATTCATTACCGAACAATTTTAATTCTCGCAAAAATTAATTGGTGATGCAGATAAATCACTATACATTCTAAAGTACACTAGATATTTAATTTGTCGTTGTATTAATTAACAATGCAATATTATTTTAATTTGATTGATTCTTTCTTGGTTTCAATTCAAGTATTTGTTTTATTTTATTTTTTAGTTTATTTAAAGAGATTTTTTTCTTTTTCGATAATTTTTTTAATATTTGTATGTCATCCCTACCACCCCCCTTCCCCCCTCCATTTTTTTTTTTAAAAATAAAATAAAATTTAAAATATATTTTCGAAAGATATTTCATATTTTGAATTTTTCCTACCCCATCCCTTCGCCGACGCACCTAACCCCCACTTCCTACCCATCCATCCCCACAAAACAAATGAAATATTTTATTTTTAAAAATTAGGTCTAGAGTCGGGTACGATCAAATTCCGGTTTGAAAGCCAAGGTCGAGTCAAAATTTGAAAGTTGAATTTAGTCAGAAGTTGAGTTGAGTCTCTTATTAAGAGTCGGGGTCGCGTCTTAATCGAGGTTGATTTTCATGTGACAAACTATTTTCCTAAAAAATATTTTCTACTTTCTCACAAAAATAAAAAAAATATTTATTTTCATTCACCAACCAAAGAATAGAAAATATTTTTCGATCACCAACTAAACATGAGAAAATAAGTTAGAAACCAACTTGTTTTCCATATTTTCCATGGAACACATTTTCCAGGAAAGTATTTTTCCTTCAAAAATATTTTCTTTCCTATCAAACATAACGGACATGTTTAAAGCTACAACAAGACATTTTAGTTGCTGATACTTTTGATTTATCAAGATTAGAAAATGAAGTAAAATGAGAACATAATATAATTTCATTTCATATTTTGTTTACATTGCTTTTAGTATGAATTTTGAAGTGATCTACATATGGATTTTTGGAGGAGAAAATACTTTTAGGGAGATAAAGAACTATATATTTAATAGTTCTTGGACATAGTTGTTTTAGTTAGCTAATTAATTCAAAAAATAATTTTAAATATTTGAACAATAATTTGTGTTTGATTTTGACCAAAGTTCAAAAGCGTTTGCTGGGAAATATTACTTAAAAATTTTCAACTACTACTGAAAATGGCCAGCCATTCGACTTCTATTCTAGTAACGATCAATGATACTCCTTTGTCCCATTTTAACTTAATTTATGAGGTAATACACAGTCTATTTATATCTATATCTATCTATACTATCATAAAAATATAAACTCAAAAACCTAAAGTTAAATTACTTAAATACCCCAACTATTCCAAACTTGTCATGCCCCGGAATCACATGTGATGATTTCTATCTAGCGTTTCACTAAAATTGTAACACTCAACAAAAATTACGAAATACCCCTAGATGAGAGATGCTTGTATAACGCGCCTTCCCAAACTCTGTTGGCAAATTCGACGCCGGAAATGCGATCAGCATGAAAAATTGTGAGGGAAAATGATCTTAGTTGATTTTTAGAGCAACCGGATCGAAAGATAATTTTTTGATGCAAAAATGTGATTCCATAAAAGTGCATGACATGACCACATCACAGACTTATCTCGGATTTGCACTTAACTGCGGTTCTAATATTTTTACCAAATTAGAAAATCAACCGAATTTTTTTTGGAAAAAATGTATTGGTACGCAACATGTCCGCGACATGGACCTGACCTGGTTCACCAACTTGTACTAGTGAAGTTCAAAATTTTAAATCTTTTGAGAGGCATTCCAAACATTTCTCCGCCCCTTCTAAACTTAATCCATGACTAATATAAGTCATTTTAAACTAAAAATATTTTCTAAACTAATTCTAAAATCTCTTACGCTAAAATTGAGTTAGTGTTCTTGATAGAAGAAGAGAAGAAAAGCTAGGGTTTCAGAACTTGAGGTTAATTTCTTGCAAAGATTAGTGTCGTCCTTCATTCCAGGTATGTACGACTGTATAACACTCTAGTTTTTTTTAAGGTAAGATCTAGTCATCCTTCATATGATATAAAATTTTAATTGAGGATTCTTAATTGAACATATATGTTAAAGTCAATTTCTTAGTATGGAAATAGAATTGGAGCTGATATAAGATCATAGTTCTAATGTATGATTTTATAAAAGTTAGGTGAACCAATGACTTGTAAGTTGTATATACGTGCTAGGATCAA
>JAOTQJ010000096.1:482081-514568 GCA_025642045.1 Solanum sejunctum
TAATATCGGAGTGCGCCAAATCACCCAACTAAATATCTCTATCCTTTTTTTCGTTTAAGAGTTTATGAAAGCAAGCTTGCCACCTTAGCTTAATGGAAATTACATCCACCAACACCTCATACTTCTCATCCTTAATGCACTTCACTTGGTCCAAATCGTGAGCTTTTCTCTCTCTCACCTTCTCAAGCCTATACAGTTTGTTTTCCCTACCTTTTCACCTAGATCAAACGATATTGTCTTAGCACTCGTCACTGTTGTCTTCGCTTTTGTCTTCGTCATCTTATAAATATCCTTAAGCCTTCATGTTTTATGCCAAACTGAGCAAAAATATTTCCACTCAATATAGGCTTCTTTTTACTCTGAATTACCTTGCAATTCTTACAAAAGCTTTTATCACCCTTCCGAATGAGTAAGTAGTCAATTTGGGTATTAGCTACCGTACTACAAAAGACAATTAGATGATTTTCCCTCTTCGGGAAACATGAGTTGGCAATAATCAACTCAAAGGCTTTAGCAAAGTCTGAGAGAGATGTTCCACTTCTATTTCTCTCCCCAAATCAAAAGCCTCCATGGACACAATCAAAACCCCCAACGAAGATCTTCTCATATACAGTATACCTCTCACAATCTCATCTAACTCTTCCCAATAGAGATTTTTTACTTCCTCAACCAGGCCCACTTAGGTTACATAAGCACTAACTATATTCATAATATGACTATTGACCAGTAATTTAATAGGTATGATCCTATCATTATTATCCTATATTTGGGCCATTAAAAAGATACAAGCCCATAAACTTCATGGACCATAAATTGGCAGGCCCGTGTTCCTCTTCAATTAGGGTTTTTCCTGAATTTCAACATCTTCTAGGGTTTCAGAGTTCTCTTCGGTCTGAGAAGAGTGAAGCTGTGAGGGAAACGCCATGGATAAGTACTTCCATTTTCGTTTCTCAATTTGCATTAGATTTTGTTAATTACCGAGTTTTTTCTCATTTTTTCATATAGCAAGGATCAAAGTGCACGAATTGAGGCAGAAATCCAAGGCTGATCTTTTGGGTCAGTTGAAGGATCTCAAAACAGAACTTGCTCTCCTCCGTGTTGCTGAAGTCACTGGAGGCGCACCCAACAAGCTCTCTAAAATGTAAAGTTTCTATTCATTTTTTCGTCAGCTTATCTAGAATTTGAAATTAACTGCTGTGAAGCACTGTATGCTCTATTTAAATTTTTTTTCTAGATTAGTGTGTAAGAAAATATGGGATATAGTATAGCATTAGTAATACCATTAGTAGTGTTGATATTAGTTTTGTTGAGATCATTTCTAAGATAAATTATTTGATCATAAAAACACTCTCCACAAATAGCATGTAAAGGATGTCGAACAGGTTTTGAGGGGCGATTGTGTGTTTAACTATGATAATGCATGCCTCAAAAACTCTTGCATTACTAAGACAATGGATACATAGTAAAATACACTAAATAGAGTGTAGTAGTGATACATATGTTGTAAAAAAGTGTACCAATCAAAATATTAATAATGCACAAAGCTAATACATGCAATATTCCTACCAGACAACTTAGAGAATTTGAAAACAGTTAATGCGGAGTGTCTTAAAACCAGCAAGTGTAGAGTAGCACTGCCCATGCTATTCTTTTACAACTTAGTAAAAGTTGTATCTGTTTTAAATTATTTTTTTACTATATATAGTTGGATTGACTGAGTTGAGCTTAAATGGAGCCTCATGAACAGGGTAGAAACTTACCCGTGCTAGATGTTTATACCAAATCAATACATGTATGTTAATGTGTTTCAAAATGTAAACTTTTACTTCTTGTGATTAGTTAACATGTATTTTACTTTATTAAGTCATTTAACCATGGTAAATTGTATCGGTTTGATACAAACACCTGGAGCGGATATGCTTTTACCCATGAACATTGAGGTGTCATATCTATCTGTCTCGACATATATGTGTATTTGAAGCTGGCTCATTTATTGAATTGGGTGGCCTTTTTTCATGCAGAAAGGTGGTAAGGCTGTCAATAGCACAAGTGTTGACGGTGATATCACAGAGGCAGAAGTCAGCACTTCGGGAAACATACAAGAATAAGAAGTATTTACCTCTTGACCTTCGTTCCAAGAAGACCAGAGCTATCCGTAGATGTCTTACAAAGTGCCAAGTAATTGAATCCTGACCCTGATTCTTATGGATTTGATATTAAGTTTTTAAATACTCCCTCTGTCTTATTTTATGTAGTATCCTTTATTTTTTAGTCCGTCTCAAAAAGAATATCACCTTACTCTAATTGAAATAATTTAACTTTAAATTTTTCTTTTACCCTTAATGAAATGAGTCTCAGCTACACAAATATCCCAGAATTTTTTTACACCGCAAGTTTCAAAAGTCTTCCTTTTTCTTTAAACATCATGTTAAGTCAAAGGTTGCCACATAAAATGTGGTGGAAGGAGTAATTGAAAGAACTATATATCGATTTGCTGTTGTATAAGAAAACATTTTGCTTTCTTTTGGTGCTGTTTGGTATAGTTTCTTAGTTTTGTACTCCTTTAAATGTGATGCAGGATTTTTAATTTATTATCATTAGTGGTTGTATATTTTTTTTTTCAGCATGCATGGTTAATTGCTAGGAATTTTCCTTAAAAGACAATTTAGTATTAGAAGGAATTTTGCTTGAATAGAGTGGAATGGATATAAAGGATTCAGATAGCCAAAGCCAATGGAATTAAAGTGTAGTTTATCAAAATGTTGCATTGTATCTCTATCTCTATGTATAATGTTGTATTCATTTGTCACCATGGTTCATCTAAATGTTTGTTCGTGTTAGACTGCTTCTTTCTTTTGAATAAGAAATTGTGTTTCCGATCAATGATCTGCCAGTGCCATTTTACTTTTGAAAAAAATATTTTTGTCATCTAACTGGTATTTAGATCCAACTGTTCGTCAGACTGCATAACCCAAGCTCTCATCTTGCATATACACTATATATGTTAAATCCCTTAAAAAGTTTGAAGTATTTGACATTTGCATGTCATTTACTCTCTTTCCAATATTATACAAAGCAGTTTACTTGATTAAAGAAAGGAATAAGGTAAAAGGGAATGTGAGGAGAGGAAATAAATAGAAAAACAGCATAAGGAAAAGCAAGGTGATTGAAGAAATATAAGAAGTGTTCATTTGTATTTCATTTAGCTCCAAATTATGTGAAAAAACCAAAGAATATTAGCTGATGTCCGTTCTCCATTGCTTATTTTGTTGTTTTAACGATTTGGATGTATAATTTGGTTAACCTCTGTGTATATTGCCTAATTGTGGAAGTGAACATTTATAGTTTGTGTGTGCTATATATTGAGTTTACTCAGCATTACTAGCTTAGCACCTAGCACAAACTTCGACTAGTCCTATCTACAGCTATACTGATTACCCGCACCTCAACAAGTACATATAACACCTGAAGGGTGCTTGTTAAGGAATTTGTTGCCTTAATATGACAATTCTCATTTTGCTGGCTAGTTTTGCTTGGATCTTTTTTTTGCTGGCTTTTGGTTTGCTTGATTTAGTAATATGTCCACTTTCAAGTGAATCAAGTACATAATGAAGTGTGACTACTAAATTCAGATGTCAGTGTACCTTATGTGTTTGAAAGAATGCATTACCATTCATTAATTTCCCCTGCCTCAGTTTCTTGAATCTGTACATTTTGTGAAATGCTGGAGTAGTTACCTCAAGAACTGGCCTCTTGTCAGAATAGTCTGTCTGCTCTAGTGTTCTTGTAATGGTCTTTTTCCAAGTATAACAGATACAGTTAGGTACGATTTGTTGTATTGCTAAAAATGGCTATTAGGTTTTCATAGAAAATGAACACCACGGTTATCACAAGGTGAATTCGTAGAAAATAAATTGGGCCTCTGTTTCACTGATGCTTATTTTATCTCACACGTGTTTTGTCGTTTTGTCTAATCTTCTGACTCATGGTTCTTTGCTATTGGATTAACGACTTGTGCGCGTTTAATGTGCAGGCATCTTTGAAGACGGAAAGGGAGAAGAAAAAAGTGATGTACTTCCCTTGAGAAAGTATGCGATTAAGGTTTAAATATCCAACAAAGAATAGTCATTGTGATGTTAGAACTAGGATGAGCAAATCAGAGTAAAATTTTCCCCACTGAGTTGTTATATTTTCTGTTGTTTTTGTGTTCAATGAAGGTTGTTCACTTTTCAGCAGTATAATTTCATATATCGAAATATCTGCGTTCGTGTATGTGATCTGAGTTATTCTGCAACAATCAGTATGCCTCTTTGCGAGCTTTCGGTCACCTGAATTATGTTGGGTAATTAAAACGTTTTCCACTCTTGAAAGTTCGAATTTGAAGCCTCTAAGAGTGAAAGTAATTACTTTCGTCTTGCCACACTTTTTGACAATATAATATCTTGTTAATTAGAAGACATAGATAAGGTTGGCAATTGGATGGGTTGGGTTAATTTTGAACGAGTTATAATGGGTCAAGATAACAAATGGGTTAAGGTCTCTAATCTAAATTGAAATTTTTTAGGTCAAAATGGGTTGAGTAATAGTTATAGAGCGAGTCAATATTTAACTCGATTTAATTTTTATTAAGTTTTATTTATTTTTTTTCAATATTTTAAAACTTAATTAAGTTGTATTTTCCTTTATACTGGCTATATAAAATATATCAAATTTTTTAAAAATATTTTTAAAATATTTTGATAAGATCTTTCTCCAGTTAATACAGGTTATATATTAACCCAATTTTAAATAGATTGAAATGAGTTAGGTTATGAAGAGTTGAACTAATAAATAACTTCAACGGGTGGGTGAGTTGAGGAAGTTGAGTTTAAGTTTGTCAGCTCTAACACAACTAATAGTAGTACTACATCGTCTTACTGCACTTTTCACATCCATTGAAATGGAGAGAGTACCTTTTAAAGTAATACTTTTTCAATGTCACTTTATGTGACATAGTTTGAATCAAACATGAATTTAAGAAAGAAATAAGGAATTGTAAAAATTATGGTTTGGATGAGTTACAACATCGCGCGTTCATAAGTATATATTAGATGACAGAATTGTTGCTATATAAAATATTAATTTAGTTGTGTGTGTTCTTTTTATATAAAACTAGCCAAGGTGATTGACACTTATGTATGTATGTGTATGTGTGGATTTTGACTACTTTGGATTAAAAAGGCCTTCAAGGAAAAAGGGGAAAGGGGGAAGGAAGTGATTACCTTACTTATTTTATGACATTTGTTTAGTGAGAAACATGTATTGTTCCAAGAGGACTTAGGTATAATCTTAAAATACTATGACACCAAAATTGTCTCATCCTTTAACACGAACTCAAACCCCTGATTCAAGATGCATATTGACCGATCGGAGATACAACTTTAACTTGAGACCTAATCTCCAAATTTGACCTCAACCCTGGCTCAGAATATGATCATTGACCTGATCTTAACTCGGGAGTTTACAACCAACAAAAACCATGAAACAAAATCCAAAGTTGACTCGAGACCCAATCCTGAGCTTAATTTCACATGGAGGTTGAAGATCTAACTACATACGAAAACCCGACATCAACCTCGAGTTGAGGTTAGGGATAGGTCAAGATCCGAGTTTGGGTTGAATGTTATGTCGAGGTCAATGTCAAGTCAGGTTGTTGTTGGGTTTAGGTTGGGGTCAAGTGTGGAAAGTCAAATCTTAAATTAGGATCGAGATCGAAATTTGGTCCTAGGTCGAGGTCAGGTTCAAGATTGGGGTCTCAGATCTTGGATCGAGGTAGGTATCGAATTTGAGAGTCAAATCTCAGTTCAAATTCAAGGCTTAGGTCCGAGGTCGTGTGCAAAAGTCAGGTCCTAGATAGGGATCAGTCAAGGTGTGGTTTTAGGTCAAGGTCAAGAGTCGAGTCTCAAGTCATACTCTTAATCCTGGACTCGACTTTGGACCCCAATCTGACAATCAGCAAAACTCCCGACATTTAATCAGGACCCAACTTTTGATCTGTGACTCAACTCTTGATCCTAACCTAATAAAAATCTAATCTTGGCCTCAACACATGATCCAACCTATGACCCTGACCCAAGACCCAACTCCAACCCAGATTAGGGTCGAGGGTCAAATCATAGGTAGTGGTTGGGTTTGATGACCTGAGTCAGGTTCAAGAGTTAGTTTTCGAGGTGGGGTTGGGAGTTAGGTCTCGATCGTAGATCGTATCTTGGTTTGAGTTTTGTTCCAAAGATCAAGGACAAGTGGTGAGATTGAAAAATATTCTTCTACTTCATGAACAAAAGTCATTTTTCTCAAATTTGAAAAAAATAAGCTAATTGAAAAATATTTAAACCAATCAAATACATGGATGTTACCTTTGAACACTATTACAAGTTAACAAACATGGAGTACCAAAGTCTTGCTATCGTACTTAACCACTCCAACAAAAACTACCTCAAAATTCAATCATGCCTAGACGCGATTATAACTACTTGGTCCATGGCCGGATGGCTGTCCCCAAATCTAAATTTCCGTTTGGTCATGCATTCTGATAATAGGTTCTAAAAAATAAAAATATTATTTGTTCATAAAATTTGATCAATTTCTAAAAATTTATTTTCAATTTTCAAGATAAAATTCACTTTACTCACAAAATTTTAATATATTTTTCCATACAAAATATATATCCTAACACACTTGAAATTTCAACGGTAGTTCAAATTTGAATCAAGTATATGAACAATCGCTAGCTTATTTAAATACTTGCATGGTCCATTAGGCTTTGCCTTAAAGTGGACAAAGTCTCATGTCATATATATAACATAATATATGCTTTGAAGTGGTCTTAACACTTAAACTTCCCGTGTCAAATTATATCAAACGATGCAATATTACATAATTTTATAATAGTAAAAGTAATTGATATGACACATCTTCTTATTGTGAGTTGAGAATAATAAAAAGGGAAAGTCCCATCACCTAGGTGAGTTAGGGCTACACCATACTGACCACACATTAGAAATAAGAGTACGCTAAAAACACCAATAAGAATAGTATTATATTATTAGTTCAAGAATACTAGGAATAATATTTTTCTATCCATCCAAGAAAGTATTCAAAAATACTAGAGTGAATGGTACATTATATCAACTGAAAAATTCTCTTCATGCTAAACTTTCTTTAAAAGTTTTTCCACGACTCTTACAAATTAGCGTTAGAAATTTTGATATAGGTCTTCAATATACTTCTCTTTTGTAGTTTCACAGTACACATGCGTAAAATTTCCATTTATTTTTATTACAAAACAAAGGTAGCAAACTCTTTTTGGAAACTTACATGAATATACTATATTAAGAAAATAATAATAAATTTTTTTTGCTAAACACTTATAATACAATTTTAATACATATTACAAAAAATTATTTATAAAACATGTAGAGTACAATACATGCAAGTTTAATTGATCCATAATACTTTTTGTCATACTTTTTAATGCATACTAGCTAGTTTAGTGTATGTGCATTGTATGCATATGTCACATATCAATATTATTAAATTATTGGATAAGGGCCTAAAATGTTCTCAACTATTGAAAATGGTACAAAAATATCCTTCATCCAGCTATTAGGCCTAAAATGCACCTGTCATCTACCTTTCGGTCCAAAAATATCCTTTTGTTCAACTTTTTGGCTCACTTATACCCTTTTTTCCTTTTTTAAATATTTATTATATTTTATTTTCTTATGGAATAAATTAAACCCCCATTCTCAATTCTTTTTTTACAAAAACAAAATATTTTAATTTTTTTATTTTTAAAGTTTATTTTGGGATTATAAAGAAAGATATTATTTTGATTTAGACAAAATATGTGAAGAATGTGATCAAAAAAATAAACTAGTAGTTCTATTGTAGTTTTTTGTTTTAAAAAAAAATTAGGGTCATGAAGAAGGTATAATTTTTTGTATTTAATAAATTATGAAATCAAAAATCTTTTAAAAAACTTTCTTAAAAAATTTAAAGTTACAACAATACATATTTTGAATTTTTTTTTTTTAAAAAATCTACATATACTTGTATTTTATGTAGACAAAATAATTAATCTTTTAAGGAATAAAGCGATTTACTAAAATTGATTTATTTTTTTATTTAATCAAATTTGAATAGTTTTTCGTTATTTTTAATATAGCATTAGAAAAAAAAAACTTACTCTATCGATAAATTAAAAACTTACTTTTTCATTAACTTTATATATTTTTAAAAACTTTTATTTTTTAGAAAGCTAAATCGGTTAATTATTTTAATAAATTATTTTTTAAAAGAATCATTTTGATTCTTAAAGAGATACATTATTTCGGTTTGGATAATGTCACGCCCCGATCCTACACCCTGGACGTGGCTGGCACTCGAAAACCATTTCTGGTCCCAAGCGAACCACTTGGTCTGGCTACTTACTCAGCGAAAGACTTAACAATAGTGGAAAAAACTATCAAGATAGCAACTAACTCATAAATTTACTACATAAAACTGAATGTGAAAATTCACAAGCAACAACTGATATAACGAAAACTAGAATGCTGACATGTAGTGAAAATACAGAGGCGTGGAAGCACCCCAAAAGTGCTTTCCTTCTCTTGAATGCGCAGGGATTGGGATATAACCTCTACTATTACTGTCTGAAAGGACTATTGGGATAGACCCCAAGTAGACAAAACTGAAATGAAAGCTGAACGAAATAACGTAACCCATAGAGCCTCGAACTGAGAAGAGGCCTCACCAATAAACTGATAACTGTCAGGTTCTCAACGAAGCGACTGCTGAGGAAGTCTGTCACCTGCGTCTGCATCATAAAATGATGTAGGTCCTAAGGACGTCAGTACGTGGTATATACGGTATGTAAGATGGTCAAAGCATTTAATCAGGATATCATAATATTTCATAAGAGACATAATCATAATCATAAATAAGTTAATAATAATCATAAGATTGGTATGCTGAAAGTAACATGCTGAAAACTAGTACGTAAAACATAGTTTCTTAGCTTGGGATGTTTCTCTAATCGACAACCATCACCATGTACTTCGTGGTGATACAGCGTCTTGCCCACGCTGCCATAATCATCCCTACTTTGTCGGGGTAAGGGACGAAGAATTAGGGGAGTGGATCCATCCCAAAACTGGGTCATCTCAGTGGCTAAGAAGGAAGGCACCGTAGTACAATCCTATTCTATGCTGGCTACATAGTTTATGAATTCGAGTAATTAATTCTACTCTCACCCATATCAGTGTTCAATACTACTCCCAAAACATTATATAGCTCATACTTAAGACTTGGAATTCTTAATATTTGTTTTCTCGGGACCTTAGTCCAACTTACTTCTAAGCTTTCTCATTTGTTTTCTTTAACTTAACTGAAAATTGAAATCAACTCAGTGACTCAAAACATGCTAGATTTTCTTAGCTAATATATAAAATTAAACTTTTAAAATGCACTTCTTGAACTTAAGCTTAAAGGTACTCAAACTAGTCTTTTCTTTCTTGAAATAATATTAAGATTTTCAAGAAAACTCAACAATAATAAATCTTGATCATAAATGAATATGACTTGATAACAATTCTTTAATTGAGTGCTATAGAGACCAAGAATTATAATATTTACCAAAAATCTATCAAATTTATCAATAAAATCAACAGACTTTCAAAGTTTACGGGTATTCAATCTCAATTACTACTTGAAAATTCATGTGTGAAAAACTAGCTTTTATTTCTAAAGATATTATCAAAATAATGATTTTCAGGTGGCCTTACATATCTTGAAATGACTTCTTGGAAGATTTGAAAAAATCCCTAAACTCTACTATTGATTCTTGAATTCTTGCGTGCAAGTTCTTGAGAGGGTTTGCTTGCTTTTAGAGAATGAATGAAGAAAATAATATTTTAGGGACTAAATATGAATTAAAAATGAATTAGTTTAAGATATGGGGTGTGAAAAAGGTTGAAATTACCGCTCCCTGTTAAAAGTATAAAATTGCACCGATTTTACACTAGTGCGAGATGCGCACTAGTGTTAAATCTTACTTTTTCGCAAATTTTCCAGTTTTGCTGAATTTTCAAAAAAACATAAGTGTGGTTTCATGGCCTCTTCGCATCGCAGAAAGAGCGCAGAAACTCCACTATTTTTTATTTTCTTGAAAAAAATCAATATATATTTTTTCGCATCAAAGTCGAGTCGAGACCATGTTTCGACTCAATTTTTCGCACTGCTTGTAAATACGGTCTCGGGTTTGCAATTGGAGCATGGGAAGACATATTATGCGCGAGGTCAATTCTAAGCGTATTTTGGTCTTTGCACAGGTGTTACAATATCTCCCCCTTGGGTTCATTCGTCCTCGAATGATAACAATACGAACAAAGCTAGCTCAACACAAGGTTCTCGAACTTAATAAATATAAATCTTCAAGGTCAAATACGAAAGTACCTTCAAGATCCTCATCAGGCCAACGAACAGGTGTTGGTACTTCGCCTTCATATTTTCCTCTATCTCCTATGTAGCTTCCTCCACGAATTGGTTCCTCCACAGAACCTTCACCGAAACAATCTCCTTGGTTCTCAATTTACGAACTTGTCAGTCTAATATTTGCATAGCAATCTCTTCATAAGATAAATTATCCTTCATTACAACACTTTCAACAAGAATAAATAGAGAGGGATCTCCCAAGCACTTCTTAAGTATGAAAATATGAAACACCGAATGTATAGCACTTAATTCTACTGGTAACTCCAACTCATAAGCAACGCTACCTACTCTTCTTAGGATCCGATAAAGCACAATATGTCGTGGACTGAGCTTTCCCTTCTTCCCGAATCTCATAATTCCCTTCATTGATGATACCTTTAAGTACACCCACTTGCCTACTTCAAGCTCCAAGTCTCTTCTTCTAACATTTGTGTAAGACTTTTGTCAGCTGTGAGCCGTCTTGAGCCTCTCCTGGATAACCTTCACTTTTTCCATAGCCTGATGGACTAAATCAGGTCCCATCAATCCTGCCTCACCAACTTCAAACCACCCTATGGGTGATCTACACCTTCTCCCTTAAAGAGCCTCATATGGTGCCATCTGTATGTTGTCCTAAAAGCTATCATTATAAGAAAATTCAATAAAAGGTAAATGATCATCCCAGTTACCTTTAAAGTATATCATGCACGCCCTCAATATATCTTCCAAAGTTTGTATGGTTCATTCTGCTTGCTCGTCTGTCTGTGGATGGAAAGTTGTGCTAAGATTCATCTTCGTACCAAGTACTTTCTAAAGGACTTCCAAAACTATGTTGTAAACTGAGCTTCTCTATATAAAATAATGGCTATAGGAACCTTATGCAGCCTAATAATCTCCTTAAGATAAAGTCTGGCATAATTGTTAGCTGTATCAGTCGTCTTGATAGGTAAGAAGTGAGCTGACATGGTCATTCTGTCTACTATGACCCATATCGAATCATGTTGTTGATGGGATCGAAGTAAGCCTATTACGAAGTCCATATTAATCATCTTCTATTTCATTTGGGAATCTTGATGTTCTAGGATACACTACAAGGTCTTTGGTGTTTAACCTTAACTTGTTGGCAATTTGGGTATCTAGACACGAACTATGCATTGTCCTTTATACCACCCCACCAATAGGCTTCTCGCAAGTCTCTATATATCTTTGTTGCACCATGGTGGATAGAGTATCTGGCATTATGACTCTCAGCCTAGATCTATCTCTAAGGCAGTCAATATTTGGCATATACAACCTGCCTTGGTATCTGAGGACATCATCTCCCATTTTTGAGAACACTAATACTTTATACTTCTGAACATCTTCTTTCAATTGGAGGAGGATGAGATCCCTGTCTTGCTTTTATTTTACTTCCATCACCAAGGATAACTCTGACCTATTTTTGAAAATGGCCCCACCTTCGTCAGAATCTTCAATCTGCACCCCTAAACGGGCTAATCTGTGAACCTCCTTAGATAACTCTTTCTTTTCATCCTCAACATGGGTTGTGCTCCCATGGTCAGCCTGCTAAGAGCCTCAGCAACTACTTTAGCTTTACCTGGGTGATAGAGGATACTCATATCATAGTCTTTTAGTAGTTCCAACCATCTTCTCTGTTTAAAATTCATCTCCTTTTGGCCAAACACATACTGCAAACTCTTGTGGTCCGTGAATACATCCACGTGCCCACAATATAGATAGTGTCTCCAGATCTTTAGAGCAAACACCACCACACCAAGCTCAAGATCATAAGTTGGGTAATTTTTTTCATGAATCTTAAGATGTCTGGAGGCTTATGCTGTCACCTTGCCTCTCATCATTAATACACAACCCAAGCTAACTCTGGAAGCATCACAATATACCACAAAATCATCAACTCCATAGGTAGCGATAAGACTGGGTTGTGGTCAGTCTAGTCTTCAACTCTTGGAAACTCTTCTCACAAGCCTTTGACCACTTGAACATAGTCTTCTTCTAAGTCAGCTTAGTCAAGGGAGCTGAGATAGAAGAAAACCCCTCTACAAACCGTCTGTAGTACCCCTTTAAGCCCAAGAAACTCCTTATCTCTGTGGGAGTTGTGGGCCTTGGCCAATTCTTTACTGCCTCAATCTTTTGGGAATCAACTTGGATACCCTCGCTAGACACAATGTGCCCCAGAAATGACACAGATGCTAATCAAAACTCACACTTAGAAAACGTTTCATACAGTTGTTGATCCTTAAGGGTCTTATGGATTACTCTAAGATGGTCTGCATGTTTCTCCTTATTATGGGAGTAGATCAGGATATCATCTATGAACACAATAACGGACATAACACCCTGTTCATAAGATCCAGAAAGTTGCTGGTGCATTTGTCAGCCCGAACGACATGACCAAAAACTCATAATGACCATATTAGATTCTGACAGCTATCTTAAGAATGTCTTTCTCTCTAACTTTAAGCTGATGATACCAAATCTGAGATCTAAAGTTGGTCGAATAAGTCATCAATTCTGGGAAGAGGATACTTATTTTTAATGGTGACCTAATTCAACTAACGATAATCTATACATATTCGAAGAGAGACATCCTTCTTACGCACGAAAAGAACTGGAGCACCCCAAGGTGAGATGCTTGGTCTAATGAAACCCTTATCTAAGAGATCTTTCAGCTATAACTTTAACTCTTTTAGCTCTGAAAAAGCCATACGGTATAGAGGAATAGATATGGGCTGAGTATCTGGAAGAGTATCTATCCCAAAGTCTATCTCCCTATCAGGAGGGACTCCGGGAAGATCCTCGGGAAAGACTTCTGGGAATTTATTCACAAATCAGATGGACTGAAGAGATGGTGCCTCAGCACGAGAATCCTTAACCTTGACTAGGTGATATATACACCCCTTAGAGATTAACTTTCTGGCTTTGAGGTAGGAGACAAACTAACCCTTAGAAAAAACTGTTACCCCTCCACTCTAAGACTGGTTCGTTAGGGAACTGAAATTTGACCACCTAGTTCTATAATCTATGGAGGCATACCCAGCATGAAGCCAATTCATATCTAGGATGACATCAAAATCTTATCATGTCTAACTCTAATAAATCACCTACAATAGTCTTATGATAAATGGAGACTAGACAACCTCTACAAATTCTTTGGGCTAAAATAGACTCTCCGATAGGAGTTGAAACACTGAAAGCCTCAAGAAGGCATTTTGGTTTGACCCCAAACTTCATAGCTACATATAGGGTTACAAACGACAATGTGGCTCCTGGGTCTAATAATACATAGACATCATAAGTAAGGATTTCGAGCATACTCGTAACCACTTCTGGTGAGTTCTCCTGCCCCTGTCTGGTGCCCATGGAATACAAATAGTTTGTGCCCCCGCTTGTCCCTACTGTAGTACCCCTGTGAGGTGGCTTACCCTGCAGTGCTGAAGAGACTGTCTGTGATCTGGTATCTCTCATAGTCTGCTTTCCTATAGGGCAATCCTTCAAGAAGTTCCCCACCTGACCACACTTAAAACAACCATTTGTACCCATAAGGCATTCTCCGGAATGAGATCTACCACACTTACCACAAGTAGGATCACAGTTTGGTCCTTGAGCTACATTGTCCTGTGACTGGCTGCCCAAAAATCTGCGGTACTGTGATCCCTGCTCATTCTTGACCCTCGGTGCAGGTGCACTAGCGGATGAAGATGCTAGTCCGACTGTCTTAGGCTAAAAATATGAGTGACTTCCACCTCTAATCCCTTTATTGCCTAACTCCTAGCCCGATGTCTTAGCCCTCTTGCTCCTAAACTCCTCCCTATCCTGCATCTTCTCCTCCTCTACCTGTTGAACATATGTCATCAGATGGACTATGTCCATATCCCCAATCAACATCACAGTCCTTCTCTCTCTCTTAGTCATTCGAGAGAGCCCAAACACGAAGAAATTCATCCTGGTATGCATATGTGTCACCATGGCTGGAGCGTAATGGGACAACTGAGTAAACTTGAGGCTATACTCCCATATACTCATATTCTCTTGCTTTAAATTCAGAAACTCCCTTACCTTAGCCTACCTCATCTCCCTGGGAAAGTAATATCCCAAGAAGGCCTCCTCAAACACCGCCCAACTAATAATTGGCGCTCCATCTGCCTTGCTCCCTTTTCACTGGTCGAACCAGATTCTAGCTACCCCCTTGAGTTGGTAGGCAACCAACTCATCCCGCTTAGCATCACCTATATGCATAACCTGAAACACCTCCTGAAGCTCCTCAATGAAGTTCTGAGGATCCTCCTTCACATTAGACCCCGTGAACTCTAGTGGGTTCATCCTTAGAAACTCCCTAACTCACGCGTTATCCACCCCATCATTCATGTCATCTCCCTGGTGACCTCTCTGAGTAGTAATAGCCTGAGCCAAAGTCTGGATGGCTTGGCGAAACTTAGCATTGGTTATGTTTGCTTATTGTGGCTACTTCATAGGCACAGTAGGACCTCTAGGTTGCTTAGGAATTCGGCCAGGATGGTTTGCTTTCCTCCTGGCTGGGAGCCCTTTGCCCCTTGCTGGTCCATCAACTTTGTGTAGAGGCATGATCTGAAAAACAAGGTGTGAACGCACGAGTTAGAAAGGACTTCACAGAGAGATACACTCTGAAGCACGAGACAAAGAATAACAATCAATAATGACACGTCCAATTGTCCCATAGCCTCCCTATTATAAGTGTGGCGCACTTCACACCCATAATACAGAATCTACTAGACACGGTTCCATAGACTCCCTAGTACTCTTGAACTCTAGGCTCTGATACCAAGTTTATCACACCCCGAGCCTACACCCTAGATGTAGCCAACATTCGAAAATTATTTTTGGTCCCAAGCGAACCACTTGGCCTTGCTACTTACTTAGCGGAAGACTTAACAATAGTTGGAAAAACTATCAACATAGCAACTTAACTCATAAATATACTACGTAAAATTAAATGTGAAAATCCATAAGAAATAACTGATATAACAAAAAATAGAATGTTGACATGTAGTCTATGGAACCTTTACTATTGCAGTCTGAAAGGACTACTAGGACAGGCCTCAGTAGCCAGAACTAAAATGAAAGCTGAAATAAAATAACGTAACCAATAGAGCCTCAGATTGAGAAGAGGTCTCACTAATAAACTGATAGCTGTCAGGTTCTCAACGAAGTAGCTGCTGAGGAACTCTGTCACATGCGTCTGCATCACAAAATGATGTAGGTCCTAAGAACATCAGTACGTGGTATATATAGTATGTAAGATGGCCAAAATATTTAATCAGGATATCATAATATTTCATAAGAGACATAATCATAATCATAAATGAGTTAATAATAATCATAAGACTGGTATGCTAAAAGTAACATACTGAAAACTGGTACGTTATAGTTTCTTAGCTTGGGGAGTTTCTCTAACCGACAACCACCACTATGAGCTTTGTAGTGATACGATGTCTTGCCCACGCTGCTAGAGCTATCCCGTACTTTGCCAGGATAAGGGACGAAGAACTAGGGAAGTGGATCCATCCCAAAACTAGGTCATCTCAGTGGCTAAGAAGGAAGGTACCATAGTACAATCCTATCCTATGCTGGCTACTCTCACCCATATCGGTGCTCAATACTACTCCCAAAACTTTATATAGCTCATACATAAGACTGGAATTCTTAATATCTGTTTTCTCGAGAACTTAGTCCAACTTACTATGCAACTTTCTCATCTGATTTCTTTAACTTAACTTAAAACTAGAATCAACTCAGTGACTCAAAACATGCTAGATTTTCTTAGCTAATATATAAAATTAAACTTTTAAAATGCACTTCTTGAACTTAAGCTTAAAGGTACTCAAACTAGTCTTTTCTTTCTTGAAATACTATCAAAATTTTCAAGAAAACTCAACAATAATAAATCTTGATCATAAATGAATATGAGTTGATAACAATTCTTTAATTGAGTGCTATAGAGACCAAGAATCATAATATTCACCAAAAATCTATGAAATTTATCATGAAAATAAACATAATTTCAAAGTTTACAGGTATTCAGTCTTAATTACTACTTGAAAGTTCATGGGTGAAAAACTAGCTTTTATTTCTAAGGATATTATCAAAATAATAATTTGTAGATGGCCTTACATACCTTGGAATGACTTATTGGAAGATTTGGAGAAATCCCTAAATTCTACTATTGATTCTTGAATTCTTGAGCGCAAGTTCTTGAGAGGGTTTGCTTGCTTTAGAGAATGAATAAAGAAAATAATGTTTTAGAGACTAAATATTAATTAAAAATGGATTATTTTAGGATATGGAGTGTCAAAAAGGTCTAAATTACCCCTCCCCATTAAAAGTACAAAACTGCGCCAATTTTACACTAGTGCGCAATGCACACTAGTGTTAAATCTCACCTTTTTTTTTATAAATTTTCCAATTTCGTCGAATTTTCCAAAAAGTATAAGTGTGCTTCCGCGTCCTCTCCATGTCAAGGAGGGGGCATAAAAATTCCACTGTTTTTTATTTTCTTGGAAAAAATTAATTCATATTTTTTCGCGTTAAAGTCGAGTCGAGACTATTTTTCAACTCAATTTTTTGCACTGATCGCAAATCCGGTCTCGAATTTGCAATCGGAGCATGGGAAGACACGTTAAGCGCAAGGTCGATTCTAGGGGTTTTGATCTTTTCACGGGTGTTACAGATAAATTATGAAAGAAAATCTAATAGAGATGGAGATTTATTTTATTCCATAAGAAAATGAAACATACTATAAATATTTAAAAGATCGAGTGATTAGTTTCAAGGGTATAGGTGACCTAAAAAAGTTAATGAAAGATATTTTTAGACCCAAAGGTGGATGACATGAGTATTTTAGGCCCAAGGTGGATGTAAGATATTTTTGTATCATTTCCAATATTTCAAGGACATTTTAGGCCTTTGCCCATTTTTAATATATATTAGTTTAGTGTACGTATACTGCATGTGTGTGTCACACCACTATTATTAAATTGAATACTATAAATATTTGAAATTCTTTAATATTGTCATAAGAGTATACATTTTTTTGTATTATTCATCCGATGTTCAAAATTCTCATTGAAGTTTAACGAATTCAAATTCAGACTTAACTAACCTTATTCAGAAATAATGCTCTCTACCAAGATTTTTTTTCATACCTAGCCTACACAATTTTAAGTAAATGGAACAATAATGGATGATCGTAAATATACATTTAATTTAAATATAAAGTAAAAGGTATATTTTATGAATAATTTGTATAGTTCTAATTGTTTTATTCGGGATCAAAATATTCATATTTTGTTTAAAACAAAAAGAAGGTAAATTTGACAAACTAAATTTCATTAAATATTTTTTGAAATATATTTGTTCACAATTCTTTAAGAAAATAGTCAAATAACATAATTTTAAAAATTGGCACTTTGATTTTTTAGAAATATGAGAATAAAAAGAAAATGTCTTACAACTTCTTTGAGAGTACTAATACTTTGAATTAATAAGTTATTATTCAAATAATAAAGGAAAAAAAAATCTTGAAGTGATTCATCCTATTTACTTGAGCGTTAAAAAATTTTTTTATATTCTCTTATATTACAAATAATTTGAAAAGTATTGTCACCTCCATAAATGAACAAATAGTCGAATTTTTTGTCGATCAACTTAGATGAAAAAACCTTTACCAAACAAGCACAATATATTTTTATACATTTATAATACATTCATATTGTATACATAATTTACTTTTAAAATAAGTGCAAATTTATCATAGTACTATTGATATAAATGGTAAAGTTGTTGATATGTGACTAGGAGGTCACAGATTGAAGCCTTAGAAACAGCGTCTGGCAAAAATACAATGTGATACTGCATACAATAGACCCTTGTGGTCGGGCTCTTCCCCAAACTTTACGCATAGCGACTTAGCGAGAGTTTTAGTACATCGAATTTGTCTCCTTTTTATTGCTATAAATGGTAAACAAATAAAAAATATCAATAAAATTAGTAATTATTCATTAAATAGTATTCTCCAAAGTTCTTTTTCCTTTTCTTTATTATACGGCTAAAGACTAAATCAATCTTTTTTCATATACAACAAAGATTATACAATAACAATCAAAACATATTGACCAAAATAATTAATTTTTGCGTGAATTTCAATTTTACGGCCATGCACGATTAAGGAAAAAAAAAAGAATGCAACAAGTAGCGTACCTTTTAAGCATATTTATTTTCGTTAGAAAGAATAGTATAGTTCAAAATATATTGATTAAAATAATTAATTTTTATGTGAATTCAGATCTTAATTTCCAAATATGTGTAGCTAGTATTTGATTTAAAATTTAGATTAGATTTTGAAAATTTTCAACTTCAACTTTATGATTGAAATGGAATTTAATCAAATTTTTAATTTTGATCATCAAATATTTTTATGTTGCTGAAATTGATCTAACTTACACTCATGTGCACAACCACCATAGGTGAAGGGTGGTTTGATACACAGTACCATTCTGTCACGATCCAAAATAGATTTATGACTACGGAACTAAATAAATTTCCAAACCCAAAGATAAATACATTTAAAGTGAAAAAATCCAATAGATAAAAATCATCTTCCAAAACCTAGTGTCACGAGTGTAGAGAGCATCAAGTACATACACGAATGAATAAGTACATTACAATCTTCGAACAGAAATAAAGACCACACAATTAGGATAGAATCTAATAGAACTCGTAGCCCTTGAGTCTCTCTACATTAGATCTAGCATGACCTGATTACGCGAGAAAATCAATTATTGCGTGGGTAATCCTGACGAGAATCTGTGGGGGAGAAACTAGTAGGGATGAGTACACATAATATGTACCCAGTAGGTTTAACCGACTGAGAATCAGAAATTGAATAAACTATGAAATAATTTAGGAACGCTTTCACCTGCAACAAAAAAATTAATTCGGCATCAGTGCCGTCAATTTGTATAAAATGACGTGGATAAAGTAAGCATATAGTATTAATTATGTCAATCCAAAATAACCATAAGTAATGCAATGGTATGACATAAGATGCAATACAAGGTGAAATCAAGACTGTCGCACAGCCTGTCGTAAATAATCTCAATATATCAACTATCTTGCCACCTAACTCGTGGTCAAGGACTCATGATATTAATTTTCCTATATCAACTACCTTACCACCTAAGTGAGCGTGATCAAGAACTCATGATACGAATCACAATGTATTAACTACCTTGCCACCTAAGTGAGCGTGGTCAAGGACTCATAATACGAGTCACCATTTACAACTTCTCAAAATGTAATGACATGTAGTATGAGGATGCATACATTCAAGACACAAGTATAAAAATAATATTTCTATCAATAAGTACAACAATTATTAAAATTCTCCAAGTTAGCAATTATATGCTCACCTACTTTTATATATTTTGGGATATTGTTCTCTTCAACATTCTCCGCCATGTATTAAAAATTATAATTTCTCAATTTAGTTACGATTCTCAATATTATGCTAAAAGCACAATTTTTCAGTCATCATTTGTCTCATAATTAATACTTTTATCTATCATTGCATAAATTTTGTGAGTTATACTAGATTGTGCGATTAACTTGTAGAATTAATTTGACACAAAAATAAAGAGATTTTGAGATAAAATGAATTAAAAGTAAAAGATTATAGAAGAAAATTTAAGCAGACAGCTTAATGGATTAAAGTTAATATTATATTAATAATTAAATTATGTATGAAAAACGATTATAGCCTTCTTCCTATTCAATTGAATATTAACTGTATAACTCACGCATGTCAGACAAATTCTGTAATATCTTATTCAATCGGCATATATCGGAGCCAATAATTTAATATAGAAATATTTTAGTTAATAATTTAAGGTGATACTACTATATTATATTATTATTTAGACTACCAAAGGCTACTTTAGCTATAATATATAAAATTTTCTTACTTTTGCGGATTCCTGACTATTTTTCTCTTTGCACTAGTTTTTTTTAATTGCTTGAGAAATGTGCACTCACATGAGTACTAGACAAAGCCTTCTAAAATTATGGGGATGAATTTTTTTTTATACTTATTTTATTAATATACTCTACTTAAGATAAAGTAGAGAATATAAGAATGAAAAATGCTCTCATAGAGCAACACAAAGCTTTTTCACACAACTTCTTTTGGCTTTACACGTGATTTCTTTAAGTTGATATGTACATATTATCATCTCACTGCTTCCTTTCACTTTTACTATTCTTTCTCCTTTTGTTCATCCTTCCTCTAAGTTAAGTTGAGTTTATTTTTCTTAAGACTACACTGCTTCACAAAGGCTCCTTACATTCTCGTATAATTAGCTGAAAAGATTAATTTTATCTCTTTTGCTACAATCAAGGATTTATGACTAATATTTAGGATAATGGTAAGAAATATTATTTTCTTTTTCTTGGGTTTCGATTGTTTTATTTTACTCATCTTAGTTAGGATTTTCATGCTTTCAAAATAACTGCATACATATAATAAAAGTTTATTTACACAGATATTATATAAAAATTTTCAACCCATGTTATAATCCCAGTTCCTAAAATTTATAACATACGAATATTCAATAACTCAATCTCAATCTCAAAATAGGATAGACAAACCTACCTCAATGCCAAAATTACACAATTGGTACTTATATAGTCACTGGTCACAAAAATTCTCCTCTGTCTACTCTTCTCAATTTTATTTTTCTTTCTGCTTATAGTCTTCATACAAAATCAAGTATTTAAAGGGAAAAAAGAATGGTGCCCACAGACAATCGTAATTAGAAGACAAAACAATTGGCGGTGCCTATATCTTTTTATCTTTCTTTTTCAAGTGGACAGGTATGCATAATTAAAATAAGAGGTGGTGCAAAAAATAATTTTGTTTGCCACTTTCGATTAGACCATTACATTATCCACCACTAAAAATTATGTTCATCCTCGAACATAGGGTAAAACAAATACTTGAAGTTTTGAAAAGATGAGGATATTTAGTGCGCTGTCGGACTCTGTCTCCCAAGTTACCTCCTTCGCAGGCCGATGTCACCACTGAACCTTAACTGAAGCGATTACCTTAGTCCTGAGTCTACGAACTTGTCTATCTAGTATGGCTATTGGATCCTCGTCATACGTTAAATCTGGGCCCAACTCTACGTCGTCATAAGAAATAACATGGGATTTGTCCGGTATGTATTTTCAAAGCATAGAGAGATGGAATACTAGATGGACAATTGACAATCTAGGTTTTAAGGCCAAATCATAAGCCACCTCACCTACTCTTCTCTGAATCTCAAACAGACCAATAAATCTCGGGCTAAGCTTACCTTTTCTTCCGAACCTCATCACACCTTTCATGGGTGAAACCTTCAGCCACATATGATCTCCTACCATAAATTCCAAAGGATGAACTCTTCTATCAGTATAGCTCTTTTGCTGACTCTGGGCTGCTAACAGTCAACTCTGAATCAGGAGTACCAATTCCATAGCATCTCTAAGCAAATCAGTGCCTAATGTATTAATAGAGACTGAGTTGAACCATCTAATAGATGATCTACACCTATGCCCGTACAATGCCTCAAATGGTGTCATTTGAATACTGGAGTAATAACTGTTATTATAAGTAAACTCTGGTAAGGGCAAGTATTGATCCCATCGAGCACTACAATCAATCACACAGGTCCTAAGCATGTTCTCCAACAGCTAAATAGTCCACTCGGACTGGCCATCGATCTGGGATGAAATGCTGAGCTCATGTTTAATCATGTACCTAAACCATGCTGTAATGCTTTCCAAAAGTGGGAGGTGAACATGAAACCTCGATCCGATACAATAGCAATAGGCACCCCATGTAATCTAACAATCTCACGCATTTTAGCTAGCTGTTTCGCACTGTGATTAGTCTTCACGGGGATGAAGTGAGCTGATTTGGTCAACCTATTTACAATTACCCAAACTTAGTCAAACTTATCAAATGTCACGGGTAATCCAGTCATAAAATCCATAGTAATACACTCCCACTTTCACTCAGGTATAGAAATTCTCTGCATCGGACCTCCTGGTTTTTGATGCTCAGCCTTAACTTGCAGGCAATTCAGACACTTAGCCACAAACTCTGCAATGTCCCTTTTCGTCCCACACCACCAATAATGTTGCTTTAGGTCATGAAATATTTTTGCCACACCTGGATGAATGGAATACTTAGCACAATGAGCTTCTTCTAATATCAAGCGAACCCAATCACCTACCTTAAGTACGTAAACGAGTCCATTAATCCTTAACAGTCCCTTAGAATCAAAAGAAGCTGACCTAGCTTCGTCTCTCAACACTTTGTCCCGAATCACACATAATTTATTATCATCAAACCGGTGAGTACGAATCTAATCCATCAATGTAGTCCTAGCCTCAATGGACGTCAACATACTATGAGGTAAGGAGATGTCAAGTCTGACCAACTGTCTAGCCAAAGACTGAACCTCCAAAGCTAAAGTCCTCTCCTCCGCCCTAAAAAATGTCAAACTACCTATGCTAGAAGGCTTATGGCTCAAAGGTCAACTACTACATTAGCCTTACCAGGGTGACGAAGGATAGAGACATCATAGTCATTTAGCAACTCCAATCACCTACATTGCCTCATGTTCAAATTGGCTTGAGAGAAAATATACTGAAGGCTACGATGATCAGTGTAGATCTCACAATGCACCCCATAAAGATAGTGCCGCCATAACTTTAACACGAATGCTACTGCAGCTAACTTAAGATCATGGGTAGGGTAGTTTCTCTCGTGAACCTTCAGTTGTCGAGAAGCATAGGCTATAACCCTCCCCTTCTGCATCAATGCTCCACTTAGGCCTACACCAGGAGTGTCACGATAAATGACGAAGGGCATGCCCTCTTCAAGTAAGGCTAGGATAAGAGCTGATTTCAATACCTTCTTAAGCTTTTGGAAGCTTGCCTCGCACTCATCAGTCCATAAAAATGTTACATCCTTCTGAGCAAGCCTAGTCATAAGGGCTCCGATAGAGGAGAACCCTTGAACAAATAGACGGTAATAGCCTGCTAGTCCAAGAAAACTACATATTCAGTTACTAAAGTGGGTCTCGCCCAATCACGAACCGTTGCAACCTTGGCTGGGTCAACCATAATGTCATCCTTAATCACCACATGACCTAAGAAAGCTACAGACTCCAGCCAAAATTAGCACTTAGAGAACTTAGCATAAAATTTCTCTTCATGCAATATTTGGGATGAATTTCTTTTATATACTTATTTTATTAATATACTCTACATAAGATAAAGTAGAGAATATAAGAATGAAAAATGCTCTCACAGAGGACCACAAAGCTTTTTCACACAACTTCTTTTGGCCTTACACGTGGTTTCTTTAAGTTGATATATACATATTATTATCCCATTGCTTCCTTTCACTTTCACTATTCTTTCTCCTTTTATTTCTCCTTCCTCTAAGTTAAGTTGAGTTTATTTTGCTCAAGACTGCACTGCTTCACAAAGGCTTCCTACCTTCTTGTATAGTTAGCTGAAAAGGTTAGTTTTATCTATTTTGCCACAATCAAGGATTTATGACTATGTTTAGGATAATGGTAAGAAATATTATTTTCTTTTTCTTAGATTTCAATTGTTTTATTTTATTCATCTTAGTTAGGATTTTTATGCTTTTCAAAATAACTGCATACATATAATAAAAGTTTTACCACACGGATATTATACTAAAATTTCAGCACATGTTACAATCTTAGTTCCTAAGATTTATAACATACGAATATTCAATAACTCAATCCCAATCTCAAAGAAGGATAGGCAAACCTACCTCAACGCCAAAACTATACAATTGGTACTTATATAGTCACTGGTCACAAAAATTCTCCTCTGTCTACTCTTCTCAATTTTATTTTTCTTTCTGCTTATAGTCTTCAAACGGAACCAAGTATTTAAAGGGAAAAAAGAATTGTGCCTCATAATTAGAAAAGAGACAATCGTAATTGGAAGACAAAACAATTGGTAGTGTCTATGTCTTTTTAAATTTTCTTTTTCAAGTGGACAGGTGACCCTATGCATAACTGAGACAAGATGTGGCGTCAAAAATAATTTTGTTTGCCACTTCCGATTAGACCATTACACGTTCCCCCCAAAAAAGTGTTGTAAGTAGTTTAAATTTTGCCGATTATGAGTGTATATTTAATTTAATTTGCACATTCTTGACACAATTGAGAAAAAAATCGCTCTTCTTGTTAATTTCTTGACTCCAATATTGCTTTTATTCACAAAATTTGAATAAAATAAAATGCATGTTCAAACACAACTTTAAATTTCAAAAATTATACTTTTAAAAACTTAAATTTTTAAATTTTAGCTTTAGAATTTATGATCAAACGATAGTATAATATTTAAAAAATATTTGGTAAAAAAAGAATAAAAATATTTTATCATTTTAAACACATCTTGATTCCACGTTAATATTGATAACATCATAACTTTTTGACCTAGCTTCTAAACCCCTCCTCTATGAGTAGCATAGCAAAATAAAGTAAATTTCATTGGCATGTGGCTTCATATGAGAACAAATTTGGCCTTTTCTAAGACATAAATAATATAGGTCAATTGGAATATAATTGTCACTCTCAAGTACCTTTATAATTTATTTGAAGAGTTAAAGAACATTGGAATCTTCGTAAAAAGAGCAATTGGGTCGGCCATCCCCTCAACCATTAAATCCAAATTATATTCTTGTTTGTAAAAAGTAATAAATTCAGTATAATTTTATAAATGAATTTAAAAGTGAAGTATATATAAATTTTTTTTTAAAAAAAATTATAAAATAAAAAATTATTTTTAATAGACTTTTTGCTCAAATAAAATATTTTTAATAATGTAAAAGAAATGTAAAATTAATTAAAAAAAAAGTAAAGTTATCTAAATAAGAAGAAACAACAACAATAAGAATACTAATAGGATCAAGAATGAGACAACATTGGCATAGTAACTTTTTCTTTTTAAAAAAAAGCTAAAATATTTTATGTCAAAAATGTAATTGAAGTCATTTTGTCATAAAGATAATATTAACTTTTTAACAAAGAATGGTTAGTTACTGAGATTCACTAACCATTTGGCCATAAATTTTGAAAGTATATTTTAGAATATTCTATTCAATAATACACATTCGTTGATATCATTAGTCCATAATCTATTAGGGGACATATCTATCTATGTACCTGTTCCGACTCGTGAGGCCCGTCCCCTGTATAACTAATGTCACATGCCACAACTCGTGTGGCTCATCCCCTATTATGAATCAGTGTTGCATGCCACAGCTCGTGTGATCCATTTTCTAATTTATATCAATGCCATTTGTGACGGTTTATATGGCCTGTTCTCTATTTCATATCGTATCAGTAGAACTCAGTCAAGAATGTACAACAAGAACATATTCATATGTTGTAATGATGAGAAGTACATGCAAGAGTCCACATTACAACAATATATCAATTCAAGTTGAATATCACAAAATATACAAGGTATAATGATTCATCTGTTCCAAGCTTATAGGCAATCCTCTAACGCACAAGTGAAACCTAATAATAATATCTCTAATATTTTTAGGAACAAGTGCAACATGATCCACAATCCACATTTGTATATCACAAGGGATTCTCAACATCAAATCACAAATCAATACTTATCAATCTCTAATATTCACTTTCACATCATAAAGAAAATTCACAATTAAATAAAATTTTCACAATTTACCAAGTTCAATTTAGTCAATCATCAATTATCCAATCATTCTAAATCTCAAACAAAAGAAATATATTGTTCAAGTAAACCTAACAAGTTTCAAGAATCCATTTACCTCAATCAATATCTAAATCAAGCAAATACTGGAGCTTTTGCTCCCGAATTCGCACCCGAAATATCGCAATCTAGTCAAATATGGATTCACAATCTCAATACAAAGCCAATGACACTAAAATCAAGTAACTCAGGGGTGAAAAGGATAAAATGATCCAAAAATCTCATACTGAAAAAGGTTCACGAAGTTTGAAAGCTCTTACATGAAAATATTCCCCAAGTAATAAGGAATCTAACAGTATTAATCATTTCGAAAAAAGGAGTCAAAATAAACTCACAATCACCATTTTTCAATCAAAAGACAATGTCGAAGAAACCTCAATTTCTCCAATTAAAATCCTCAATTTATGTTAAAATCACAAATTAATTAATGAGAATTGAATAAATAAGTTAGAAATAGATTATCCAAAGGCCTTTACTTGAAAACTCTTGAAAATCTCCCCAAAACAAAGCTTTAGAATATTAAAAATGATGGAAACATGATGAAACCCGACATTTTACAAATTAGAAATTGTTTCAGGTAAACAAGACTCTGCGAACATGGAGAAGTCTCCGTGAATGCGGATCACACTCTGGCCAAGCCTCCGCGAATGCTGGAAATACCCGCGAGCACATAGTGTAAAGAGGTTAAGCCTCTGCGAACACGGAAAACAATTCCGCCAACGAGGAACATTATCCCGATTGTACCTAATTGTAGTCCAAACAACAATTTCAAATCTCGGAATCTCGGGGTTCCTACAGAGCCCTATATACACAAATTAGATATGTAACTCTACCAAAAATGATGTTCTAGACTCAATGAAATTACATGAATTCGGTTGCAAGATCTTCTTGACCTAGAACCCAATAAAGCTCATCAACACTAACTAAAAACTCAAATAGACAAAATGACCTCGAAAATTCCAAAAATTACAATGAGATCATTTTCCGCATTACTTTCACCATTCGAAATCACTGGAACTGTCAGAATTCTGATTAGAGGCTGTGAATGCCAAATGTTGACCAAAGTCAAATGATGATTCGAATTCAACTGAAAACTGCAACTTTGGATCCAATATGTTCGTTTTAACTCCAAATTCAGTTCCGACAATTCTCCTAAAATCAAATTTCACATTTCGAGACTAATGGAATCAATGAAATTGTATTCCAACAATCAAAACTCAAGATAACCTCAAAACTCAAAATTTCAAATTTTAAACCTTTCAAAACTCTTTCTTTAGTAAAATTTTAAAATTTTTACAAGGTTTTCGAGGTTCGACTATTAAACTCATTCAAAAATAATTCAAAGTAACTTTGAGAAAGGATAAAATGATAATTTGATTGAAAATACCAAAAGTAACATTTAAAACCTCAAAAACCCACCCCAAAAAACACATTTGAAAATACTATGCAAAACACACAGCAGCACATAAAGCAAACACAATCAAATAAATCGAATGAGACAGAAGAAGTAAATTATTGGGACCGCGTTATCTTTATTAAGCCATTTTCTTGCCCATTTTCATCTTGAATTCTCAGTCAACCTTCGTTGTTGGCCCCTATTTTATATATATGTTTAAAATGTCTTATTTCCATAATTTTTTTAATCTTAATTATTATGTATTTATTTTTTACACTCCTTTATTATCAACTATATATCAAAACATATTTGACCAATCAATTGTTTCATTTTTCTACTTGAAGATGGTAACATTTCAAAAAGGAAAGGAAACAATAGATAATTGAAGTATATTTTGGATAAATAGTTCGTGATAGTTCATGTTTCATGGTGGAGCCAAAATTTTCATTAAGGAGATTTAAAATGTAAAAAAGTAAACACGTGAAAAAATCGATAAGGATTTAATATCTACTTTATATACATTAAAAATTATTTTAATCATATGTAAACAACATAAATTTCTACCGAAAAGAATTTGATGAACTCATTGAACCTTTACTGGCTTTGAACCTGTCCAGATTAGAAAAAGATATGCCCTCAAATTCACAAAATTGTCTAGGTATGCTCCTTCTTTGGTGGCCGATCTTAGAGCTTTCAAGAACAAGTTCTTTATCGACCTTGACTGCTCAACCTGAGAGCGGACAACTAACATGTCCCACTAATTGATCAAAGGTTTTATGACCAGCCTATGACCCCTAAATATCGAAAACGACCTTAGGATAATCTCATAGTTCCTATGGGGTATAGATAAGGGGTCACATGACAATTCAAATAACAAATTTTAAAATATATGATAATTTTTAAATGTAGCTTTAATCATTAACCCCTATATATACCATCCTTTCTCCCCTAAAAGGATCCCATAACTTGTATTTCCCCCTTCTTTTCCTTTCCACATCTCTTTCTTTCCCTTCAAAGAAACGACAAAACTTTCTTGAACAAAATAAAACACACACACACACAACAATTTACATCTCTTAAGAAAATGAGAACTCCTTTTTTCTCATCATCAAAATCCTCTTCGGACAATTATTCATCATCCACCTCTCATCACTCTTTTTGTGAATCTTTATTGGAAGAAACAATACAAAATTCTCAATCAATTATCAAGAAATGGGATCTCGACTCTTCCTCGGTCTCTACCTCTACCTCTTATAACAGAGTCACCAATCTCTTTCGCGACAATCCTTTAGAAGCCAAATACCTTCTCGAATCCGTTAACGACTTACAACATGTGATGCAATTTGTTATAAAAGACACTTCGACGTCTAAACTCCTCGTTCGAGCTCATAACCTCATTCAAACTGCCATTGAGAGACTCCAGAAAGAATTCAAGACCATTTTATCAGGTAGTAGCTACTTTCTTGATCCTGAATCAGTGTCGTCATCAAAGGGTTCAAGATCATCCATTGAAGACGAAGTTTCAGAATTTGTCATGGCTGATTTGAAATCCATTGCTAATTGTATGATTGGAGCTGGATATGGAAGAGAATGCATAAAATTATACAAAACTCATCGAAAATCGTTCATTGATGAGACTCTGTATTACCTGGGAATTGAGAAATTGAACTCTTCCCGAGTTCAGAAAATGGATTGGGAATCAATTGAGATGAAAATCAAGAATTGGTTGAGTTCAGTGAAGATTGCTGTCAATGCTCTGTTTCGCGGAGAACGGATTCTCTGCGATTACGTCTTCTCCTCCTCCGAAATCATCAGGGAATCGTGCTTCGCGGAGATTGCCAACGATGGTGCTCTGGCTCTGTTCGTGTTCCCGGAGATGGTGATGAAATACAAGAAGAAGTTGTCACCAGAGAAAATTTTTAGAGTTCTGGATGTTTATGGAGTTATTTGCGAGCTCTGGGTTGAGCTCGAATCCATATTCACCTCTGATTCAACGGCGGTTGTCAAAGCTCAGGCAATGGCATCAGTGGGTAAGCTTGGTGATGCCGCCAGAGCTATGTTGTCTGAGTTTGAAACCGCCCTTCACAAAGATTCCTCCAAGGTGGTGCCACGTGGTGGGATTCACCCATTGACACGTTACGTCATGAACTATCTTGTTTTCCTTGGTGACTATAGTGAGGCAATATCTAATATAATCGTTGATTACTCACCCATGTCAACACAAATGGTGTCAGAGTCTTGCTACTTGAGTCCAACATCGGCTGACGGGGACTCTCCATCTCCCCCCATCGTAGTACGGATCGCATGGATCGTACTTGTCCTTTTATGTAAACTCGACGGCAAAGCGCAACTGTACAAGGACGTGGCGTTGTCCTATTTGTTCCTAGCAAACAACTTAAACTACGTCGTTTTGAAGGTTCAAGAATCAAACTTGAAGCTCCTATTGGGGTCCGAATGGATTTCGAAACACGAAATGAAGGTGAAAGAGTACGTGTCCAAGTACGAGAGGATGGGTTGGAGCAAAGTAGTTACATCAATACCCGAAAATCCGACTTCATCGACGGATGTGAAGGAATGCTTCATCAAATTCAATTCGAGTTTTGAGGAAGTGTATCGGAAACAAAGTACATGGGTCATACCTGACTCGAAACTTCGAGACTACGTTAAAATATCACTGGCTAGTAAGATCGTTTTGATATACCAAGTGTTTTACGAGATGTATCAAGGAGAATTGGCGCGGCACGACACCAAAATAGAGTCAATTGTCCGATTTGCCCCTGAAGATTTACAAAATTACTTGTCGGATTTGTTTCACAGTGATAGTGTTTCGGATTCGAGTATCGGGTGGAGCGGGTCGTATTCGCCGTCCGTGTTAACATCAACATCACAAGGTCGATAACTTATGTGCATTTGAATTTTATGAAATAAAAGAGTTTGTGTAGATAAAACCAAAATAAGAAATGATTTGTTAATTGATTTGTATGTATTTGTGGAGAGAAACGTTATACTGAATGGAACAGATTAACTAAACCAAATATATAAATTAATTTGTTTTTAAAGATTTGGATGTTTTCATTTGTTGTATTAAGTTTTATTTTTTATTTTAGAAGCAATGGTTGTAAATGGATGAGTAGAACGGTTGACTAATTCCAAATAAAGTTTGGACAGCTCGTTCTAATAAATGTTATTTTCGATGGCAAAAAATGAACGTTGCAACTAGGAAGGAAGAAAGGTGTTTCAAAAATGGTTCTCCTTCCGTTCTCTCATTTATATGAGTCATTTTTCTTTTTAGTCGGTCTCAAAAGAATAAAATAGTTTCACTATAAAATATTTAATAAAATAATTTATGATTACACAAATATATGTAATTTATTTTAGATCACATATTTCATAAGCATTTTTTTCTTTTACTACGTGTCAAATCAAACTAACTCATATAAAATGAAATAGAGGGAGTCATGAAATTTGGCATTGGCATGCTAGTCGTAAAATAACATATTTTTATATTAATAATAATTTAATTTTATAATATTTATTTTATTTGTAACACCCTCAAAAATTATCAAAATGCCCCTAGAAGATAATCGTGCCCATAACATATCTTCCCCAGCTCGGATGAAAAATCCGAGTCTGAATTTGCAATCAGCATGAAAAAATGGATGGGAGAGTGGCCTCAACCCGATTTTAAAGCAATCGGGTAAAAAAATAATATTTGATAATAAAATGCGAACTAGTGAGAGTGCGCGATGGCTCCACGACGCGGACTCATCGCGGACTAACACTTAGTTTTGTTTCAAACATTTTCTAGGAGATTTCAGAGAATTTTCAGTGAAAAATACCAAAAAAAATAAGCGGCCCACGTCGTGGACCCTGCATGACTTTTTTTGAACTTCGTGAGGGGCATCCTAGATCTTTCCAAACCCCTCCTAAACTTAATATATGACCAAAATAGGTTATTTTAATCATAAAAATAGTTTAAAACTCATCATTAAGCCGTTCCAAATCTCTGAAAAAGACCTAGGGCTAAAAGAGAAGAGCGAGGAGTTGAAGATTTCACGTCAAATTCGTGCCAAATTGATTGACTACCTTCATTCAAGGTATGTAACGCTAAACTTAAAGCATGAGATTATTCTCTCATGTGTCTCATAGATGGTCTTAGATGAGAGTTGAAAGTTTTTTAGTCTACATCCATGATTTCTTGAATTATTATCTTGAATTAATTCTTGAATTAAGTTTCTACAATATTAATGAGCTCCTATATATGATCTTTTTGAAGTTGAGTAATTGTTTGGATATGTGTTCGTGTTTTCATTCACATGAACCCTAATTGGAGACCATGATTTTTTTTTATGCTTTATTCTTAAAAACTGAGATTTGACAGTCATACTGTGCATGCTAATACCGATAATTTCTTTAGCACATTTTATTGGATTTCATGAATATAACTTTTGAGCATGAATAGTGATTTGGGAAAGAAGTTTTGATGGCATGCAAAGATTATTTTTGAAAGATGAGCATTTCTTTTAGAAAACACTTGACATTCTAATGAGTTTGAATTGGATTGATCATTGAGTCTAGATATTTTGAGTACACGATGATAACAATGTAAATATACTTTTTGTAATAATTTCATTGATAGATGATGGTGATAGATGAGTCTTAAAGAAGATATATTGATAGATAATTTTGCA
>JAOTQJ010000096.1:514668-526037 GCA_025642045.1 Solanum sejunctum
ATCATAAGTATATTATGTTATATCATTAATGTTCTTCCTTAAGGGTGGAAGTTGAAATCATTATGTATATTTGTTTATTGGTTAAAATAAATAAAGGAAATAAGTACTTAGTAGTGGCAATATTTAATGAATAGGGGTGGTTGGATAATGAGGTGTAATATTGTAGCATTAGTGACAATTGCTCATAATTTATATATACCAAATATAATATTATTCTTTAAGTTGTGATAATTAAAACTATATTATTTGGAAGATTTAAGATTAAATTCTAGACTTGAAATTTTAGAAATTAATAACAGAATTGGTTGGTCTTTGGGTCTAGGCTAGACATATAGTAATATCGATATTGTGAGTTTTGAAATCTTATGGTGATAATTTATTGGACTAGATCGTAGTGCTACGGATTCTATTCAAAAAGGAAAGACTAAAGTGTTTCATTGATCGTGATTTGACTAAGGTAAGTGGACTTTCAAAACTTTATAATTCTCGTAGAATTCTCAAATTTTTTTTCTCCTATGTATGATACGTGAAATATCTTAATAGTATGAAAAATGAAATGATTACAAATGTAAACGTGAGTCAGCATGTTATTATGGTACTTGAATTGATAAATGTGATTAAGTGATGAGAATTCTATATTTTTAATATATATATTGTTGTGGTTGGAGATAATCAGTGGATTTGTCTGTGAAATTCATATCATGTTCAGTCATTCCATGACATGCATATTTGCATTGATTCCAGATATTGATATGAGTGAGATAAAAAATATTAGGACCGAAGTCTTTACCGGTCGAGATATGATGCCGAGGTCTTTGCCGGCGAAATTACGATGTTGAAAACTTTGTGATGATATTGTGATGCCGAGATTTTTGCTGGCGATGATGTGATGTTGTTTGCCGGCGATTATTGCATAAGCATTACATTTCACCCTTGCATATTATTGCACAGCATGATGTTATTCTTATGATTGATTGTGCTATCATTTTTTGCCTGTGCTTTGGAATTGTGATATGGTGAAATACCATCTTTATTATGTATTATGTATTGCTGGGTTGGAATAACTTTCTGTGCAGGTTGTAGTCGTAGAAATCGATTGGGATGAAAGGAGTGTGTATTCTATTAGACTTCCTTTGATTCGTTAATTGACTTGCTGGGTACCGCATGGTATTTGGTACTCACCCCTTGCTTCTAAACTTGTGTAGGTTGTGAGCCCGAACAGTGAATAGTATTTTCCTTGATCCTCCGAGGCTTCCCAGGAGACGTAGAGAGGTAGTTATTGACATCTGGCTGATTCTCTTGTTTCTATTTCTACTGTACTTGTTCTATTCGAGAAAAAGGACAATTTGAACTTGTATTTCTTTGATTTTCTATATGTTAGTGGCTTGTACGCGTGACAATCAATCCTTGGGTGGTATTTAAGTTTATGAAAATTCTCAACTTTAGTTATCTACTCTAGTTAATTACTTTCGCTACATGTTTATTATCCCTTTAAGTTAAAGGTTGACTTGTTCTGGTGGGATTTAGTAAATACTATCATGCCAATTTTTGGATGTGACACTGATTTTGCTTGGCCTGCAGTTCTTCTCAATATGACCCATCCTTCTACAAAATCTACACTGAATAGATGGTTTTCCTTTGAACTAGCAATCCTTTTCTTAATGATTGGTTCTTTTACAATGGCTGCAAGATGGAAACTTCCCTTTCTTTGAAGGTTCTTTTCATATTTTTTCTTTTCCTACTTTATCTTTTTGCATTCTTCTGTTGTCCTTCACAAGCTGCTTGCCTTTATGTTGTGATTGAAATGCCACTTCAGTTACTTCTTCATCTCTTATAGTTGATCGTTGTTCTTGAGCTTGTAACTTGCTGATCAACTCTGCTACAGATAGAGTTTTCATATCACAAGATTCCTCCATTGCTGAAATCTTGGACTCAAACTTTGCTGGTAAGCTTATCATCATCTTCTCCACCACCTTTGAATCTGAAAAAATTTCTCCAAACAATCTTATTTTGTTCACAATCTCCATAAGTTTGGCAAAATACTCTTCATAGTATCTCCATTTTTCATCCTTAACATCTCAAATTCTCTTTTGAGAGTCAAGAGTTTGACGGTCTTCACTCGATCACTTCCATTGAATTCCTCTTTCAGCTTCTCCCATACTTGTTTAGATGTTTCACAAGCCATTATTCTTGTGAAAGTCACTGAAATTGCTGAATGAAGACATGTGAAGGCCTTTGGTTTCCTTGACTTCGCATCTTCATAAATCTTCATTTGTGCTATAGTTGGATTTGGTCCAAGTGGAGTAGGATTATCTTTGTTGGGTATGCAAACTCCTCCTACATCGGTAGAAGAGAAGAAAATGAAGATATAGGTTCAACGTAAACCATTAGTATGAGGCCTTTTGGGAGATTCTCAAAAACAAATCCGTGAGGACTTGGTCCAAAACAAACAATATCATACTAATGCGGGGTTGGGTTACGGGTGTACGCAGTCCCTACAAGTGGTATCAGAGCATAGGTTCAGAAGATAGGAGTGATGGATCGATGTGTGTAGAGTCACTGGTGTGGTATTAGGACTAAAGATTTTCTGTCATGTGATGGTACAGACAGCGTGTCCCATTGGGCAATAACGATAGTGCAAGATGATTTGACGGATCAGATGGTGTAACCTAGCGATTCAGTGCAAGATGATTTGGTGGATCAGATGGTGTAATCTATCGATGTGGAGGTCTGAGGTAATGTCTTATATTGAAAGTCTTCCGGATAAGATGGTCGGGCCACGTGTCCAGCAGGTTGTTGCGGCGATACAAGATGGTGGTAGATTTGAAATGATAATCACTGGAGGGGAGGATCAGATGGTATAACCTAGCGATGTGGTAGTCTGCGGTAATGCCTTATGTCGAAAGTCTTCCCGACAGAATGGTCGAGCGGCGTATCCCGCAGGTTGTTGCGGTGGTACAAGATGGTAATAGATTCGAAATGATAATCGCTGGAAGGAAGATCATGAGATTGTGTGGTCAGAGTTTGAGGGGAGGTTTGTTGGGTATGCAAACTCCTCTCACATTGGTAGAAGATAAGAAAATAAACCTATTTAAATAGGTTCAACCTAACCCATTAGTATGGGGTCTTTTGGGAGATGCCCAAAAATAAATCTGTAAGGGCTTGGCCCAAAGTGAATAATATCATACTAATGCGGTGTTAGGGTACGAGTGCGCGCAGTCCCTACAATCTTGACCTTCAATTGTTTTCCATAAGCTAAGAGCTTTGAGATAAGCCTTCATCTTAATCACCCATGTGTGATAATTTTCTTCTGTAAACATAGGAGGACCTGCACCCAAGAAGCTTCTGGCATAGAAAACCTTAATATTTGCCTTCACAGATCCCTCAAGAAGAAAGGATTTGATACCACTGATGGAATTTAGAAAATTTTTAATAATAAGAAGAAGGTGCAACAGTTATAGTAGAAAAGAAGAGGACCTGCACCCAAGAAGCTGTTGGCATAGAGAACCTTAATATTTGCCTTCACAGATCCCTCAAAAAGAAAGGCTCTGATACCACTGATGGAATTCAGAAAATTTTTAATAATAAGAAGAAGCTGCAACAGTTATAGCAGAAAAGAAGAGAATTCAGCAGTTAGGAGAAATACAGACAACAGAAAGCTTTTCTTATTGTTAATGCATTACAAAGCGTTCTAGAAAGGCTCTGATACCATTGATGAAATTCAAAAAAAATTTAATAATAAGAAGAAGGTGCAACAGTTACAGCAGAAAAGAAGAGAATTTAATAGTTAGAAGAAAAATTTTGCAGACAGCAGAAAGTTTTTTTATTGTTAATGCATTAAAAAACATCCACACATGCAACTTTATAAGATTTTTAGAAAGTAAGAAAACACACTTTTCACAAAAGAAGGGGCACCATTCCTTTTACAACCAAACATAATTATTTAAAAGAAATATTATTAAACTAAAAATAATGTTAGAAAAATCTCATTTACTAACAATTATGTGGTGTAAGCTTGAAATTGTCTTTGTCTGGATGGTTGTTAACTATTGTTTCAGAATGTATTGTATTATATTTTTTTTATTGTATTGTATTGGATTATACTGTATTGTTTCAATGAACACAATATTTGCATAGATGGGGAGGGTAGGCAAAATAATATGTCAAGCATAAAAACAGAAACAATATTTGTAGTGACACCTTTTATTTTCTTGAATATTAAATTTGCAAAATTGTTTCAAGCTATGACTTTTTATATATGTTTTTTTATGCAATTTCTTGTATGGTTTTTCTTAAACTTTTCCTCTTCATTTTACTTTTCATTTGACTAGTGAAAGTTACAGTTAGGAAAAGAGAATCACGAAGAAAGAGCTGAAGAGAAAGCAAATATTTCATCAGTATGTTATTTGACAGATTGAAGTATTGAAACGTTTTGAAAATTTGATGTTATTTTCTGCTCTTTGCAAGAATATTGTTAATGTGCTGGATTTCCTACAGAGATTAAGGAAAATCTAGGAGCTCTTGATGAGGATCAAGTTGAAAAGCTGAAATTGGAGCTGGCATTTATTTGTGCGCACCTCCAGCTTTCTTATTCCAATTTGGAGACCTCTCCAGATATCATTAGAGAATATCTGATTCATCTAAAAGAGCACATGGCAAATATTAATACCACCAGCATTTCAGGAGCTTAAAATATTCACATCATGATAGAGTTTCTGTTAGTTATTTTTCTGATATGTCCAAGGACTTTATTCATCATGACAAATTATTTGATCTTTTGATGCGAGTTTGTTCACTTATCAGGGAGGTATCAACTCTTGTTTGGGACTTAGAAGAGAAATTAAGGAACAAAAAGAGTACCGATGAAACAAATCGTACAACCGTAGAGTTTCTGAAAAATATTGAACTCCTCAAGGAAGATCTCAAACATATTTGTCTGAAAGCCCCAGACTCATCTCAATGTTGCTTCCCCATGAAGGATGGACTTCTCTTCATGCATCTTCTACACATACACTTAAATGATTTGTTACATTCTTATTCAACTGCTTTGATAAAAGAAGAAATTGAGTTGGTGAAACAAGACCTTGAATTCATAAGATTGTTCTTAGTGAATTTTGAGCAAGGATTGTATAAAGATCTCGGGGTATATGTTCTTGAGGAAAAATGTCATTGATTTGATTATTTTTTGAGATAATGTCTCTTACATCTTATTTTCTCACTTCCCCTCCCCTTATCATAAAAAGATCAAGTTTATGAAAGAAGATATCTCCAATATACTTGAGAAGATTCCCACGAGCAGGAGCCTCGTTGTTGTAAACTCTCCAAAGAAGCCAGTTGAAAGCAAGTCATTGATAACTGATAAAATAACTATAGGTTTTGAAGAGGAGACGCACTAGATAATTAGGAAGCTCACCAGTGGAATAGCAGATCTAGATGTCATTTCAATAATTGGTATGCCGGGTTTGGGCAAAACAACTTTGGCATACAAAGTATACAATGTTATGTCAGTTTCTAGTCATTTTGAATTCGTGCATGGTACACAGTTGGCCAAGAATATGACAAAAATAAGTTGTTAGTGGAACTTTTTAATCGAGTTACTGTCTTGGATTTGCAGTTCATTGAGGATACTGATGTTGTCGATATGCTACGGAGATAACTGTATGGAAAGAGGTACCTTATTGTCTTAGATGATTTGTGGGATATCACAACATGGGATGAGTTAACAAGACCTTTTCCTAATGTTATGAAAGGAAGTAGAATTATTTTGACAACTCGAAAGAGGGAAGTGGCTTTGCATGGGAAGCTCTACACTGATCCTCTTGACCTTCGATTGCTAAGACCAAAAGAAAGTTGGGAATTACTTGAGAGAAGAGCATTTGGAATGGAGAGTTGCCCCGATGAACTATTTGATGTTGGAAAATAAAAAGCACAAAAGTGTAAAGGCCTTCCTTTGGTGGTAGATCTGATTGTTGGAGTCATAGCAAGAAAGGAAAAGAATAAAACTATGTGGCTTGAAGTTCGAAACAATTTGAGTTCCTTTATTTTCAACATTGAAGTGGATGTGATCAATGTTATATTATCTGTTTCTATTCAAATAAGAAAAAGCTATTTTGGTAAACACCTGTATTTTTTGAGGATAAATGGAGACAAGCTAGAAAACAGTCTTTTGGATGCATTTCACCTAAGACACTTTAGAATTCTTAGAGTGTTGCAGATGAGTTCCTCTTTTATCATGGTGAAAGATTCTTTGCTTAACCAAATATGTATGTTGAATCATTTGAGGTTCTTAGACTTTGGGACACAAATCTCTGCCGGCTTCCTTATCAAACCTCTGTGGAATCTAGAAACCCTATCAGTATCTAATGAAGGATCAACCTTGGTATTATCACCTGGTTTTTGGGGTCTTGTCAAGTTGTGAGTACTATCCATATGTAGTTGTTGTTTCTTTGATTCGGATATAGATGAATCAATACTGATAGCGGAGGACACAAAGTTAGAGAAGTTGAGAAGTTTGGAGAATCTCAAGCTTTCCTATTCAAAAGACACCGAGGGTATTTTCGGAAGGCTTCCCAATCTTCAAGAGCTTGTACTTGGTCTCATAGGATTATTCGACAGAGCAACATTGGTTCCCAAAATTGGATTTCCTAACTGAATTAGTAGAACTAAGAGTAAGTTTTGATAGTTCAAACACAAATGACAGTATATCCTCTGCAGTGACAAATTGGTCATGGGATTTTCACTTACCTTTGAATTTAAAAATATTGTGGTTGTTTCGCTTTCCTCTAGCACCCGATGCACTATCAATCTTAAATAGTTGTACCTTTGTTATGCAACCATTCAGGGGAGAGAATGGATCATGGTGGAGAAAGACACCTTTGAGAATATCAAATATTTAGAGTTGCATGGAGTGAATCTTGCCACGTGGGAGATTGGAGAGGAATTCTTTCCCGCGCTTGAGAAATTAAAACTCTGTAGATGTTGTAAGCTTGAGGAGATTTTGCCTAGTTTCGGGGATGTTTGTACACTGAAAATTATCAAACTTGTAGATAGCCTTCAACTTGAAGATTCCGCTAAGAACATTAAGGAATATGCTGAAGATATGAGGGGTGGGAACGAGCTTCAAGTCATTGGACAGAATAATGTCTCGTTATTCAAGTAGCTCTTAAGAATTATGTGTGAAATAGGGTGTTCCCCATTCTTTTGTTGTTCTGATTCTTGTAGTCTAAATTGACATGTCTACAATGTGTTAGATGAAAACCATTTGATGTTTAACTTGGCCTGAAGTATCTCGAAAATGACTTTTTATATATCTGCAGAATTATTTCCTTCTATGACCTTGTTAAGGTTTTATACATCAAACCCTTTATCGGAAAGTAGAATCATGGAAAGAGGAAAGAAAATGAAGGAGAAAGAGATGAGGAGGAAGAAAACGGTATGTCATGCATATAAAATGTGACAGATGTTATTCAGAAGTTCATAATTTGAAGCATAACTCTTCCCTGTTGGCCCAGCTCAGTAAAATTCGCAGAATTCGTTGATAATTAGAAAGGTTGGCAACCTCTGTACGATATGCAATTTCTCAAGCCAGAATTCCTTGAAGAAAAAACAAGTTTAATTTGATTACTTATTGTTGCTGAAAGAAGTAATCCAAATGTACAAGAGCCACTAGCTATAGAAGCATTAAAATAGTTAATTTTGGATACTAAACTTGTAACCGATAAAATAATTTAATGAGGTAAAGTTTGAGCAGTCACTAAGGTGACAAGCACATGTGGAGGGTGATTTCAAGCTCAACCTTTCTCCTTCATAACCCTCTATGTTGGAACATAATGAATTTTTGATTGAAGAATCAACAGCAATTACGGCTATAACTACAATGTTGTTTCCTGCTATGACTTTTTATGCATCAGAACTTGAAAGGAAATTACAAATATGGAAAAAAGAAAAGATAATAATGGAAGCAAAATATATTAACATTAATCTTGTCCTAACACTGGTTTCATTTCCTTTACTGTATAGCCATTGAAATTTCTTTGTAAGCTTTTTGGGTACATGATTATGAGTATTATCTCTGTTTTTTTAAATCTTTCAACAAGTTATCATGAATCGTCATCATCTGATTCATTACAACTTTCTCTTGCTTTGGTTCTTGTCTTGATTTGTTCCTTCCTGAGTTGTTTGCATTCGATTGTATTCATCAGCTCCACTTTTTGACCGTGAAGTTCTCCTCAAATTTTTCTTTCTTTTCTCGTCTTAGGAACAGTCTTGGAGGTGGCAGTCTTTGTTGGCACATTCGCAGATAACGTCCCAGGTCTAGTAGCCGATGGTCCTTCTTCAAGATTTTGTGGGGCAACCATTGAGTAAGATTCTTTACAGGTTCTCATATGTTATGTCCAAAACAAATGAAATGAATATGATAGATAAGGTGTAATGGAGGAATAAATGATGTGCGCAACTAAATGCACACCAACGTGCATATTGCTGCCATCAGACACTTTCTTGCCCTTAAATGATAGAGATAGTTAGAAACGCCATGCATTACACATTAGATAAAAATGTCTTAAGAATATGTACTTTAATAAAATATAATAATATTAAAATGCAACCAACGTATCATATCCTCCAGCCATAAATACAATTACAAGAAAATAGCGCTTACATCACCTGATGCAACTAATTGCTTGTAGGTTGTCACCCAAATCCTCCTCAACTTATAATTTAAGAATGTTGAATTTCAGTAACTCATTTTAATATATGGGCTAAAGATATAGGCTATTAAATAAAAAGGAAGTTTCGTGTATAGCCACTCAGTTATGTTTCATAACTAAATAGTTCGTAACAATAATTATAACAGTGTTTGTATAATTCATCTCCCAACATTTGTATACATTTATATAATTCATTGTACAGTTCACAATTTTTGTATAACCTTTGTATATTTCATTATACAGTTCGTACACAACGTTTGTATACAATTCGATTCGCGCATAAATTTTATATAATCGCGCACAACATAAATTTATATGAAAAACTCAAACTCTAAATACAACTAGATATTTTTTGCGAGTCATAATTAATTCAAATTATAACTATATTAGTTAATTAATTAGTATATATTTGTTTATTCTCATAGTTTTTCCTTAAATAAATTATGGGCTTGGACCATTACTCACTAAATAAGTTTAAAGAGAATTTTCTCTATTTTCTTTAAATATTTTGTGCCATTTGAATATTTTGAGTTATTAATAATGTATATATTAATTTTTTTTAAGAAAAGTATTTATTCTATTTCAATCAATTGGAATGATTTCTTTTTAGTCCATTTTAAAAATAATAATATTTTTATTATAGCAATTCTTTAATTTCAATTTAAAGGGAGAAAGTAACTATTAAATAGGCCTAGATGAGTCAAGAGTATTTTATGTTCTTTTCCCTAAAGTTTATTTAAATTTGTTCTATCTTGATTAGGAGAAAAAAAACATTTTGTGGCTGCTGGGATTTGAGCCCAGGTCTCCACGGCCACAACGTGAAATTCTTACCACTAAACTAGAGCCACTGCATCACAAACTTTTTCAACTTTTTTAATGTTAAGTCAGTGATATTTTGACATTGAATATACATAAAGAACTAGTGATCAAGACCTTTCCTAATTTTTGTCATTTATATAAAATTTGGAGAGTCAATATTTTAATATATTTTAATTTTTTTAATTATTTAAATTTTTAATATTTTAAAATAATATTTAGATAATACACATTACTTTTATCACAGGTAATAGTAATGTCATAGTTGAAGTAGATGAAAATATATTTAAATAATAAATTAATAAAGATGATATAATGAAATTAAGTAGGCACTTTAATAACGATCATAAAATTAAGTAGACACATTATTGTAATTTCATAATTGAAGTAAATGAAGAAATAATTAAATAATAATTAATAGAAATAACATAGTAAAATTAAGTAGATACTTTAATAGTCACCGTAAAATTAAGCAGACACATTATAGTCATCTACCTGCTTCAAACAGTTGAAGCAGACATGACGACCCTAAGCTGCTCAAATAGTTTCTCCATGACAATTTTATGTGATATAATTTAAGTAAACACAACTCAAAGAAATATGATTATTTTATTTTATTTTTTATAATATTTTAAAATTGTCTTAAAATAAATAGAAAATTTTAACTAAAAACAGTGCACCTTTGTGTACTTTTTGCCAAATAAAAAAAAGTAAAATGTAAATCATGTCATTAAATATATGTAAATAAAAAAATATGTTTTTAATTTGTTGGCTTGATTCGATTTATGAGCTCAAATTAACAAATGTTTAATGTGAATCAAATATAGAATCTTCGATTTTTTTGAAATATTTATATATTTAAAATTTATATAAATAAAATATCATAATATACAATATAATCAACAATTAAAACATTTAGTAAGCACTTGCGATCTTCCTCAATAAGCAGTTGCCCAATTATAATGATGCTCCCAATATTTATCAAGATGTGTGTTTGGTAGGAAGGAATTTTCAATTTTCTCATATTTGGTTATTTAATTTATTTTCTCAAATTTAAAGAAAATGACCAACCTCAGAAAGTAAAAAAAATATTTTCAAAATTCCCTCTCAACTTTACACCTCAACAAAGTAGAAAATACTTTTTAGAAAAATATTTTTTGATCATAAATCAACCCTGATATCGATTGGGTCTCGAGTCAAGTCCTGAATTAGGTCCCCCAACGGATATTTGAGTTGAGTGTCAAGTCGAGTCATGAATCCAATGTTAGGGTCGAGTCTCGAATTGACCATTAGATCGAGTATGGATATCCAAGGTTGGATCCAGGATCGAGTATCAAGCTTAAGTCTTGTATTGAGTATCGAGATTAGATTCCAAGTTAGTTGTCAAGGTTAGATCTCAATTTGAGTGTCTATGTCTGGTGCCAATGTCGAGGTCGAGTGTCAGTATTGGGTGTCGAAGTTGGGATCAAGATTGGCTCCTAGATCAAGTGTCAAAATTAGACACCAAATCAATCAAATCTCAATTCAAGTGTCATGTCCCAATTTGGATGTCGAGTCCTGAGTCAAAGTTCAAAGTCAAATCACTATACGGGTATCGAATTCAACATTGAATCTCAATTGTTAGTGCCAATGTTGAGTTGGAACCTAGATTGACCATCAAGATTAAGTCCTAATTCAAATGTCGCAGTCAGTTATAGCATCAATATCGAGTTCAAGTTCGAATGTTGTGCCTTGAGTCACCCTAAGTCAAATGTCGTATCTCGATTTGGATATTGAGCCCCAAGTCGAAATACGTGGTCAAATCTTTGTTCAAATATCGAATTCGAAGTCGGGTGTTGATGTCAA